>BLSH010379081.1:4446760-4477371 GCA_018402905.1 Glandirana rugosa | reverse complement strand
CCCTATAGGAGTAGGTGATGATTTTTGAACAATAATCTGTCCCTTACAGCAACAGCTGGAACCTGAGCCTAAAGAACTAGGAGATTATTTTAGAACAATAATCTGTCCCTCTAAGCAGTAGCCTCTGCCTAGTGCAGTCAGATCGTTCTGTAATGCAGGGTGAGATCTGCAATCTATCACTCAAAGCAGCAGTATGAGAAATCTCTAATTAGTCCAGAATCAGATCATTTTGTAATGCAGGGTGAGATCTGCAATCTGTCCCTCAGAGCAGGAGCCCTATAGGAGTAGGTGATGATTTTTGAACAATAATCTGTCCCTTACAGCAACAGCTGGAACCTGAGCCTAAAGAACTAGGAGATTATTTTAGAACAATAATCTGTCCCTCTAAGCAGTAGCCTCTGCCTAGTGCAGTCAGATCGTTCTGTAATGCAGGGTGAGATCTGCAATCTATCACTCAAAGCAGCAGTAGTAGTAATCTCTAATTAGTCCAGAATCAGATTGTTCTGTAATGCAGGATGAGATGTTATAATATCTGCAATCTGTCCCTCACAGCGCCAACAGCTTCCTCTCCCTACACTAGTCAGAGTCTCAGAGAGCATGTGACTGCAGCACTAAGTGACTCCAGCTTATAAAGAGGCTGGGTCACATGATGCACTGGCCAATCACAGCCATGCCATTAGTACTCTCCCTTTAGAACTAGGAGATAATTTTTGAACAATAATGTGTCACTTACAGCAAAAGCTGGCCCTATAGGAGTAGGCAATGGTTTTTGAACAAGAATCTGTCTCTCTAAGCAACAGCTGGAAACTCTCCCTTTAGAACTAGGAGATGATTTGTGAAAAATAATGTGTCACTTACAGCAACAGCTGGCCCTATAGGAGTAGGCAATGGTTTTGAACAAGAATCTTTCCCTCTAAGCAACAGCTGGAATCTCTCCCTTTAGAACTAGGAGATGATTTTTGAACAATAATGTGTCACTTACAGCAACAGCTGGCCCTATAGGAGTAGGCAATGGTTTTTGAACAAGAATCTGTCCCTCTAAGCAGAAGCCTCTACCTAGTGCAGTCAGATCGCTCAAAGCAGCAGTATGTGAAATCTGAAATTACTCCCACAATCTGATCGTTGTGTACGATCCCACAATCTGATCGTTGTGTACGATCGTTACGATCGTTGTGTTAGGCAGGGTTTGATCTGCAATCTGTCACTCAAAGCAGCAGTATGTGAAATCTCGATTCTCAAATTTCTGCAATCTGTCCCTCAGAGCAACAGTAGTAGTAATCTCAGGATGCAGGATCAGATGTTACAATGTCTGCAATCTGTCCCTCACAAAAACGCTGGCAGCTTCCTCTCCCTATACTATTCAGAGTCTCAGAGAGCATGTGACTGCAGCATCAAGGGACTCCAGCTTATATAGAGGCTGGGTCACATGATGCACTGGCCAATCACAGCCATGCCATTAGTAGACATGGCTGTGATGACTTCTAAGGGCAAACCAGTGAAACGCTTGTTGATTGGCTTCCCTGCAGCTATTCAACATGCGTGATCAACTACCAGAACCCGAACGTTTTTTAAAACGTCTGTGTTCGGGTCCGGGTCCCGGACACCCCAAAGTTCGGTACGGACCCGAATGTTACAGTCCGGGTTCGCTCAACACTATCTGGGAATTTAAAGAAGCACTGCAAAGGTGAATATAAATAGGTCAAAGGGGTGAACTTTTAAGAGAAACTAAAAAGCAACAAAGGCAGCTCCTCTGATCAGTTGGAAACTAGCTAAAAAAGGGGAAAGGTACACACAGATAGGGCAATATACAAAACAAATCAAAAGTTCCCCAGCATAAATTTCAGCCAGAAAAAAAAAACAAAAACAGAAAAAAAAACCTACACTATGTCATCTACTTCTATTTTAAAGTGGTAGTAAACTGCAGCATTTAAAAAAAAAATCCCCTGCAAGGCAATGGCATAATGTGGTACAGGGATTCCATCTTCCCCAGGCCTTCCTTTCGGGTTTGCAGGCACCGGCTGTATGAGTGGCCAGGCCGCGATGATGTCATTCCTGCCCATGTGCACAGGAGCCCTCAGCTGCGTCATGAAGCTCTAAAGGTCCAGCACGGTATGCCAGACCTTCAGAGTGCATGCACCGGTGATGTCACTGGCTGCATCCAGTATAAATATCTTCTAAACCCTGCACATAGGAGATATTCACTGTACCTACGGGTGAGTCTTATTATAGGCTTACCTGTAGGTACAAGTTAAAAAAAAAACTTTACTGCCACTTTAACTTATGTCATATAATACACATGCTGCTCTAGGCAAGATAAGGCTCCACATACCACAAACTTATTGCAGGTGTTGGCTTTTCTTGTCTTTTGACATTGCTTGGCATTTAATTGTAGCAGTAACAGGGATGCCGCAACCAGAGATGAAAAACAGTATTCTTCCATTATTAAAATAGCCAGCAGGAAAAAAATGTAATTCGGACAAATTTTCGGGTTGGCACAGTGCTTTTTTAAAATAACCTTTGAGAAAGCTCTGTGCTTAACGCAAACAATGTCAGAATAGAATGTGTTCCTACTGACCATTTTAATGAAGTAAAAATATTTTCTTGCATCTCAGTGTGCAGCATTCCTTTTCCGGGTACAGTACTGCATATGTTCAGTGATAAAGAGGGTGTGCTTTAATGCCCGCACAATGGGTGGCAGAGGTTTTTGTGCTGAGAGCACGCTCACTCCACAATCACAAAACAGCGACCAACTTGTCAAAGAAAGCTCTTGGTCTCCAATAACAGTCAGGAAATGTGGGGACCGGCTCTGAATCACATGACCACTGTGATAGCCAATCACAGTGGTCACATGATCAGAAAAACCTTCTCTGCCTTCATGGGTGTAATAGCCCAGTTAAAGGGATGCTGGAGCTGGGCATGAAGATGAGATGAGAACCCTGAATGAACAAAGTAACAGAGTCTCTTTAAGTGGAATAGGAAATGTTATGAAAGGAACAGGTCATTGAAGACTAAATTAAGTAACACCAACCTCACAACGTTCTTTTCTAAGAAGGAACAAATGGATGGCTGAAAATTATTAGCTGATTCCTGATTGTTTTTAATTGATGGTGCATTCTGTGATTCACCAGGACATATGAAACGGCTTTAGACAACACACATACATTTTAAGGGTAAAATAACCTTATACAATAAGAAGAATGTAAGCATATAACCCGGAAAAGGAAAATAATGCTTGATATCCCCGTTCTAGGCACTGCTGTCTTGTTTCCCTCATATTCTCTGCTTCTTTCAGAAAAAAAAAAAAGCAATGGACGGCTCACTGTGCCAATTCTATTCTTCCATCTAGAGTCCCCTTGGCTGAGTTACGGATCACAGTATGCCATTTCCAGTCTTACAAAAGTGCTGGGTCTCATTCGGCTCCTATTACTAGGAAGCAAATCCCTTGGTCCTCGGCGCCAGTGTTTTAGATTTTTGGCTTTTTTCCCAGCATTGTTTCCTTCATTACATTCCATAGTGCTTCTCAAGCAGTTAATGTTTGCACTGGGAGGTCCAGATACTCAGCAATCAGCACTGAAGTTTTCCTTTTTGTTAAGAATTGCATGATTCAAACACTCACCAGCAGAATGCACAGGTGACATAAAGGAAAAGAGAGTGTTGATATCTACCCTAATCTTAATGGGAATGGCTTCCCATTGTCTTTGCTGAAAATATTGGTGAATATTCATCAAATGATGGGGTTTGCGTCTTATTTATAAAAGGCTATTAATTACTCTTATTTTTTCTAGGTATTCATGTGAAAAGGATTCAATAAATGGTAATAATCTTATCATAATGTGTTAGTGTTTTAAAACCTTATCTGTTATTCTTTGTACTTGCATAGATATGAGAGGCAGCCACATTTGCTCATTGTAAAAGCAAGTTCCGTTTCCAATTGATGCTCTTATATCAGCAATAAGGTCCATCTGCTTTTAAAACAATAGACAATTTGCAACATATAATGGGGCCAAGCTACCACAATCTACTGTGCAGCCAGGAACCATGTCATTTTTGCCTAAATTGTAACACCAACAAAAAGATGCAAAACCTTCCAGCGCTCAAACTAAGGAATTCCTCAAAAAGTAATTTGTCAGGTAATGAGTTCCTCGATGCAGCCCTGCTCAGACTGGGCGATCTTCAATGCACTGTAAAACACACACACAAGAGGTCTCAAATACCTAGTGCATTACCTCCATAACCATTTATTAAAATCAAAGACAATATTATACTCACAAACATAAATAAAATCAATAGCTATGTAATACTAGGCACCTGTGCAAATGTTGTATGTAAAGAGCTGCATGTCTTAACAGTTATAAAAACTGTACAATATCAACAAAGCTCAAAAGACAAGAAACTGTGCTCTTTCCAATACCAAACCTATTCAGTGCTCTACAAAAGATAAATAACATACATATAATGCATAATATTCTGTAAACAATAATAAAGTGTTGTGATTATATTAAAAATTGGCTCTGTGCAGAAAATTAATTGGATGACGTCAGACGCACATGGATGAAACGCGTAGGGTGGGACTTTCCGGCCACATCACTGTCTCAGGTGGAGCACAAACCGGCGCTCTCAGTTCCTTATTCGATGTCTGTTTTTATCTGCTTTGATGTAAATGCACTACATTGTATTTCAAAATAAACATTTTAAATACTGCACCATGAATTTGCTTATGCCTATGAGACCTTGGATTGTTTGATTATCGATTTGATGTGGGATTGAATTGCCATCGCCCTAATTATCCTGGATGCCAATGGACGAGTGAATTTGTTTCCAACTGTGGACACACTTACCTAAAGCGTTTTTTGACCTTGGCGAAAAGAGGTCAAAATCTTCTGGTAAGTGTGGAGTGATATCTCTTGAGAGCACAAATCAGTGGATTTTGTTTATCATCTTATCACCACTTTAATTCTATCTATAAAAGCCCTTTACTGTATACCATTATCAGAATTCACAGATGTCACAGCAAGCACTTTATTAAGGACTTTTTATAGATTACTTTATATTAACTTTTTTGGTGTTAAAAATGCATTTTCTGCATGGAGCCCTTTTTTAATATAATCATCACATCACTTTTACAGATTTTACTTTTACTTTTACAGATTGTAAGCTTTACGAGCAGGGCCCTCCCATCCTTTCTGTATTAAACTGTATTGTAATTGTAATTGTCCCCCCTCTACATTGTAAAGCGCTGCGCAAACTGCTGGCACTATATAAATCTTGTATTATAATAATAATAATTATATGTATTTTATTTATCTTTTGTAGAGCACTTTATAGGTTTGGTATTGGAAAGAGTGTGGTTTCTTGTCTTTTGAGCTTTGTTGATAAATAATATCAAGCCAAACAGATACAGAGCTCCAGCGGGTGGGGCAAAATGCCTTGTCCAATGCCACACATTAGAGAAAGGGGGCTTGTCCTCCGAAACGTGTTAGCTTCTCCACCGTGTGGCATTGGATGAGGCATTCCGTTCCACCTGCTGGAGATCTGTATCTGTTTGGATTGATTTTATTTATGTTTGCAAATATATTTTCTTTGCTTTTAATAACTGGTTACAGAGGTAATGCACTAGGTGATTGCACCCTCTTGAGTGTGTTTTTACATTGTCTAAACTGAGCTCAGAGCAACATTTTTTCACTCATGGTCAGAAAGCTGTTAAAGTAGATCTAGACCCTAACTTTACATATAACTTGCTAGGCACTGTATATTATATACCATGTTTAAGAAAATACTATTTTCACCTTTTTTATCCTCTGTTGCTTCTTAATGCTCTCCTGCGGCCTCTTTACAACAATTTCCTGCCTGCAAACACTCCAGGGATAACTGCACAGCATTTTTCAGGGTGGCTTTTCCGATTCTCAATGATGACAACAGTGGACTGTGCCTGTTTAATGTGTGTTGAAAAGGCTACTCCTAGTCTTTATCAAAAGCCCATGTGTAGGGTGAAAGCACAGAAGCACAACTAGGAGAAAGGGATAGAGCAGTGGCGGCACCACACACCATTGACAAAACCGATCACCCCAGTCGCGGGCTCACACTCTCACCCACCAAGCCCCTGTCAGCCCCGCACTTCCCCCGTGCAGGTCATGGCTGCAGTGGCGGTTTCCCCCCTCTGTCTCCTCTTTGTCCCGTTGTTTTTCTTCTGGGCTAATCGTGTCTTCAGACTCCCGGCCAATGCGGTTTTAGGACTCCTGGCCAATAGGGTCGAGGGACCTGCTTCCTAATTGGCCAGGAAGACATTAGCGAATATTAATTCGCTAATGTCACACAACAGGGTGGGCTCAGGGCGCAGTGCTCAGTGCCCTGAGCCCACCCATTTTTGAAGCCACAAAAAAAATCTATGCATCTGGTGCCCTGCATGTAGATTAGGGGGGTCGGGTGCATGGATTAGGTGCCTCCACTAGGATAGAGTATTGTAAACATATAACCAGACGTTATGAGCTTCATAGAAGGATGACTAGGCATTATGCAGTGATTTAATACTATGCTGGGAATAGCATAAGTATCCTGCATAATTTATTCCATTTATATCAGCCTTTCTCAACCTTTTTATCCTGGAACAACCCTTTTAATTTTTCAGGCCTCAGCGAACCCCTGTTGAAAACTATTCTTTGGTGGTCAGTGGGAAAAAATACCCCTTACATTGATGGTCAGTGGGGAAAAATGCCCCCCTTACAGTGGTGGTCAAAATGCCACCCTTACAGACAGCTGACTCTGCTGAATGGTGATGGCCCCGAAACCATGCAGGCACTATCAAATAGGGGGTCAATCAGCCACAGATGAAGGAACTCCTAAAAACTTTTGGAGGAACCCTGGTTGAGAACAGGTGCTGTATATTCTGGCCTATTCACAACATTCACTTATTTGCAGCATTCCCTCACCTCATTGATTTAGAGAAGAAAGCCAGCCCCTCTCCCCATTATACACTGCTCAAAATAAATTAAAGGAACACTTTCAAAACACATCAGATCTCAATGAGGAAAAATATCATCATGTATATTTATACTGATATGGACTGGGTAATGTAAGGACGCCGCATCGTTTGATGGAAATGAAATATTATCAACCTACAGAGGGCTGAATTCAAAGACCCCCAAAAATCAATGTGAAAAAATTATTCAGCAGGCTAGTCCATTTTGCTGAAATTTCATTGCAGCAACTAAAAATGGTCCTCAGTGCTTGTATGCATGCCTGACAATGTTGGGGCATGTTTCTAATGAGTAGACGGATGGTGTCCTGGGGTATTTTCTCTCAGGTCTGGACCAGGGCATCACTGAGCTCCTGAACAGACTGAAGTGCAACCTGGCGGTATCGGATGGACTGAAATATAATGTCCCAGAGGTGTTCTATTGGATTTAGTTCAGGCGAGTGTGGAGGCCATTCAATGGCATTGATTCCTTCATCCTCCAAGAACTGGCTGCATACTCTTGACACATGAGGCCAGGCATTGTCGTGCACCAGGAGGAACCCAAGACCCACTGCACCAGTGTAGGGTGTGACAATGGGTTCAAGGATTTCATCCCGATACCTAATAGCAATCAGGGTGCCATTGTCTAGCCTGTAGGGGTCTGTGTGTCCCTCCTCGGCTATGCCTCCCCAGACCATCACTGACCCACCATCAGGCAGCATATTGTTCCCCTTGGCTTCTCCAGACCCTTTCATGTCTGTCACATGTACTCACATGAACCTGCTCTCATCTGTTAAAAGCACAGGGCACCAGTGGATTGAGCTCCACAGTGGCAGGCAGTTAGCACAGGGCCCACTAGAGGACATTGTGCACTCAGACCACCCTCATGAAGTCTGTATCTGATTGTTTGGTCAGTGATGTTCACACCAGTTGCCTGCTGGAGGCCATTTTATAGGGCTCTGGCAGTGCTCATCCTCTTCTTGCACAAAAGAGTAGATGGGTTAAGGGCCTTCTATGGCCCTGTTCAGCTCTTCTAGAGTAACTGCCTGTCTCCTGGATTCTCCTTTATGCTCTTCAGACTGTGCTGGGAGACACAGCAAACCTTCTGGCAATGACATGTAATGATGTGCCATCCTGGAGGAGTTGGACTACCTGTGTAACCTCTATAGAGTCCAGTTATCGCCTCATGCTACCAGTAGTGACACTGACCCTAGCCAAATGCAAAAATAGTGAAAAACAATCAGAAAAGATGAGTAGGGAAAAAAATGTCACCTGAAAAACCATTCCTGTTTCGGAGGTTGTCTCATTGTTGCCCATCTAGTGCACCTTTTGCTAACTTCAATATCACCAAAGAAGCTAAAACTGATTAACAACCCCCTCTGCTACTACTGACCAGATCAATATTCCAGGAGTTTAATTGACTTGATGCTATACTCTGATTAAAAAATGTTCCTTTCATTTTTTTGAGCAGTGTATATTTAATTAGTCAAGGACAGTCAACCAATGTGCCTTTACACTTACTTTAAACTTTTACAATCACTTTAATCTACAGGTAAGCCTAAAATAAGGCTTACCTGTAAGTTCCCTGCATATCTCCTAAACCTGCATGGTTTAGGACATATACACTGTACTGTGATGTGCCAACGTCATTGGGAACATGCGCAGTGAAGAAACGGCCTACGTGCCATTTCTTCACTGAGATCGTGCCGCGATTGGTTGCTCCCATGTGCAAGTGCAGGAGTGAATTCACGCTACTCCGGCCGCTCACAGAGTCGGAGATCACCGCCCGGAAGGAAGAGGGGTGGAAGATGGATGCGGTTTGGAGCGGGGACATCACTGGCTTCCAATGCAGGCAAGGGGGTTGATTTACTAAAGCTGGAGAGTGCAAAAACTGGTGCAGCTTTGCATGCTAGCCAATCAGCTTCTAACCTCAGCTTGTTCAATCAAGCTTTGACAATAAAACCTTGAAGCTGATTGGTTTCTGTGTGCACCAAATTTTGCACTTTCAAGCTTTAGTAAATCACCCCCATAATGGGCTACTATGCGATGCATAGTAGCCCATTATGCTTTTACATTGCAGGTTAATAAAGAGGACGTAAAACCCATCAGGGTTTACTTCCTCTTCAAATATGCTGTGCTGTCCTTCTAGAAAGCCCAGCATGTCCTGCAAACTAAATGCCATGGATGCACCTTGTGACATTTATTTATAAGATAAGGATGTTTTATAGGAAATTAAAAAATCTAAAAAGCTTAATTTATGAACAAGTAAACAGCCAAAGAGTCGATAAAATAAAACTGACCGAAAACCATTATAACTTTTCTTTATGGAGAAAGAACATCTGACTCCTTTTCCAGAATGAATACTTCCTCTCAAATGTATTATCGACCTTATTAGCATTAAAAATTTGAAAGTTCACAATTCCTTCTTCTTAATTATATGTAACAAATTAAGAATGGGAAGAACTGTTTCAGTATTTTGCAGGAACACTGTAAGAGGGTTATAAGAATATTAGGATAAGACAGTAATAATTATGTGTAAAGTCTGCACAGAAAGATTACATTGTTTCTTTAACAACTTATTTCAAACATCTACACACAATGATATTGTTCATTTGAAGTATACGATTAAATACCCCATGCAACTATTACACAAAAGGAAAAAAAACAGGGTTTCAACCAAATTGACTGCGCTTAATACATTATTTTAAAAGCTTTTTTTGATGAATGCATGCAAATTGTTCTTTGGGGATTAATTGGTAATTTTTATTTTCCCATTATTTGTGAATACATTTATGAAACAACCAGAAAAGTTGAAAAATCTAGACTTTTCTCTCCTATAGGAAAATAATATGCAGCCATAATAGAATTCATAGTGCTTTAAAATTCAGATGCAGTATGTATTAAAGGGTAACCCCAATTTTCTACACTCTTTTATTTTTTTACCCTTTTTTTTCAATTTTCTACACATGCATAATCTAAACCAGGGCAGCAAAAGAGTTAACTCTGCACTTAAAGTACAAATAAAGGCAAAACTTTTTTTTTCAGTTTTGGAGTGTGAATTTTATTGCTGTCCTTGCCTGTGTTAAGGACAGTCACCCTCTCTTTTTGTACTGTTTGCCATCACCGAGAGTGAAAGAAAAATCCAAATTTTGGCTTGTCACCAGAATAGGAATAGAGGGAGGGGACATCGTTCTGGTGACAACACTCATTTTGGAGGGATTTCCTTTCACTTCCTGTTTTAGCTATGGGACAGGAAGTGAAGGGAAGTCTCCCCAATGGGACACAGAGGGAAAAAAACAGTAGGGATTATATCCCTCCCTTATGCTATCCAAAATTTAAAAAAAAAGTTTTAGCGTTTAGCTCTCTGTAGATGGTTGGATGACATCACACATAATTTGACCACTTCCAGCTCAAGACCGTCATATGATGTCCTGGACTTTGAGTGGAGATATCTGAATGATGCCTGCTAGATATCATTCTCTTCTGCTGGTGATTCCCTGCATCTTAAAAACAATCATAGCGGCAGTTCAGGTGCTTGATTGTTTTTATAGGTGGCGGGATAGGACGCCCCCAACCGCCACCCTCCAGTGCTTCTACCAGCTTGCCCGTATGATCGGCGAGCCAGAGAAGGAATCCACCAGCGGCGGAAGTTCACCATAGAGAATATTGCGGACCGGATGGTCTCCGACAGTCTCTATGATCTTTGGAGGCCCGGCGAGACATTATGACATCACATATGGCCCGACAGATGTAAACACTGCTGTGTACTCGGCTGGAAAGGCCGAGCTCATTCTTTTTTTTTTTTTTTTTGATCTCAGTCTTTCCTGTCTAGAGGAGAGATGTGGGATGGGACCCCACATCTCTCCATAAAGAAGACCTATCATGCCCTATTCCTATTACAAGGGATGTTTACATTGGGGGACAAAGTGCAGTTGCACTTTTAGGACTAAAGGTACATTTTGGCCTATAATGAAAAGATACATTTACAGATATAGAGTTTTTAGATTTATTAAACCAATCTTGAGATCCAGACTCTCCTATCAGACAACACAATCAGGTCTTGCACTCCCCAAGGCTACTCTGCACACAACATTATACTTATAGTGATATGAATCCCATCCCTTTAATGTCAAATTGTATAATATGAGGTCCAGCTCACCTATTGCATGTAGTCCTTGTCCTTAAAAATGCCCCCTTCTTATGTCCTGAAGAGTTTCAAAGTCAATGCCCCTCTCCTCCCTGTTTGTGGGTTTCTTATTTAGCTGGCCAGATGCTAAGGAGATACCCAAGCCTATGTGCTCTTGTTTGGGACTTGTGTCGAGCTGTGTGCATCCATAGACACACAGCACCTGGCAAGCTACTCCCATGATCCCTTCTCCCCAGCTGTGAAATATAGAAGAAAACACCTGTGGTAATTCTCTGAGCTGGTGAGCGGTCGGTCTACTGGCTTGTAGTGACCTCCTAGCACACAGGTGTCAACTGGCAGCCCTCCAGCTGTTGTGGAACTACAAGTCCCATGAAGCATTGCAAGGCTAACAGGTACAACCAGGGCTACCATAGGCAGAGGCATGATGGGACTTGTAGTTCTGTAACAGCTGGAGGGCCGCCAGTTTGACACCCCTGTCCCTAGCACCTGAGAAAACATATAGATGAAAGAAAGACTGATGAAGCTGAAACCTATCCCTCTGCTGTTCTTAGTCCGTGCTGTGGAACAAGGAAGTTTGGAGACCAGTGAGGAGTGATCACAGAGCCAGCGTTGGTGACAAGGACAGCAGATAAGTGTTTGGGGAAGAGGAAAAGGGTGTCACATGTACTGGGGCATTTGTTTACCTTACTGCTATAATGTAAAAACATCATAGAGGAACTTCCCCCTTAACCACTTGCCGACCGTGTAGCGACTATAAGCGGCGACAGTGTGGCTCTGCCCCGCAAATCAGCATTTATAGTCGTCACTCGCAAGCACAATGGCTAGGGGCTCCCTGAGCGAGGCCGCGGGTTGGGCAGACTTGATGTCTGCCGGCGACCCGCGATGGCCCATGGCAGAGCCAGAACGGGGAACTTCTGATGTAAACGCGGCGGTTCTCCGTTCTGACAGGCGGCATGTCAGAGATCTACTGATCCCTGTACTCGGGATCAGTTAGATCTCTGGTGCCCATGGCAGCCCAGCCCCCATACAGTTAAAACACACCCAGAGAACACAGTTAACCCTTTCACTGCCCCCTGCAGGTTAACCCCTTCCCTGCCAATGAAATTTACCCAGTAATCGGTGGATATTTAAATTTCTGATCGCTGTATAAATGCCAATGGTCCTCGGAAAGTGTCAAAAATGTCCAGCATGTCCACCCCAATATCACATTCCCGATAAAAAAACCCAGATCGCTGCCATTACTAGTAGAAAAAAAAATTGTAAAAACGCCAGAAATTAATTCTCATAGTTTGTAAACACTGCAACTTGCGATTTGATTTTTTTACCAAAAATACGAGGAAGAATATAAATCATCCACAACCAATGAATACATTTGTTTTTTTATAATTTTTTTGGATTTGTGTTTTAGCAAAAAGTAAGAAATCCTTTCTTTTGCAAAATTTTCGCTCTTTTTTTGTTTATAGCGGTGATCAGAAATGACCAAATACCACCAAAAGAAAGCTCTATTTGTGGGGAAAAAAGGGCGTAAATTTTGTTTGGGTACTATGTCGCGTGACCGCGCAATTGTCAGTTAAAGCGACACAGTGCCGAATTGCAAAACGTGCTCTGGTCCTAATGTGGGAAATCCTTCCGGGGCTGAAGTGGTTAAAAATACAAAAAACAAATTCAACAGCTACAAATACAGAGGTACTTACCAGTATCTGGAGAACAGCACTGTCTTCCTGCAGCCAGTTCTTCTCACTGCTGCGGGTCCCTGGCCCCTCTATCTAGAATTTTTGAGTTGGCTGTGACTTCCTGAGCAATCACAGACTTCCCACTGCAAATGCATGGGATCGTTTGATTCAGGTAGACTGGTCCTGCAGTCTCCTGGGATATGTTAGGTGCCCCATGAGGCAAAATAAAAAGTGTTCAGGGCAGGGCCTGGGAAGAGGACAAGCAGTGCTTAGACTTTGGAGTAAAGGTCCACTTTAAGCCTTTGGTACTACCTTAAGCAATATCTATTGATCTTGGACCTTCCCCAGCCTGTGATTGGGCAGGAAAGGAGCAAACCAGTCAACACTCTGCTCTTCCATCCTGTCAGAAAATTCCCAGAATTAGGTGAACAACACTGTCCAAAGCAGAAAAGTCTTACAGTGCCCCCTTCCTTCCTTCTAAGTCTGAGCATTGCTGTCCAGTATATAAGAGGAAGCTAATAGCAAACAGATTCAGGTACTTATGCTAGCTAATAGACATGTGCAATTCATTCGTTACACATTACCTATAATTTAATAGTTAGTTATTATTAATTAGTTAGATATTATTTTAAATCTTCGGATTTTCTTTCTTATTTTCGAATTTTCAGAATTTTTGAAATTTACGAAATTACGAATTTTCGAATGTACGAATTTCCGAATGTATGAATTTACGAATGTACGAATTTAGGAATTTTCAAATGTACGAATCTACGAATTTTCGAATGAACGAATATATGAATTTACAAATCTACGAATGCACGAATGTATGAATTTATGAAATTACCAATGTACGAATTTACAAATTTTCGAATGTACAAATTTACGAATATATGAATTTACGAACATAAGAACATACGAACAAATGTATGAATTTATGAATGTACACATTTACGAATGTACAATTTTACAAATGTACGAATGTATGAATTCACAAATGTACAAATTTACGAATGTACGAATTTACGAATTGCAATCATAACGAATGACCCAAAAAACGAAAAGAAAAACTGAGTGAAACGAAAACAAACACATTTTTTGTCAGTGCATATGTCTACTACTAGTGTAAAATGTATATAAATGTATGTTGTGTAAAAATCCTTAATTTTTAAATATATAGCTAGAATATTTTTTTTTTTTGGTTGCCGGGATGTCCAACCTTTAGATAATTTAATAGAATGTACTACAGAATTAACAAGAATGATATACAACTAATATAAATTAAAAAAAAAAAAAGAAAAAACGAGACAGGAAGATGGGTTTAAATTTAGCAAGAAGGGACTTGATGATGTCTGACAGCCATAGATCCCTAGTGCATGCCGATGGTTGTTTCATCCCATATCCATGGCAACCAATTACTCCATGAGGTATAGATTATGTATGCATTGTAAAACTGGGCTTGGAGCCAATGAGAGAGATCTCATATTAGATGACACCGCACATGGAGACCGTCAATTCAGTTGTAGTGTTGATTTGGTTTGACTACATATTTTCCTCATATTTTATGCAGTATACTTGCTAATTAGGTTAAGTTACTTATCAGAAATGGTTTGGGATTTTGGAAAAACCACCATATAACATAGGGAGGAAGTCGGATAATGACACGATATAGATTAATATGGAATTCCAACTGTACAGCCATCCAAATGCACTTACAAATGGTACATTGGTACATACTTGTTTTTTTTTGTCTGCTTACCCTTGGAAGGGGAGACCACTGAATATCTGTTGACAGGCCTATATTTGGTAGGTATTGTTTGGAAGTACTGCCCTATTCTTATTTTATTATCATTTTCATATAATATCCTAATCCTAATGTTGTTGGGTTTTTTCTTTGTTGTTTTGTTTTTTTCTATACAGTTGGTCCTTTTCCCAGGGGGAGGCTAGGTGTGACTGGTGGTCCCCAGGCCCCTGATCCCAAGTTTTTATGCTTATTTATTAAAAGATATAGGGCACTATAATGAAATGTATTGTATACACCCATGGTACTGTTTGAATAGATCATTACTGTTATTTATTGTTTCACAGAACCTGAAAAAGTGGGGCTGGATATCCATGAAATGCATTGAGGCATGTCTTTCTACTCCCCCTGCCCAGATCCTATCCATCATCAAGGAGTTAAGTTACACTAAGGAGGTTGATAGCAATATGCTCTGAAACACATGTGGAAAATAGTTTTGTATTGCATGGTTGTACTCAGCGTTAAGGCCCACCAGCTGAGCGGCTGCACATATGCGTGCGGCCGGCGTTATCGAGTTAACCTACCAGCGTGTCTTTGGAGTGCGGGAGGAAACCGGAGTCCCCTGAGGAACCCATGCAGGCACAGGGAGAACATGCAAACTCCAGGCAGGTAGTGCCCTGGTTGGGATATGCATGTTTAAGACCCTTTAGTAACCTGTCGAAGCAACTCCCCTTTCTGCTCCTAGAGGCTGGAAAATGTTGGGTTGACAGCAATGTAGTGTGTCTGGATCAGCGAACATATTTACTCTATATAATCGTATTCTGTCTAATATTTAATTTTACAGTGAATTACTGTAGCCAGACTGTGGCCTGGCTCACAGTCTTCGCTCTAATTTATCTCAAAGGTCTTCTATCGGGTTGAGGTCAGGAATCTGTGCAGGCCAGTCAAGTTCCTCCACCCCAAACTCGCTCATCAATGTCTTCATGGATCTTGCATTGTGCACTGATCAAAATCATTTGATGGAGGGGGATTAGGGTGTGGGGTTTTTTTCTCAGGGGTTGGGCTTGGCCCCTTAGTTCCAGTGAAGGGAACTCTTAAGGCATCCGCATACCATGACATTTTGGACAATTTCATGCTCCCAACTTTGTGGGAACATTTTGGGGATGGCCCCTTCCTGTTCCAACATGACTGTGCACCACTGCACAAAGCAAGGCCCATAAAGACATGGATGAGCGAGTTTGGGGTGGGAGAACTTTACTGGCCTGCAGAGTACTGAACTCAACCTGATAGAACACCTTTGAGATAAATTAGAGCAGAACAAAACAAACAGCACGTCTACTCACAAGGTATACACTCACAGGCCAGTGTAATTCATCCCGAAAGTTTGAGGACTTCTTGTGGTAAAAAAGAGATTACTTCAGGGCACAGTGCCAGAGAGGTGGCATTCAGCCACGGAGCCTTGGCTCGGCCCCACCCCTTCTCTCTCACCTCAATGTCTCACTGACTTTGATTGACAGCAGTGGGAGCCAATGGTGTTTCGCTGATGTCTCAGCCAATGTGGAGGGAGAGTCTCGGACAGCCAAGTCTCTCGTTCAACATCACTGGATCAAGATGGGGCTCAGGTAAGTATGGGGGGGGGGGGGGGCTCAGGGGAGCTGAAGGGAGGCTGCTACACACATAGAATGCATTAAGATAAAAAAAACCTTCAGCCTTTACAACCACTTTAAGTTAAAAACTATGCCGGACTTGGGCTTTGAAAGCACGTCCTTTATTTGCACCTAATTTACTACATTTTGTGACGCAAACCGTTTTCCCCCTTCCTACATTTGTTTGAACATTTTGACTTTATATATTTTGAGAAAGTTTGTTTCATGCCACCAATTTTATGCAGGAGGTCACTTGGAATAAAATGAGTGATGATAGAATCTCATTAGTCTAAAATGAATGTAAAATATGTCAATTTGATCCAAATGAGAGCTGTAGTAAAACCATGTTTGATGTTCATGTGCAATAAATCTTTAACATTTGTCTGTAAAGTATTAGAGAATCCACAGGGAAATCTGTATTTGTGATAGCAGCCTATTTTCCAATGATGATTTTTTTTTCTCCTCACCAACTATCCATCGCCATTTAGCATAAGGACGAAGAAATTAAGACAGGATGTTGGAGCTGTTTGTTTTGAGATAAACACAGAGTGGTGCTTGAATTATGCAAGCTTCTCTTTACCGAGCACAAATCTAAATTAAAATGTGTCATGACATACACTGATATCTGCATGCAAACAATTCTTGCTGTACCTTTTATGCTCGCATTAACTTAAGCTGGGAAATTAATGGAGTCTGTCATTACTATACAACGATGCTTGTCAAAAGACGCATTGTCAGCTATAAGAGCTAAACAAAGGTTTTGCTAATAGAGATACTGGTTATTCTTATACAACATAGAGCCACTCCATCTAATATGTCATACACTCCTGCGAATGTAGATAGAGTTAATTCTGTTTTTTTTATGTTTTACAGGTAGCTAACTCTGTAACCATCTTGGCTGAACTCTCTATATACTTCTTTGGTGGGTCATCATGGCAAGAAAATGACGAATTGTGGGTTTGTACCCTCTTATGTATCCTTATCCTTATCCTTATGTATCCTTCCTTACCAGGAATATGTTGGGAATTCACTTAGGCTGTTGATGCCAGCTCAGCTGAAAAGTCAAACTCATAAAGTGGAGGCTTTGCCAAGAGTGGATGTGGTTACCTCTGATGGGATTCGGTAAGGACTCAGAGATTTGAGCTGTGGCAATGTCCTCCTCACCCCATAATAGAACATTTGCTGTGGCTGTCTGGGCTGAGACAAGTATTGAGATAGGAGATCCCCCTGATGGGATCCAGTAAATACACAACCCAGTAAATACACAGATCAGAGCCGCAATCCCTCAAAACCAAATGGTTATCATGGCTGTTGAAGGGGATCACTCTGAGAGCATCCACCATAGATGTAGAGGAGGAGGCAGATTTGGACAATGCCACAATCCATAATAACAGAGCAGATATAGGGTCATGTTCTCTTCCTTTTGGTAGGATGCTCTCATCATCCGTAAACGCGGCCACTTTTGCGCAAACCAATCGATAAACGCCGATTGCGATTTTTTTAATCACAAATATGAGGAAGAATATAAATCGGCCAAAACCGATGAAAAAAATGTTTTTTTATATTTTTTTTTGGATTTGTATTTTAGCAAAAAGTAAGAAATTTGGGTTTTTTTGCAAAATTGTTGCTCTTCTTTTGTTTATAGCGGCGATCAGAAATGACGCAGCGGTGATCAAATACCACCAAAAGAAAGCTCTATTTGTGGGGAAAAAAGGACGCAAATTTCGTTTGGATACAACGTCGCACGACCGCGCAATTGTCAGTTAAAGCGACGCAGTGCCGAATCGCAAAAAGGGCTCCGGTCCTAAAGTGTGAAATCCTTCCGGGGCTGAAGTGGTTAAACGCTTTAAAATTGTGCATGCTCATGGAGTGTTGACAAACTACGGTAATTAAAAATCTCCATAGGCAGCGTTTTAAATGCCTTTGCCATTTACTTGTTTAGAATTACAGAGGAGGTCTAGCACTAGAATTATTGCTCTTGCTCTAACATTCGCGGCAATACCTCGGTGCGAACACCGATTACATATGCGTGCACGACTTATTAATGCGCTCACTTCTGCGCATGAGCACATAGGGATGGGGTGCTTTATTTTATTTTTTTATTATGTATTTTACTTTTTATTTTTTATTTTTACACCGTCCCTTTGTTTTTTATTTGTTTTTTAATCACTTGTATTTCTATTACAAGGAATGTAAACATGCGTTGTAATAGAAATAAAGATGACAGATCCTCTGTATGGAAAGATCTAGGGTCAAAAAAGACCCCAAATCTCTTCTTTATTTTTAAAAGCAAAAGATAAAAAAAAATGTTTTGATCTTTTGCTTTAAAAAAACAAACATATATATATATATATATACTTCCAGCCTGGGCCAAAAGTGACATCATGACGTCACCCCGGTACTCCAAGGCCATAGATGCGATCAAATAGCATTTACTCTTTGATTGCCTAGGGAGCAGCCGATTGCACCATTGGATCGCTTCTCAGGAGAACCAGCGGAAGCAGAAAGCCCGAGAAAAAAGCCAGAGAAACAAAGCGAGCAGCGAGAAGGGGGGGCTCGTCCATTCCCGCCACTTCGGAAAGCATTCCAGCGGCTCATAAGCCACTCGGACTGCTTTCATGATAAAGCCAGCCACTGGCTGCAGAAAACTATACAGGAGTTATAATAAGGCTGACATCTTCAGCCATAATCCCGGTAAACCACTGCCAGCTGCAATGTATATATATACGTATTGCAGTTGTGGCTGAAGAGTACCAATCAACTCAGTGGCAAAATGCCAGTTATTCAAGTTAGATAACATGCTCACCTTTTCTTGCCATCTATAGTGTAGGGTGCTGTCATTCTTCTTCCAACAAGATCCTTGGAAATGCAGAATATCCCAAACCTCACAAATAGATGCTACAGCACAGAGTCATTTTCTCAGAGTTTTGGGGCTACTCAAAATACAATGGGATCTGGCTGGAAGCAGGATGAGGTCACCCTTACCTAAGTGCTGCAGGAGGAGCTCAGGAAAAAGTAAGTACAGGGTGGGCCATTTATATGGATACATCTTAATAAAATGGGAATGGTTGGTGATATTAACTTCCTGTTTGTGGCACATTAGTATATGTGAGGGGGGAAACTTTTCAAGATGGGTGGTGACCATGACGGCCATTTTGAAGTCGGACATTTTGAATCCAACTTTTGTTTTTTCAATAGGAAGAGGGTCATGTGACACATCAAACTTATTGGGAATTTCACAAGAAAAACAATGGTGTGCTTGGTTTTAACGTAACTTTATTCTTTCATGAGTTATTTACAAGTTTCTGACCACTTATAAAATGTGTTCAATGTGCTGCCCATTGTGTTGGATTGTCAATGCAACCCTCTTCTCCCACTCTTCACACACTGATAGCAACACCACAGGAGAAATGCTAGCACAGGCTTCCAGTATCCGTAGTTTCAGGTGCTGCACATTTCGTATCTTCACAGCATAGACAATTGCCTTCAGATGACCCCAAAGATAAAAGTCTAAGGGGGTCAGATCGGGAGACCTTGGGGGCCATTCAACTGGCCCACGATGACCAATCCACTTTCCAGGAAACTGTTCATCTAGGAATGCTCAGACCTGACACCCATAATGTGGTGGTGCAGCCACCAGTTACAGTGGGCAATGTTAACTTTACTTAATATTGACACTTTAAAATGTGAGTTCTATGTATCCAAAATACAGACCCTTTAAGAGTGGGACACCACTGATGCCAGCAGTAGCAGTATTATTGTTTTAACAGAAAGGATAGTTGGCTGAATGATCAGACAGAGAATAAATGTAGCTCTGAGTTTACTAAACAGACGCAATGCTGGAAGCAATAATCCGATACAGATTCATAAAGACAAAAAAAAAACATATTGCAGAATAATGAAAGCTGCACACATATGGACTCTTCACAGCAATATCTCCGTGGCTCAATTGTTGTAATATGTGGCTGCATAACAGAAGGGGGGATTAGTAAAACTGGTGCATGCAGAATCTGGTGCAGCTTTGCATATTAACCAATTAGCTCCTAACTTCAGCTTGTTCAATTAGGCTTTAACAATAAATCCTAGAACAGTGGTTCTCAACTCCGGTCCTCAGGACCCACCAACAGGCCACATTTTAAGTATTACCTTGGGGAAATGCAGACTAGAATACTGCAATCACTGAGCAGCAAATGATATCACCTGTGATGTATTTCAGTTATCCTGCAAACCTGGCTTGTTAGTGGGTCCTGAGGACAGGAGTTGAGAACCACTGTCCTATAAGCTGACTATTCATACTATGCATTGCTGTACCGGATTCTGTGAGCACCAGTTTTAGTGAATTTCCCCCAGAGTCTCTTTAAGACTTTATAACAACAGAGGTTCAAGCTGAGAAGCTTTGGTAAAACAGTACAGAACACAGCTACTTGCGATTATCCCCATAGACATTCTCCCTCTTATTGACATCCAGGGTAGCTCTGTAAACACAAGCAAACAGCTGGAGGCATCCAAGGTCCTAGGACAAAGAGCCACCTCACTATAAATGGAGTACTTTGTTAGCAAGCGGGAAGGGGCTCCCCACAGTAGCTGGATCATTTGGAGATGGTGTGTGCTATTAGAGTCTGGCCTGGGTTCTAACAGTGGAGGCCTTCCCACCAGGATGCAGATTACGTGCCCAGAAACTTTTGCCTCATCAGGTCTGGCCTCTTTGAGCTGCTAAATGAGAGAAACACAGACCCTTATTTTCATTGGGTATGTCCAAGAACCCAGGAGGTTGTGGGAAAAGAAGTTAAGGAGCCTGCATCTGAGCATGGTGAGTAAATGGAAAAAAATGGGGGGATTTGGGACTTTAAATGAGGCACATTTAAAGTCCCAAACTCCCCTTTTTTGTCTGTGGTGAGTAAATGGGCACACCAATACATTGCTTGCACTAAAGATCTCATGCGCTGCCTAGACTAAATGAAGATTCAAGCATAGTAAAGGTGTCATGAGAGAAAAAATCAGTGACCTTGGTAAAACACTACCTGCATGGAGTTTGCATGTTCTCCCTTTGCCTGCATGGGTTTCCTCCAGGTACTCTGGTTTCCTCGCACACTCCAAAGACACGCTGGTAGGTTAATGAGATCCTGTCTAAATTGTCCCTAGTATATGTATGAATGTGAGTTAGGGACCTTAGATTGTAAGCTCCTTGAGGGTAGGGACTGATATGAATGTACAATATATATGTAAAGCACTGCGTAAATTGAATATAAGTACCTGAAATAAATAAATAAAATAAATAAAATACTAATGTTTAACTGGGTTGCTGGCTATTTGTCACAAGTTTGTCCCCAATACAGTCTGGCTATGCATATAAATGTGTTCAGCTCACAAACATAAGTTTGTACAGAAAGACATGGATGAGCGAGTTTGGGGTGGAGAAACTTGACTGACCTGCAGTCCTGACCTCAACCCAATAGAACACCTTTGGGATGATTTAGAGCGAAGACTGTGAGCCAGGTCTTCTCTCCAACATCAGTGCCTGACCTCACAAATGCACTTCTGGAAGAATGGTCAAACATTCCCATAGACACTCCTAAACCTTGTGGAGAGCCTTCCCAAAAGAGTTGAAGCTGTTATAGCTGCAAAGGGTGGGGCCAACTCAATATTGAACCCTACGGACTAAGACTGGGATGCCATTAAAGTTCATGTGCGTGTAAAGGCAGCCGTACCAATACTTTTGGTAATATAGTGTATGTATATTCCAGATAAAGTAATGAAAACTTAAACTGAAGTCCAGGCAGATAAACAAATTTTATTCATGTATGTATTAATTAACAAAATCAGCACATTTGTGCATACTACAGCAAAGACCTGATATCCAGCAATCCACTGTGCAACAGAGCTCTATTGTTGTCAGTCTTATACTCTGGGCATGCAAATATAGAATGCAAATGAATGATCTCATCGCTCTGGTGCTGCTTCTTCATTGGTCATTCACAGCACGGGGGGTGCGACCATCTACTTGCTAGTCTGCAGGTAGCTTCAGGATTTGGCCTTGTTTTCAGGTGCCTTGATCACAATCCTGCATCCTTTATCGCACACTGTAAATAATATACACATATGTATATAAAGTATGTATTTAACTGTTCAAATTATTTTCAAGAAAGGATATAAATAACTGTAATTATACATAGTATGCACTTCACCTCCCTTAAAGTGTACCTATCATTTTTCACTATTTTATGATCTCACATTTGCCTTTTTTCCCCGATTTGTTTTTTTTTTGTTTTTTTTTTTTTATGTTTTGTACATTTTGCTTCTAATTTTCACAGTAAATAAATAATCATATCAACATGGATGTCTAAAATCCTGTACATATACCCAAGAGGGCAATTTTGATTTTTTTCAATGACTTCAGACATTTTCATGTTTTTTTGGAATTCTGGCTTTCCATTATTTTATAAAATGTAGCACAATCACTTGCCAAGAATTGCGACATAGCCTTTGGCAGGAAAACTGAAAATAGCTTGGGAAAAGTTTTCTTGAGAAATTCCATCATTTTTGACAAATGAGTTTGCATCAACGTGTTCAAGAAAAAAAAAAAAATAACAAATGTTAATTATATTATAAATAGGCTAAAAATACAATTTTACGGCTTGATGTATTTAGCAGTAAAGATGTATGCACTGGTTTAATGTCCATTACATTTTTTTTTACATTTTCGTTTGAATTTGTTTTTTTTTTTTTATATATTAATAAAACTTGTACAGTCAGTTTTCTTCTTTTGGCTTGAGTTTGATTGAGGAAGCATAGTTGATCGTTGTCCCAGTTAGCAATGAAAAAAAAAAAAAATCTTGAAAGACTGAAACTGTAACTGAAGTTTTAGAGTTATATGAGATGTCAAAAAGTGCTGAACCTTTTTTAACAAAGGTAGTTGAAGGTTGAAAATGAAAAAGAAGCTTTATACGTGCTCTTGATCTTAAAATAATTTGCCTATATGGGAACCAAACTTTAGTGCACGTTTTTAAGATAGAAAACATGTGCAATTCATTTGTATAAGTATAAATTTACATTTAGTAACTTATAATTTGGCTTCTTTTCCCAGGGAGAATTAGGTGAAAGAAATATAAGAACTCACCCAAATAAAAAATGTATATTTCTAAGATAAAGCTAAACTAACACATGGTTTATCAGTGCAAGACAATAGTTATTGCAGATGTTCACATTTATTTGTTTTAAATAGTGACAATACGATTTCCTATATTATATTGATTGAATACACTCTTAAGCAGTTCATCATAATAATTAATGTACCATGCAAAAGAAAAAGTGTTTTGCTCTAGAAAAATGGAGAATTTGATGAAGTTAAATAGAAAAAAAAACATAATCATATGACCATTTATATGCTAATAACATTTTTGAGTTTGTTTTCTTTTGTACTGGTTACTAAATGATAATTAACTTTACTAATCACAAAATATGGTTACATGTTCTATTAGAATTGTTTCTTCTTTTTTTGTTATTTCATGACATTTTAACAATATCAATGTAAAACCCAAGCACATTAGAAACAAACATTTCATATAATAATATTTTCTATAAGTTTGAAATGTTTTAAATTCCAAAAAAATGTTAAACGAATAAAACCATGATTGTTATGATTGTTTATTTTTTTACTTTGTTGGGTTTTATATTGATACAATATTATAAATAAAACATATATATATATATATATATATATATCTTTTTGCTCTTTATTTATATTCCCTGTGTGTATCTCACAGTAGAGCTGCAGTTTTTATAATTTTTGGATTTTAATTTATTTGTTAGCGTGGGGATTTTATGTTTTTCTTCATATGTATATATTTATATATAATTTGATTATGTTTGATCACGTGGCTGTAAACAGGACATTTTGTGCATCTAGTGATAAATACGTATCCCATGTACTACATTTAAATATTTTACAAAATATATTTTAGTGTTTGCTCTATTGAGTATTTTGTTCAGTTTGAGGACATGTAGGTTTAGCTTTTTTGCATTGTTCTAAGATATAAAATAAGCTTTTCTTTTTTTTCCAAAGTGTTTTATTAAGAATTTTCAAGGTAATAACCTATAACAGAGTTTAAGAAAATAAGCTTTATTTAAAAAATAGAAATGGATTCAGCCTAATGATTGTCCTGTGGAGCACATCAAAACACATGAAAAGCATGTCAAATATGCACATGCGTGTTTGATGCATTTCCATCTAAGCTGAACTCAGCACTACTCAACACATGAAAAGGCCACATCTCCGAGCATTTGCAGTTCAAAGTCTGGAAATATAGCCATTGTCAGCTTTGTAATGTTTACAAAAGACACTGAAACACCTAAAAATATAAAATATAATATAAAAAATTGGTTGTATGTCATTGACAGATGTATTCAAAGACTTTGTTTGATGTGATTCAATGATCCAGTTGTGTAACTAATTCAGAATGTGTTTTACTCAAACTGTTTAGAGTTGACACGAGCGATGGCTATTGTCATCTGAGAACTCTCCAACATTACCCTTATTTCACCATGATTCTGATCACTACTTTATACACACAACAGATAGAGATGTTCATTTATATACAGCTGCTCCCTGAGTTAAGGTATTGTTCCAGAACTATTTACGTACATCAGGCTTTGTGGACATTGTGATTGCTGAACTGTTCAAATGCCACCAAAGATGTATTAACTTAGGAGTAGAGTATATGCCTGGAACATCTTAGCACATGACCCACTAGGCTAATAAGCCTAGGCCATAATAAGCCATAAAATGAAATACAAATAGTCCATCACTAAAATATATCTATAAAGCACCATGTAGTGAATTATGAATTGTGATTCCAAAAAACTATATAATATATATATATATATATATATAGTCCCAAAGCTGAGAGTATTCCAGCATGATATGTTAGGATAAGGAGCCCCATATCCCGTGATGGTAGCTGAAAGCATGATACAGTAGGTGTCACCAACCAAACCCCATGCTGCACTGACCAGAAATTGTGTGACCCCCTTACTAAGAGTGGTCAACTTGCGCTTCATTTACAACAACAAGGCCAATATTTCAGACTGTTGATTATCCTCCTCTGTCTCCAGGTATGATGGCACCATAGGGAAATGGACAGGTAAAGCTGTAAACATGCCCTCAGTGATCCGGTTTCCCAGAAGGGATCAATCCATATTGAGAGGCAGGAAATAAAAAGTAATTCACATGGTGTGATATTGTATTAAAAAAAAAGCTGATTTATTAAAAGAGTAACACACACATGAGTAGGAACATAATAAGCATGTAAAACGCCAAAAGCTCATTTTCCTCCAGGAAGTAAAATGATATAGTATGTGTGTGGCTCCGCCATAATAAGTCATACATCTATATGGAACCAAGGCCACTAGACAAGACAGAAGGGGGTTAATTTACTAAAGGTAAAGAGGTTGTTAACTCGGCAATGGAATTTTCTCTTTGAAAGAGAATTTTCCTTTAGCTTAGTGAATGAGGTGAAGCTCTGCTGGCTTCCATCATCCAATGTGCAAGTACATATACTGTACCTTTTTTTAACCTTGTATTTAATTGGGTAGTCTTTGCAAAGGGAATTTAGCCACAGTCACTAAGTGACTAAGTGAACAGCCTATTTGCCTTTAATAAATCAACCCCATGATATTTTACCAGTCTGCTAGGGGCTAGTCATTTTCATCTTTATATCACAAAAATATTATTTGGGTTGTGGCTACAAGGGTGCATTCCCTGCCATGGGAATACACCCTTTTATTTCACTTTTGGATATTGGGATGGGTAAAAGCTAGGGATGCACCAAAATTTCGGCAGCCAAAAAATATTGTCATTTCCGGCCAAAATCGGTGTTTTCGGTTTTGGTCGGAAGAAAAAAAAAGCCGATACCAAAACGGGGGCGGGTCCACCCTGGGTGCCTCCCATTGCTCTTCCCCTCCTCGCTGACATCTCCGTGTGTCATGGAGCTGAATTGCACAGGCCAAGTAACAATGTCCCGCTTCCTGTGATAGACGGCACACTGAACCAAGGGCGGGACATTGTTACTACGGCCCGGGCACATTCATATCTGTTTTGTGACACACGGAGATCACCACTCTGATCCTTTTGTATGAATCAACAACCCCCTGCAGGGGATTCATAACTGCAGGGGAATATGCTGCACTGATAGCAGCTTGGGCTCTGATTGGAGGATGGCTCCGTGCCAAGGCCAATGAGCTAGGGAAAGCTCATATCATATTAGCAGTGTGGAAGGCCCGTGGAGTGCTGGAGTTAGTAGCAGAGTGGACTCACTTAGACGCAGCATGGAGCTACCTTCTCACACATGAACTACTGTACAGGGAGCACAGGCTGAGGAGCTGCTTCCACCACCCGTGAGACCTGTACACGGGATATTCAGCATGCTGCCGTAAGTGTGTCCTTCCTTATGTACTGCCTTCTAATACAAGCTGTGAAAGAGGAGCTCGCTGTAGCCTTCCCTGAAGCTCCTGCTGAGGAATGTCGGGCTCCCCGTCCCTGTATACACCACCGTTATCTGTGCCATGTCTCTCACACTAGTCAGGTCACCAGTTGCATTAACTTTTCACTCCGACCAGTCCAGCTAGGCATTGCTCAGCAGCGCTCCCTGGTGGCGGGAGAAAGGACAACAATGCCTGCAGGCTGGATGGGGCATCTACAGAGAAATGTCCTGTCCCTGGGAGGATCAGGAACAATGGCCTCATTAGGTGCCCTGCTCATCATCACACTGAGTGGTTTATGAGCATCCATGCACAAACAGCTAACTGTTCCCCTGTCCCCTGAGTGTCAGCCTCATCTGGCACCCAGCAGTGTTATCCATATTGTTGGTGATCTTATGGCAAGTCCACCATAGGGAGGTCTGGGGAAGAGGGTGTTCTCTCATCATCCAGCATGTTGGGGTGAAGGGGAGCTCACATGTGGTGATCTATGTGAACACAGTCAGAGAGCCCGGCTTGCACATGTCATCATCCTGTCTATGGGATATGTCAGGGTGGAGGAGCTGCAAATCTTCTGCAAACTCTCCTCCCTGGGGGCACAGAAAGGAGATATAAGTGCCCTTTGGGACACTATTAAGTCAGATATCACCTCTCCTATCTGCCTGTTATATAGCAGAGGCAGCAGAAGTGTGCTTAAACTGCAGACAGCTTAGAAAAACAAAGATAATCTTTGTGTCAGTATGGTTGTGATTTCTATAGGGGAAGCCAGAGGGTTTCAGTCCTGCTTGGATCAACAGGGATCACAGCTGAAGGTTGATGGAGCTCTGAGTGGAGTCCCTGCTTGGTGTCTATGTGGGTGCACAAGACAACTTGCTCAACATTGCTTTGTTTCACAATGAAGTCATGCCAGGCTCCATCCATTAAAGATAAGGATCTGTGCTTTAATGATATTTAAGTCCAGGCATGGTAGTGCTGGGTTAATGTGTTACCCGTTAAAGGAGATGCTTTTAAATTCCTGTATTGATTCTCTCTTAGTGAGAGTTGTAGCAGCATGGTTGATTATAAACTGGGGACATTGGGAGGGGGGGGGGGAGTCAAGGGTTGGCTAAAACATTCCGTCACTTTGGGTTGAGATGAGGCTGC
Source organism: Glandirana rugosa (assembly GCA_018402905.1). NCBI lineage: Eukaryota > Metazoa > Chordata > Amphibia > Anura > Ranidae > Glandirana > Glandirana rugosa. Next base: position 4,449,599 of record BLSH010379081.1, on the reverse strand, counting down.
ATGTGATGGTGAGGCTGCATGTGACGGGCACCAGAGAGCCTGCACTGATCTCTTGTATTATGTCTGCTAGAGGTGCACCGAATGGAAATTTTGCTAATACTATTATGTACTATACTATTTCGGCTAAGTGCATTTTTGGTTTCGGTTTCAGCACCAAAATGTCCATTCGGTGCACCACTAGTAAAAGAATGTTTTGATATCTACGTCCCTTCAAATTAGTTTTTTCTTCACTTCCAATAAAGATGAGAAATTATGAAAAATGTCTCCAGTGGGGATAAAGTAAAAATTCAATATTCCTCATGCACACATTCAACAAAATGTTTTATCAGTAATCCTGGGTGCTGTAATGACCATAGGCTGGAGATCGTGGACCAGGGGCAATTCCACCAATTGTGTCAGGAGTATACAGTCCAGCCTCACCAGATAGGGTATACAGCATCACCAGATAGGAGTATACAGCATCACCAGATAGGAGTATACAGCATCACCAGATAGGGGTATAGAGCATCACCAGATAGGGGTATAGAGCATCACCAGATAGGAGTATACAGCATCACCAGATAGGAATATACAGCATTACCAGATAGGGGTATACAGCACCACCAGAAAGAGGTAGACAGCATCGCCAGATAGGAGTATACAGCATCACCAGATAGGAGTATACAGCATCACCAGATAGGGTATATACAGCATCACCAGATAGGAGTATGCAGCATCACCAGATAGGGGTATACAGTATCACCAGATAGGAGTATACTGCATCACCAGATAGGGGTATACAGCATCACCAGACACCAGATAGGTGTAGACAGCATCACCAGATAGGGGTATACAGAATCACCAGATACGGTATATAGCGCATCGCCAGATAGGAGTATACAGCATCACCAGGTAGGGGTACACAGCATCACCAGATAGGAGTATACAACATCACCAGATAGGGTATATACAGCATCACCAGGTAGGGGTATACAGCATCACCAGATAGGGTACATACAGCATCACCAGGTAGGGGTATACAGCATCACCAGATAGGGTATATACAGCATCACCATGTAGGGGTATACAGCATCACCAGATAGGGTATATACAGTATCACCAGGTAAGGGTATACAGCATCACCAGATAGGGTATATACAGCATCACCAGGTAGGGGTATACAGCATGAGCAGATAGAGCCCCCCCACAGGGCTCACGGCACTGACAGAAGATGCCCCTAGGGTAGTTGGAACATCAAAAGCCTCGCACTTACCCATCTAGGAAGTTGGCTGGGTGGGCAGCGAGCAGTGTCTGGCGAGCGGGAGCTAAACCCCCTCCTCCTTTAAGAAAGTCATCCAATAGGATCGCCTGACCATTCAGCCAATTGGGAAACCAGTAACATACCAGCGCTTCACGATTGGCTGAGAGGCGATTGAGTGTTACAAAAGCAAATATTAATTTATTTTATAACACACATGAGTGGGCTCGCGGCGCCGTGCTCTGCGCCATGGGCCACTCTATTTTGAAGCCTGTTAGAGTCTATGGCTCTAATCAGGTGCTTCAATAAACACTGACGTTGCTGTATTTCATGCGGCCGGCATCCTAAAGGGGCCGGCTGCATGAATAGGGGGTGGCAGCGACGGGCACATGGTAAACATACAGCAACATTAGGGAGCCGCACAGGGCCCCTTCATCAGGCAAGTGACTTGCTTGACGAAGGGGCCCTGCGTAGCTCTGTAATCTTGCTATATGTTTACCATGTGACCACGAAAATAAAGCTTTGGACCCTATTGAGGAATCCTTGGTGTGCTGATGATACTTCTTCACAGATAAAGTAAACACACCTTTTTAGCACAGTAAGGAAGGGTTGTAACATCTGACAGTGGTATTATTCCTGTCTATGCAGCTTTGGGGTGACAACCACACACCTCATAATGTATACACGTCACAGGGACATGATGGGGAAATCTCCTTAGTTTGGTCGCAGACTGAAATTGTATTCTTGCAGAAATGTTTTTCCCAACTCAACTTTAAGGGAAATATATAGAGCTCTCCAGTAAACCTGCTAGTTTCTGGTCTGTCATGCTGATACTCTGGTTTCAAAAAGTTCTGAGCCAACCAGGAACAGGTATAAGCAAAATGCATTTTGGCTTTGACTTTTAGGTTGCAGTTGTTTGTTATATAATTATTACAAATTCCCACTAAAACATTTGCACATTGTGTGACATCCCCCTATGTATGATCAACATAACGTGAGGCTAAAATTTAGGTGAGCAAAAACTACAATCTATTAAAAAAAACATAAGTTAAAGGTTTTGTCTTCATTATAAGCCCTGTTGTAATAGGAAACGCTTAAACAAATGTTGTTCATGTTTAGTGTTGAGCGAACCCGGACTGTAACGTTCGGGTCCGTACCGAACTTTAGGGTGTCCGTGGCACGGACCCGGACCCGGACATTTCAAAAATCGTTCGGGACAGGCCCAGGCCCAGGCACGGTGCCTGTGGGATTTCAAGCCATGCCTGGGCTTGCAATGTCAGGCCCAAGCGAGTTGTGATTTGTACTTGTTGTAAACAAATTCGCAAAGGATAATGTTGTCCCGAATATTACTTCTGTTTTGGAAATTGAATACAAAAAAAATTATCTAACATCAAAAACGAGTGGATTTAAAATCGGAGTGCAATACAACTAGTATGTATCCCCCTACAGTGTGTTACACGTTTACAAAATCACCCTTAAACATTATTAATATATTGTTTGTTGACGTTGGATTTTCAGTTTCGGTTTTACGTAAAACGAATATGGACAAGGACCAACCGAGTCTTGAAAAACTTTGGTCTCATAGTCGTACTGTCTGGTCTT
>BLSH010379081.1:4424440-4442760 GCA_018402905.1 Glandirana rugosa | reverse complement strand
ATTTATTTTCCCTATCCCCATTTATTTGTAGGGCACTTGCCCTAGTTTGAAGATGATTTTAGAACAGTTATATGGCTTCTACCGTTAATTAATACTTTTCAGACACAGTTTGAAGATGATCCACATTCACCTCCATTTTTGCTTTTTTTATGTTTTTATTTTTTTAAAAATATTTACAGTTATTTCCCTGTCCCCATTTTTTGTAGGGCACTTGCCCTACCCTTACCCCCATTTTACTTCCTTTTGCAGCCCTCTGGGGCTTTCCAGGACTTTCCTACAGCCATTTTTGTGCCTAAAAGTTCGGGTCCCCATTGATTTCAATGGGGTTCGTTGTCCGTGCGATCGTTCGGGTTCCGTCCGGACCCGGACCCGGACTTTGTCCCGAAGTTCGGACGGACCAGCAGAACCCGAACTTCCAGGTGTTCGCTCAACTCTATTCATGTTAACTAAAATTAATTTGGTTAAAATGGATTTGGTTACAATCCATTTTCACCAAATGTGTAGCACTCTTTTAAGTTTCTCACCAAAGACAAAGCACCAGTGCAGTAAATATCTAGAATGCCATTTTCTATGCAAGTGGCTGCTTCTAATTTGACCTCAAATTATGCAGACATCACAGAGAAGCAATAAGTCTATAACAGGAGCAGGGGGTGAAGGATTCTGGGAAAAAAATCTGCCCACCAACTGATTATTATTGTGATTTATTCTATGATAGTAAATACACTGTAATCAATTAGCACATTTCATTTACATGTTTTCCTTTTGATTATTCTTTTTTATTCTATTTTTAAGCTAAATTGAACAGTTATAAAAACATTTTTTGAAAAAATGTTTAAAAAGTTCACTTAATAATATATATTTGATAAGTTAGATACTAATAATGGTGTTTTTTTTTAAATTTATTTAAACACAAACTCTAAAATATAAAACCCATTAATATTCACAATGTTAATCTGTGTTATTTTAAATATTAAAACCTTCATTAGCAATTCACTTATCTTCTCATTCATTATGTTTTTTTTTCTTTTTCAAATTCTTTTTAAAACATTTATAGAAAAAAAAAGTTTGACTGGTGCTTTAATTTTAAAGTCTGTAAACTAAGTAAACAGAAAGTATGTAAAAATGAATAATTAACACTTATTTTTTTAATAAAACTATCACCTTTTAAATAAATTCTATTCCAAAAGAAAAATTGCTTCTTGACGTGTAATCTGAGATTCAAAGGATGCTTTTAGGACATAAAGCATTAACATAATTTTTTGGACTGAGGATCTCACAGGACATCATACACAGTCTCCCCTCTTAATTTTAATTGCATAGGCTGCATTCTTAATTAAAAACTGTATAAATGGATTTTATGCCATGCCACAAGAAATCCAAGTTCATTAGTTATAAAACCTTTTAAAAATTGATGTAAATATGTGAATATTTTAAAAGTTTGAACTCAGTACTCATTTTATATTGAGAAGCCTTTTATCTAGAGAATAATAAAGCACATATAAATTAAGTTATTCAAAGGGTTTTTTGGGGGCTATATCATTATGTCATTACACTATTCCTTGTAAAATCACATTTATTTTAGTTGTAATACTGTAGAGGATTGCATAAAACCCCAAGTGGAACCTTTTAACCATACTGCATGAATTAAGGATTACATGCAATTTACTACACTAAAATCTGATCGGATATGCAGAGAGATATCATGGCGATCCTGCCGCTTTACTGTAGCTGCACAATATAGAAAACTCTTTTAACTTTATTTACGATCTTTTTACTTATTGACATTTTTATAATATATATTAATATCACACTTATATTGTTTTAAATAAAAAAATTTTTTGGGTATTTTATGTGTAGATGCTAAGTAGAATTTGCTAGTACTAAACGTATGAATAATTCATGTCCAAAACATACTATTTATACACAGTACAGTGCATCTGAGTTGACTGTATGTGATTTATTCTGTAATTGTATTCTTGCATTTGGTTAATGGCCCTACGTAAATTGAAGTACATGTAAATCCAATCACTCAAACCTTATATAAGTTTTACCATGCTAATGAAATTTTGATTGTATCGCTATCTTAATTTCAGAAATCATAGCTTTAAATCTGCATTTTTCACTTAAATTATACATGCTGATCCTGCCATGAATCTGCTTGTTCAGGCACTTCCTGGTACAATGTACAATGTGCTGTGGTTATAAAAAATGAATTAATACAAGAAATAAACATAAATAAAAAAATGTACTTAAATATGAACAGCTTATGTGATCTTAAGTTCAAAAAGAAACATGCAAATAAGTCCCAAAAACAGTGAGAAAAGTCTAAGAAGAATCAAAGGAAATATACAAACACCTTCATGCTGTATCACAACTCCTCCTGTGTGCACACCTCCAGCAACCCCACACAGGTGTGCTCTCACCTTGGTACCCATGCATGTTATGGCGTCACATTGATGAAACGCATTGGACAAAGCTTGCAGTCTCTGAGTGAGCAGAGTGATGGATGACTGGAGAGTGGCAACTGCAACTTACTAGCAGTGGATGGTGAGACATATACAAGACCGCCCGGCTCCTTAACACTGACATTTGTCACTTAACTAGATGCTTAACTAGACATGCAAGAACTAGAATGCGCACGGGTATGAGCATTGGCACATGTCACACATGTCCACAGATTGTGTTGCCCAGTGCAACAATGAGTACAGGGATAAACATATCTGGAGAGGTATTAGGGCCATTGAACAGAGGAAAAATGTAGTAATCCGACCAGCGGACAAAGGGGGGGGGGCCTTGTAGTATTAAATAAATCTGACTACGACGCAGAGATGGAACGCATCCTAGGGGATGCATCCACATACAATATGATACCAAAGGATCCCACCCGGAACCTTAAAAAACAGTTACAGAGCTTGGTCACCCAAGTTGGGGAGAATCAAATCCTCACCAAAAAAAGAGAGTAAGTACCTGGTGCCTGAAGCCCCTATCATGCCTGTACTGTACCAGGTGACCAAAGTGCACAAAAATGCAGAAAAGCCACCTGGCAGACCCATTTTGAGTGCTATAAACTCACTATTCTCCAGGCTAGGAGAATACATAGATATCTTCCTACAATCTTTAGCCAGCAAAAGTCCCTCCTACCCGAAAGACAGCAAAGATGTTCTAAACCTCTTGAAGGCCATAACCACAGATGAAGTCAGTATTCTAGTAACAGTAGATATTGAATCTTTGTACACCAACATCAGACAGCAAGATGCTATCAACACTGTTAGGTGGGCTTTAAACCAACATACTGATTTGAAACAGAGAAAAAAAACAATTTATCCTCCAAGAGTTAAAGCTGGCCATGACCAACAACTTCTTCTGGTATGGTAGTCAGCACTACAACCAGATCAAAGGGGTCTCAATGGGGCCAAATATGTCCCCAGTGTTGCAAACATTTTTCTCAATAAATGGGCACAACAAGCAATCTATAGCAACACGTGGCCAGCTCTCAAGCTGTTTAGAAGATACATAGATGATGTCGTGATTATTTAGCAGGGTTCTGAAGCATCACTTGAAAAATTCATCAGCCACATCAACGACAACATCTATGGTATCAAATTCACAGTGAACACACACAAACAGCAGATTCATTTTCTTGACCTGGTTATTTACAAGCAAGGCAACCGATTGAATACCAAAACTCACTTTAAAAGCACAGATAGGAATGGCTACATTCCTAGTACCAGCTGCCATCACCCTAAGGGAAATCTGCCATTCCCAAAGGTCAGTTTATGCATTTTAAAAGCAATTGTACTACACAAGCTGACTATACAGAGCAGACCGATGTCCTCATACAATGCTTTGTAGACAAAAGGGTACAGACGAGAAGAACTGCTAAGAGTTAGAAACAATGTAGGAGAGATGGACAGACATATACTATTGGAAGATAAAGTAAGGGATACCAAAAATATGGACTGTACATTCATCACAGGTTTTAGTAAACAGTACAAACAGCTTGAGAAGAGTATAAGAAAGAACTGGTCTATATTGACCAAAGACCCTGTTTTGAAAAATATTCTACCAGATAGACCCAAGTTTGTCTATTGCAGAACCACAGGACAAAGAACCAGACTCGTTAAGAATATACCTGACCCCCCCCCCCCCCCAGGAAGCAATCAATCTCCATGTTTGATCTTAAGGGCTTCTACAAATGTGGGAGGTGTGGCCCATGTACAAACACTAAAACAGGTCCAAGGAAAAGAGCGTTGTTTATGTCCCATCAGACATTCAAACAATATCCCATTCGTAAATTCATTACATTTATTACTAGGAATGTCACATACAGTATCTCACAAAAGTGAGTACATCCCTCACATTTTTGTAAATATGTTATTCTATCTTTTCATGTGACAACACTGAAGAAATGACACTTTGCTACAATGTAAAGTATTGAGTGTACAGCTTGTATAACAGTGTAAATTTGCTGCCCCCTCAAAATAACTCAACACACAGCCATTAATGTCTAAACCGCTGGCAACAAAAGTGAGTACACCCCTCAGTGAAAATGTCCAAATTTGGCCCAAAGTGTCAATATTTTGTGTGGCCACCATTATTTTCCAGCACTGCCTTAACCCTTTTGGTCATGGTTCACCAGAGCTTCACAGGTTGCCAGTGGAGTCCTCTTCCACTCCTCCATGATGACAGCATGGAGCTGGTGAATGTTAGAGACCTTGCATTCCTCCACCTTCCATTTGAGGATGCCCCACAGATGCTCAATAGGATTTAGGTCTGGAGACATGCTTGGCCAGTCCACCACTTTTACCCTCAGCTTCTTTAGCAAGGCAGTGGTCGTCGAGGTGTGTTTGGGGTCGTTATCATGTTGAAATACTGCCCTGCGGCCCAGTCTCCGGAGGGTGGGGATCATGCTCACTTTCAGTATATGTTGGCATTCATGGTTCCCTCAATGAACTGTAGCTCCCCAGTGCCGATAGCACTCATGCAGCCCCAGACCATGACACTCCCACCACTATGCTTGACTGTAGGCAAGACACACTTGTCTTTGTACTCCTCACTTGGTTGCCACCACACATGCTTGACACCATCTGAACCAAATCATTTTACCTTGGTCTCATCAGACCACAGGACATGGTTCCAGTAATCCATGTCCTTGGTCTGCTTGTCTTCAGCAAACTGTTGGCAGGCTTTCTTGTGTATCATCTTTAGAAGAGGCTTAATTCAGGGACAACAGCCATGCAGACCAGTTTGATGCAGTGTGCGGCTTATGGTCTGAGCACTGACAGGCTGCCTCCCTACCCCTTCAACCTCTGTAGCAATGCTGGCAGTACTCATACATCTATTTCCCAAAGACAACCTCTGGATATGACGCTGAGCACTTGCACTCAACATCTTTGGAGGACCATGGTGAGGCCTGTTGTGAGTGGAACCTGTCCTGTTAAACCGCTGTATGGTCTTGGTCACCATACTGCAGCTCAATTTCAGGGTCTTGGCAATCTTCTTATAGCCTAGGCCATCTTTATGTAAAGCAACAATTCTTTTTTTCAGATACTCAGAGTTCTTTGCCATGAGGTGCCACGTTGAACTTCCAGTGACCAGTACGAGAGAGTGAGAGCGATAACACCAAATTTAACACACCTGCTCCCCATTCACACCTGAGACCTTTAAACAATAATGAGTCACATGACATTGGGGAGGGAAAATGGCTAATTGGGCCCAATTTAGACATTTTCACTTAAGGGTGTACTCACTTTTTTTGGCAGCGGTTTAGACATTAATGGATGTGTGTTGAGTTATTTTGAGAGGACAGAAAATTTACACTGTTATACAAGCTGTACACTCACTACTTTACATTGTAGCAAAGTGTTATTTCTTCAGTGTTGTCACATGAAAAGATATAATAAAATATTTTCAAAAATGTGAGGGGTGTACTCACTTTTGTGAGATACTGTACATCTTGGAATGTACATGTGGCTACCAGTAGGTAGGTAGGACCTCCAGAACTTTATCCAAGCGTATTGGTGAACATATCACTAATATACGCAATGGATCCTTAAGCATAGTGTGCCCAACCTTTTTAGGTTGGCAAACAACAGGGATCCTATGGCCATGTCATTCTATGCTATAGACATAGTAGCAAAACATTGGAGAGGTGCTAATATGGTGCAGAAAATATCACAGAATGAAACCCAGTGGATATTTGAGCTCCAGACTATGATCCCACTGGGGATGAATGTCGAACTGGACCTCAACTGCTTCATTACAGACTATTAAAGATTTGTCCACTGTGTGTCCAGTCGGTTTTCACAAATATTACTTACCATTTAGCCTCACCTTCTATAATTCACCACGATATCTAATTAATACCCAATCCGATTTACAGCACCCCCAAGAAGTGGTTATCAATACATAGTCACATTAATTTATTTTTCCTATTAGTTCAAGGTACACCCAGCCCATTAAGGAACACATTAACTTTATATCCAGAGGTCGCAGAGACACCAACTTTCTAACAGTAGACATTAACATTTGTATCCTTAATATACACTAGAATTGGATGTACCATCAGCATACTCATCCATTAACTTATTTTGAACACAATATTTATTTAAGGCACTAGTCTTCTCTTTCACTTATTTATGGTAAAATCACTTTATTTGTAGGTATCATTCACATTCACATTCACAGGTTATTAGCCATACGCAGGGTAAGACAGCAGATGCAATACTTAGAATCCCCATTAGATGACTCCCATTTCCCTTTCCTTTCAGAAGCAGTATTACATTGCAAATATAGGGACGGTTTACATTACACAACACAATCTTTAACAAACACGATCAAAATGACCATTTAAATGTTTTACTGAGGAATTATGTTCATTTGTATTGATTTCATTAGAGCACCCTTGTGCCAACAATGGGTGATTTAATTTATCCAAATTACATCAATTGAAGTAAGGGTATATATGCCCATACCCAAAATGGCGGATTTAGAGCTTCTTGATGATGGCCCATTCTGATTGGCCAAAACATGTCGCAGCTTGATCACGTCATCGTGACACTTCCGCCCACGTTTGATACAGGGGATCGAGCCGAGCCAAGCAGATGGCATACATCAACCAGGGCCGATTTCCCCATAGGAATCTTCAGTTTTTCATGCTGGGTGCCAGGATGTTCAGGCACCATACCATGTGAGTGGCTTTTAATTGTGTTTTACGTTTTTTTCTTAATACGTTTGGGATTTGGACATTATTGAGATCTTCTGTTTGATCATACATGCTATTACGGTGACGGAGTCCCTATCCAGCAGCTGACAATCTCCAGAGATCTACAGGGGTCACCCCACAAAACGCATTTGACCGTACTAGAGATGGTGGGTCACTGAAGTGGGGTGAGTGTACATCTATGTGGGGCACCTAGTCCGAGCACTATTACAGCACCATATAAGACTCTGGCACTGAGCACTTCACTTCACCTGCATTGGGACTGTATTTATGGACTTGTGTTCATTTAGTCTTAAGATCATGGTCACATGCAGTAGCACGATGTAGTATCATTATATATCTGTGTTGCCCAGTGCCCTATTTAAACTGAGAGTATGCATGGCCCCAGTGCTGGATTCCCTGCTGCTGCAGTTTCTGTATTCCTGGTTCTTGAAAGACTGCTTACCTTGTTCCTGACCCGGCTATGCCTGAATCTCTTTTGGATCACCCCTGCCTGCTTTTGTCTGCTGCTCACTTGTGTTACCAACCTAGGCTTGGATTTCTGACCATGTCTCGGCCTCCTGATTTGGTACCTCACTGCCAGCATGTTACCGACTCCTGCCTGTTCCTGACCTTGAACTTGATCCTGCCTGCTGTTGAACATAGCTTGTGATCTGACTCCACACCACCACTGGAAGGACTGTGTTTCCAAGCTTCAACTCACTACAACAGCTTCCTGGAATCTACGCCCTTCCACTGCCGTAGCAGTTCCTGCCTCCACTACCAGGGGTGTTTGGACAGGAATTGTGCAACAGGCCACTCTCGTCATCTTAGGCTCCATAGTCAAGTATGTGACAATATCCTTCATCTGACATTGTTTGTCATGGGATTAAAATGGGTATGCTTTTTTGACTTTTGTAGTGAGTATCATCCTACCAAGGTGCAAGCACACCTGAGTTTTTACACAAACACAGCACATATTTTACACATTTTTTTGATTTACAAATTAGAGTTTGCAACTATTATGTTGGAATGTATTGTGTGTAAATATTTCACATTGATTTGATTGATTCACTTCCTGCTTTAGTGTGGCATTGCTCTGTCCCTGATGTCAACCCCTCATATAGTCTTCCAATGGATGCAAGGAGTGGCCATTTTATCAAATATTACGCAAGTATGGACCACTGTTGTCACCATGAGAAAATATGCCTTGAGAAATTACATGCAGAAATCCTTAGAATTTGATTAGGCAGGAGGTGGCTGCAAAACGGGTGCAGGAGATCAGAAGCACTGAGATGTAATAAAGCATAAAATAAGTGAAAAGGTGTCTTAAAAAATGGCTATTGTTTATTATAGATGGTGCTAACCATCTAAATGTCATTCAGAAAGGTTTTGAGTCTGCTTTAAAATGTGATTATTTATTATGTCAGCACTATACTATAATTGTTTAAATGTTACCGAAACAGATGTCCCAACTAGAAGAGTCCTGTTTAATTCATGTTTTGGCGACAATTGTACGATTTTGAATTCCCCATCACTTTATGTCACAAATGAACACATTGGAGTTGATTTAATAAAGGTAAATAGGCTGTTCCCATTTTGCAAGGAAATTTTAACTATGAAAGGAAATTTTCCCTTAGCTTAGTGCATGTGATGAACATTCACTTTGAAAAGAATATCCAATCATGTGCAAGGAAAATAGAACAAGTGGGAACATTTTATACACTTTTTTTGGTGGTATGGCCACTTTAAAATTGCCTCCTCCTAATTTAGTGTGCTAGTTTTAGGTACTTCTTATTGCCACCATTGTTAGAATCTGTCACTATAGCTGCGACAGATTCAAAAATAGTTACAGATAAGTAGTGTAGACCAACACTGAGTTAACATACGGAGAAACTCCAGGGCTAAGAGTAAAGCTGTGATGTATCGATGTGACTACATTCTACTAAGTATTGAAATAGTATCAGCCAGAGATGAGTGGGGCAAGGCACCACATCCCATATAGTACAAATAGCATAGGGAGTAGGAAAAAGGGGACTTTTAAGGTGCCTATAAATACACTAGTACATTTTAAAATATAACAAATTTTATTTCATTATGTTAAAAAAAAGATATTAATAATCTTCCTTTTTAAAAAAATCTGAATATTCAGACCATAGTACCTATAACTATGCTTAAAGTCACTGTACAACAATGTTTTCTCAACATGTTTCTTGAAGTGTTTGGCTTCTTCAGGAGATTCTTGGTTGTTAGTGAACAGCATGTTCACCCGAAACAATTTTCAGGTCAGTGTGTGAGCACCACCAGGTCACAGGACCGCCAGAAATTGGGGATATCAGTGTGTCACAGGAGAACCAAATTGCCCACTTGAAAAATCAGGCTGCAAGATGCTGAATTCATAAATTTTCCAACTGCAGTTTCGTGCATTGACCACTGGAGGGTATCAGAAGGTCAAACCAACAGCAAGTGCTGAAAATCTTACAGACATAGAAACAGGGGACAAACAAGGAAAAGACTGTCTGGAGAGGATTAGAAAGCTGCATTAGTCTCAGGCACAGGCTTCACTTGATCTTGAAATGTCCCTAACTTCTAAATTGCCGCAGGCCACCATGCGTTCACCCAGGCTTTCCACAGGATTACCGCCAGGCTGTTGCCAACCATCTTACAGGTGAACTTTTTTCAATACCATTTTTATTGCATTAATATTCTCGCATTATAATTGGGATATATATGGATACCCTCTTGTTGAGACCTACTAACACAAGGGTTTTTCCAATTGCCATGGGACTTAGGATATGCAACTTACCTTTCTCATGCTTTGGTCAAAGCACATAAAAACAAGCTGTTTATCATGTCTATTATATTTCAATTGGTAAACATATTAAATGGTTCACTTACATGTTTCTCTTGTTTTCTGTTTTTCTTGTTTGCACTTTTTGTGTAATTTGTATATTCTCACAGTTTATATACAAATTAATACTTCAATCCGTGGCCCTGATGAAGTGGGCCAGCCCTTGAAACGTGTAGGCCTTCAAATCGGATCCTGCCACCAGGATTACCACACCCTGGTCAATCGTAATTCTAACTTTAACTGTGAATGTTTCTCTTTAATTGAACCATTGTTTGTATTTTGCTGTTTTTAGATATGGCACATGTGTGCTAAAATAAAAATTTGTCATTTTTTCAATTTTGTTGTTCCAATATTTATTAAACCTTCTAGTGATTTGGTTTCTATGAAGTCGATGGCTGCCAGCATCCTGGCAAGTAGCAACCAATGACTCATCCCTGGCCCAATTCAGCTGCTGGGCAGGAAGTTCCCCAGTTGGCAGCTGAAAGCAAATTAATGGACGGGGATGCTGGATGATGTTATTGCCCATATAAGACCAGTATAGATGCCCCTTTGTTTACTGCCAGACACCAGCCAGGAAATCTCCTTGATGGCAACATCCTGCAGTATGGACACTCCAGTATCAGTGCCCCCTTCCTCTACGTAATAGATTTATGTACCTGTTCCTAACAGGCATCTAAATTTGTTACCCGCCATGACACAACAACAATTTGTGTTAAAATCCATGCAGTATGTCTGCTTGCACATGATTGGATGATGGAAGTCAGCAGAGCTTCACTTCATTCATTAAGCTAAGGGCAAACCCCTTGCAAAGTGAATCAACCCCAATGTGAGAAGGGCAGAGACACATTTACATACTAACCAAAATAAATAAATAACTTTAAGTAACTCTTTTTTTCAAAAAAAAAAAGAGTTAGAACAAAATGGCCAATTAGAAATGAGCAGTGGTTTATAGTGAAGTGTTGGCATAACATGACGTCCTCCAAGCAGACATAGATATCAAATCACATTATTATTCCATTTCTTGCATTGGTTCATTCAACTGTATCAGATAAGTGATTAAAGCGGTAGTAAACCATGGCAAAAAAAAAAAAGAAAAAATCAGGCCCTGGGCAGTTTATGTCATAATGTGCTAGTATACACCGCATACTAGCTCATTATGAAAGACTTACTTGAAACACACTCTGTCACCTCTGTAAGCACTTCATCCAGTTTTCCTTCTGGGTTTGTGGGCTTAGGCCTTATGAATGGCCAATCCACAATGATGTCATGGCCGTAGTCCATTCAGAGCTTCTAAAGTAAATATCTCCTAAACGGCACACATTTAGGAGATATTTACAGTACCTATAGGTATGCCTTATTATAGGCTGTGGGATCCAAGGATCCCAGGTCGCATCAAATTTCTTGATGGAGCTGTAGAAGGTACAGGTAAGTCTAATATTAACCATGATCCAGTTTGGCTTACATTTCACCTAATCAAGGGGAACCACAGACTGCTTCCAATGTTTGGCGATAGTTATCCGAGCCCCCAGAAAAATGCACGTAATTATTTTCATAGGCTTTTTAGGTATTTCATCAGGAAATTTATGAAAAAGTGCCAATTCTGGCGTCCTATGTATATTGACTCCTGTTACTGAGTGGATTAAGTTAAATATATGTATCCAGAATCTAGTAACCACAGTATGCTGCCACCATACATGGTACATTGAGCCCACCTGCCCACATCTTCTAAAGCACGTGGGGGACGTGGAAGGATGCATTTTCGCAGCTCTAGTTGGAACCAGGTACCATCAGAGTAAAGTTTTATAATTAGGTTCTATTAGCGTTGTATTAATAGAAATTTTTGATAAAGCATAAGCCAGATCTTGCCAGTCAGCAAGTTCAAAGGTGATATGTAGTTCTCGTTCCCACTGCACCATATAAGGAGGCTTGGTGTCCAGGTTGATTAGGGATGCATATATTATAGCTATCCTTCCCCTTGCCTGGCCTGAGGATTGACAGGATAGTTCAAAATTTGTAAGCGTATGGGGTCTATTAAGTCTATCAAACTATGAACGTACAAAGGAAATAATTTGATTACTATACAGTTCAGTAGGGGGCATTTGTAGAGTATCTTTAAAATGTTGGATAGAGTAGGGCCGAGTTCCATCAAAGTAGTCTCCTATTCTAAGCAAACCTTTATTGAGCCACCAAGGAAATTGAATCAGATTAAGACCTGGGGAAAATTCAGGATTACAAAATAAGGGGGTCAACGGGGTGTGAGGAGATGACAAAGATCTACGATGTTGTACTGTGTCCCAGACCCCTAGGGAATGAGACAGGGCTGGGCACAGTATAGGGGGATGAAGACGACTAGGGAGCCATAGTAACGAGCCAATGGCAATCGGGTGACATGAGAGAGCCTCAATAGAGACCCAGAGGGGTGGTGATCCCTTAGCCAAGGTATATGAGGGCTGAGTTATTTGGGCAGCCTGGTAATATGTATGTAAATTAGGGAGACCCAACCCACCACTCAGTTTTGGGACATATATTGTTAATTTGTTCATGCATGGCTTTTTATTGCCCCAAATGAATTGAAGAATGTCTGTTCATAGTCGCTGCAATTCTCCCCTCAGGACCGCCACCGGTAGGGTTCTAAAATAATCTAAAATTCTTGGTAACAGTGTCATCTTGATGAAAGCAATCCTTCCAAACCAAGATAAAGGGTATTCGGTCATTTGAAGATCTGCCCGAAGTCAGAGTAAAAGTGGAGGGTAGTTAGCTCGATATAGGGTATCTATTGAAGAACAAAGCTGAATACCTAAGTAGGGAAGGGAATTTGAAGCCCATTGGAATTTGTATGTATTTTTGAGATTCAATAAAAGTGGAGAAGGCACCGTAACTTTGAGAGCCGTAGTCTTGTGGGTATTTAGTGAGAGGCCAGATATCAAGGAAAATTGATGTAATAAAGTTAGTAAGTTAGGGTAATTTGGGGATTTGTGACGTACATAAGGACATCATCTGCGAATACAGACCATTTATGCTCTTGCTGGCCACAATGTATGCCATGTATGTTTGTGTGAGACCTTATTGCAATAGCCAACGGTTCCAGTGCTAGCGCAAATAGCAGTGGGGATAGAGGGCAACCCTGTCTGGTCCCCCTGTGAATAGGAAATAGCTGTGATTTAGTGTTGTAATTAATGTTGTATTTAAGAAGGGAAGCCACTCTTGTAGCGTTTACTCTTGAGAGTTGCTTTTTCCAGTTGCAGCAGTACAGAAGTGCAGTAGGACAAAAGTGCAATAGTTTTGAACAAACAGTAGTTGGATACCGTACGTTTAAATTCTAGTTTCCTTAAAGTATTTCAAATTGCTTTTCTTAAATTGTTTGCTTGTTAACATTGGTATTTTGCCTGTCTAAATTCCTTGGTTTGTGCTCTGCAGTCTGAGATCAAGAGGTTGTCTAAACCAGTTTGTTGTGTTGAGCTGCCCTGCAATAATCCACCTCTTCCTCAAAGACTGCGCAGGGAAAGGGCAGTGTGGACAACTGTTGGGTCTGGAAGAGTAAGGCCTGTGGACCATAAACATGTAGCTTTTGGTTTGACACTGCATAACTCCTATAGTGTTCTTTCTGAGCTAGAAGCAGATACAAAGGCTGCAAACATAGCTGCTTGTGAGATTGGCAACCCTTCTCTGCACATGGAGGAGCTTGAGAAAAAAAATGCAAAAATAATTGTTTTATCTGAGGCTGCTCATCAGGCAAGAGTTGTGGATAAGGCTCCTAAAAGGAGACATCATCTTCTTGTTGGTGATTCAATTGTAAGAGGTGTTGCTATAGGAAATCATGTGGAAGTGTCAAAGGAAGTTAGGTGTTTGCCTGGTGCTACTGTTAGGAGAGATAAGAGGCGCATTGTAAGAATTGTCAAAAAAACTAGGGAAGAGTGCAATGTTGATGTTGTTGTGCACCTTGGCACAAATGATTTGTCCCAGAATGATGTGCATTCCGTGCTGAAGGATTTTCAGAATTTGGGCCAGGATCTTCAACGGTTAGGGTGTACTGTTACATTTTCAGAGGTCTTACCTGTGCATAATGGACAGCACGAGAAAGTATTTTGTATAGCAGAGTTCAATGTTTGGTTAAAGAATTGGTGCAAAGCTGAAGGTTTTGGTTATGTTAGTCATGAATCTACCCGGTGGTCAGACATTGAACTTTACAAGAGAGATGGCCTGCATCCCTCACACAAGGGCACTGAGCTTCTTGGCATGTAATTTAGGAACTTTTTGGACATGCATTTAAACTGAGAAATGGGGCAGAGATGTAATTGTTGAGGAGAGTTTCTGTCCCCAGCAGGTTGAAACAAATGTGAGGGTTTTTGTTGGTAATGACTGGGCTGATGAGGTGGTCACTTCAGTTGAAGTTTCTATTAATAAAAAGAAAGCAGTTGAAAGTAGTGTTTGTCATGTCATGTGAACTAATGCCCATAGTTTAGGCAACAAGCTTTGTGTGAGCTGACAGCTCTTATGTCTAGGGACTAGAGTTGAGCGGACACCTGGATGTTTGGGTTCGGCGGGTTTGGCCGAACTTCGCGAAAAAGTTTGGGTTCGTTACCGAACTTGACCCGAACTTTACCCCGGACCCCGAACCCCATTGAAGTCAATGGGGACCCGAACTTTTCTGCACAAAAATGGCTGTAAAAAAGTCCTGGAAAGTGCTAGAGGGCTGCAAAAGGAAGTAAAATGGGGGTAAGAGTAGGACAAGTGCCCTACAAAAAAATGGGAATAGGGAAAATAACTTAAAATAAAATAAAAAAATAAAAATGGGAAGGGGGGTGGATGTGGAGTAGGAGACTAGAGGTTGACTAGGCCGTGACCGTGGCAGTGTAGGTGGAAGTGGCGGTGGTGGAGGAGGAGGAGGAGGAGGTAGCCAACACTTTTTGTTGTTTGTTTGTTTTCTTTTTTCTAATTGGGGTAGCCCCCAAAATATTGAGGCATATTCAAAAAACAAGTATACCAATGGCTGTGTGAGGCCGGTCTAATCTGTCCCTTACAGCGACAGCAGGAACCTGACCCTATAGTAGTAGGCGATGATTTTAGAACAATAATCTGTCCCTTACAGCAACAGCAGGAACCTGACCCTATAGGAGTAGGCGATGATTTTAGAACAATAATCTGTCCCTTACAGCAACAGCAGGAACCTGACCCTATAGAACTAGGAGATGATTTTAGAACAATAATCTGTCGCTCAAAGCAATAGACTCTACCTAGTCCAGAATCAGATCGTTCTGTAATGCAGGATGAGATGTTATTATATCTGCAATCTGTCCCTCACAGCGCCGGCAGCATC
The DNA here is from genome assembly GCA_018402905.1 of Glandirana rugosa. Classification (NCBI taxonomy): domain Eukaryota; kingdom Metazoa; phylum Chordata; class Amphibia; order Anura; family Ranidae; genus Glandirana; species Glandirana rugosa. The sequence continues at coordinate 4,427,391 of BLSH010379081.1, read as the reverse complement.
CTCTCCCTAGACTAGCCTGAGAGCATGTGACATGCAGCACTACGTGATTCCAGCTTATACAGAGGCTGGGTCACATGATGCACTGGCCAATCACAGCCATGCCATTAGTAGGCATGGCTGTGATGGCTTCGAAGGGCAAACTAGTGAAACGCTTGTTGATTGGCTGCCCTGCAGCTATTCAACAGGCGGGATCAAATGCCTGAAAACAGAACCCAAACCCAAACTTTTTTCAAAGGTCCCAAAGTTCGGTACGGACCCGAACTTTACAGTTCGGGTTCGCTCAACTCTACTAGGGACAACTTGGACCTTGTTGCAATTACAGAGACATGGTTCAAGGCTTCAAATGACTGTGAAATAACTATACCAGGGTACACACTATACAGGAATGACAGAGTAGGGAAGAGGGGAGGTGGAGTTGCCATATATGTAAAAAATGGCATAAAACTAACATTAATTCAAAAAACAAATGAAATGGGCCTGCCTTCCAACCAGGGGGAGGGGATCTTCCCTTAGAATTGGAATAGTATACAAACCCCCAGGACAGAGTGAAGATTATGATAACTTGTTGATTGATGAGATAACTCAAATGGAAATGAAGGGAGAGGTTTTGATTATGGGTGACTTCAACATGCCTGACGTTAACTGGAATTCTCAAACTGCTATTACAAGCAGGGGCAGGGATGTAATGGAATCACTGAATGGGGTTTCTCTAAAACAGTTGGTAAAAAGCCCAACCCGAGGCGATCATATTCTTGACCTAGTACTGACAAATGGAGATCAACTGTCTGATGTTGTGGTGGGGGAGAATTTGGGCTCTAGTGATCACCAATGTCTTTGGTTTGATATTAAAACAAGAACTGAAAAATCATATACAAATACAAAAGTTTTAGATTTTAAAAGGACAAATTTTGCTGAAATTGGGAAATTTCTAAAAAATGAACTGAAAGGTTGGAGTAAAATGACAGGAGTAAGTAATCAGTGGGCAGTATTAAAGTCTACCATCCTGGAGGCAACTAGATTATACGTCAGGCAAGTTAGTAAGAATAAACGGAAGGAAAAACCAATATGGTTCACCAAAGAGGTAAATAGGATAGTAAAGGGGAAAAAATGGCATATAGAAGATTCAAGGAAACAGGAGGTGTAGCTGACAGAGAGGAGTATAAAAATAGACAAAAGGAGGCCAAAACACACTCGGTGCTGCAAAAGCACAGAAAGAGGAGGAAATTGCTAAGTCTATTAAGGAAGGAGATAAAACCTTTTTTAGGTACATTAGTGATAGAAGGAAACAATACAATGGGGTCACTAAAATGAAAACTGGGCACAACACATATGTTGAGGGAGACCAGGATTTAGCAAACCATTTAAACAATTACTTTTGTTCAGTCTTCTCAGAAACAGACTGCACTAATGTTAACAAGTTAGGGAATCATATTGGTTCTAGTAATGATGGTTCATCCCAGAGTTCTAAGAGAACTTTGCGATATAATTGTTGGACCGTTAACAAAACTTTTAAATAAATCTCTTCTAACAGGAGAAGTTCCCCGTGACTGATGGATAGCTAATATTGTACCTATCCACAAGAAGGGCAGCAAGGTAGAAGCTGGCAATTACAGGCCAGTGAGTTTAACATCAATGTTAGTCAAGGTAATGGAATCACTTCTGAAAAGAAGGATCATTGATCACCTAAAAATACAAAGCTTGCTGGACCCAAAGCAGCATGGCTTTACTGAGGGCAGATCGTGCCAGACAAACCTGATTGAATTCTTTGACTATATTATCAGTGTTTTGGACCAGGGTGGTGCTGTGGACATAGCGTATCTTGATTTCAGCAAGGCATTTGATACAGTTCCACATAATGATCTAATACAAAAGTTGTACAAGCTGGGACTCAACCCTTGGGTGGTTCAGTGGATATGCAGGTGGCTAAAGGATAGATCCCAGAGTGTGGTTGTAAATGGGATTCACTCAGAACAGAGACCAGTCACTAGTGGGGTACCACAAGGCTCTGTATTGGGTCCTGTTCTATTCAACCTATATGTAAGTGATATAACTAAAGGTTTGCTGGGCAATGTATGTCTCTTTGCTGATGATACAAAGGTGTGTAATAGGGTTGATATCCCTGGAGGTGTCTGTAACATGGAACATGATTTGGCATTGCTGGAAGATTGGTCAAAGCAGTGGAGACTACAGTTCAATATTTCTAAATGTAAAATAATGCATCTAGGAAAAAAGAATGCCATTAGCGAGTCCAGCATTGGGGGTACAGTGTTAGCCAGCACTACAGAAGAAAAAGATTTGGGGGTGCTTATTTCAGATGATTGCAAAATAAACAAACAGTGTGACCAGGCAGTAAGAAAAACAAATAGAATTATGGGATGTATCAGTAGAGGGATCACCAGCAGGAGGAAGGAGGTTCTGGTTCCTCTATATAGATCTTTAGTGAGACCTCACTTAGAATACGGTGTCCAGTTCTGGAGACCTCACTTACAAAAAGATATTGATAAGATAGAATGAGTTCAGAGACAGGTAACAAAAATGGTGAAAGGTCTGGGAGATAAAACATATCAAGAGCGACTTCGGGAACTTAATATGTACAGTCTGGAGGAAAGAAGGGAGAGGGGAGACATGATTGACACCTTTAAATACATCAAGGGGGTGAATAAAGTTCAGGAGGGCAGTCTTTTCAATATGAAACCAAAATCAAGAACACGGGGACATGACCTCAAACTAACTGGAGGGAAGTTCAAAACTAATCTTTGAAAGTATTATGTTTCTGAAAGGGTGTTTGATGTTTGGAATAAACTACCAACAGAGGTTGCGAGACAGTCAACAGTAAATGGCTTCAAACATGCTTGGGATAAACATAAATCTATAGTCAGACAACAAGGTTAATGTGAAACCCCCAAGTGTAATTGGAACAACAGACTGATATCTAAATACAAATAGGGTTC
>BLSH010379081.1:4372869-4389516 GCA_018402905.1 Glandirana rugosa | reverse complement strand
CATGCGCCAAATGGCTAGCCGGCTCAGGCCCACCCGCCACTACATTTGCCCAGTGTGCAGTTAGCGAGATATAGCGTCCCTGCCCGTGCTTACTGGTCCATGTATCAGTGGTTATGTGGACCTTGCCACTGATGGCGTTGCGCAGTGCACACCTGATCTTGTCCCCGACTTGTTTGTGCAGGGAAGGGATGGCTCGCCTGGAAAAGTAGTGGCGGCTGGGTACCACGTACTGTGGGACAGCCACCGCCATCAGGTTTTTGAAACTGTCCGTGTCCACCAGACGGAATGACAGCATTTCAAAGGCCAGGAATTTTGAAATGCTGGCATTCAGGGCCAGGGATCGCGGGTGGGTAGGGGGGTACTTCCTCTTTCTCTCCAGGGTTTGGGAGATGGACAGCTGTAAGCTTCCATGGGACCATGTGGCAGCTTCTCAACACGTGGAGTAAAATAGCAGAACCCCGGACCGAACCCGAACGATTTTTGAAATGTCCGGGTCCGGGTCCGTGCCACGGACACCCAAAAGTTCGGTACGGACCCGAACGTTACAGTCCGGGTTCGCTCAACACTACTTATTACACTTAGAGGTGCCTATTTTCTTTGCCTTTCTTTCAGTGTTGTTGATGAACCCGGGATCCGGTTCATCCCTGAATGCTACCTCTGGTGTAACCCACGTGGACTACTACTTTGAAACGACATGCCTTTTCATTGAATATACTGTAAGAAGTTGTTTTCATGCTGTTTTTTTCTCAGATCCGTTCAGTATCTTTTACTTTATTCCAGTTGATTATTGCGCCCTATACTTGTACTACTTTGAGAGCAGCAAGGCCTGTGCTTCTTTTGTGAACCATCAGAATTCTATGGCACTTCTATTGCCATCACATTACTTTTGAGCACAGGAGACTTTGTTTGACTGTGATTTAGAAAATACTCACCTGAGCCTGATCTGGGTCTTGGGAGGAGTCAGAAGCACCTGTGGGGGACCCCAGAAGAGGAAGTTCAGGGATGCTCGCCCGCATAGATTCTCTTTTCAGGACATTGATATGGAAAAATGGGCCCGCCAGAATCAGGTTAACTACCCTACAACTGGGGAAAGATCAAGGTGGCCTGGTACTACCGCACCCTAAACACTTTTTTATGGCCTCGCAAATCCAACACTTGGGGGTTGGGGTCATAAGGACCAATTGGACCCCCTCCGTGCGTTGCTGGTCCCACCTGGATCAATAGCACACTTGGACATGGGGTTTGAACACATTTCCCCCAAAACCCCCACACTAGTGTTACCCAAAACTCTGTGGATATCCATTAGAAAACTATTTCATATTCGGGGATATAACTCTTTCACCCCTGTATGGCACAACCCTAATTATGCAGAGTTACACAAGCTACAGGGTTCCAGGCAAAACCAAGGCAGGTAAGTAAGACATGTTTATTATTTTAATGAAAAAAAAAAAAAGGAGGCTTTCCAATCACTTTAACTACTACTAGATTCAAAGTAAGTATATACGTTTTGATTTACAAGTGCAGCTTTACTGGGGAATTCTAGTTTGATGACAGGGACACTTTAAGTTGACTAGCATGTAGTAGAGTGAGCCACTCCGGCCCTATTACACTTATGTGAAACTTCCATTTATTTGTTGTATACTGCTGCAGTCTGAGCCTGGTTTTACGATGAATAAAACAGAAGATGTTACAGCACTAGGTGAACACTTGTATAAACACACTTCCAGTTTTATTTCCCTGGTTCCCTTGTGCAGAGCAAACAAATTTTTACCATAATTATAAGGATAAACTGAGCATTATTTACTGTGATTAATCACCTGGACATTAGAAGATTTCACGGCATCCAGCATAGCACAATAAAGAACGGAAGCCAAACCAAACTTAAGGTTTTCAGATCCCTGTGGAAGTAAGTCTAAGAGCAGACACAAATGCAAATAGCTCTGAGTCTGCTGTACAAAACCTCTCCAGACATAAAAATTAATGGCAGTCCGTTAGTCAAAAGAAGCAACAAGTTTAATGTTTGTTTAAATATATGCAACATTTTTCCCAAGAAATGCATTTATAGAAGGATTTATATAGTGCTGTATTTCCCATAATTGCATTTTCTCATCTTCCCTACATATCTATTATTATAATTACTACCTCTATAATAATTCCATTATTATTAAAGGGCCAGTAACTTTTTTATGCTCTGTATGCAGAAGTGCTGCATGTTTTCAGACAAGCAAGGCTTTATTAAATAAATAAATAAAAAATGGTGTATTATAAATGAACTTGTGTTCACTTTACCCCTAGGGGTAAGCTTACTGCTTGCAGCTTATGGGAGGTAAAGTGAATACAGATTTACTTTAAAGTGGAACTAGCATCAGATATAGTTTTCATGGCAAGTCATGCATGTATGGTAACATGTAAATGTAACACTAAGGCTCCAAGTGCACTAGCTTTTTTTTTCTGCTCCTAGAAGCTGTTATTGGCATTTTTTCTGCTCCTAGAAGCTAAATAATGTTATCTTGTGTTCATGCACACTACGTTAGGCTATTAGCATTTTTTGAGCTTCATCTTCTAGGAGCAGAAAAAAAATTGTTTTTGAAAAAAGGCGGACTTTAAAGGTTGCCACTGTAATCCCAAATAGGAAAAAATGACAAACTTACACAACTTAATTAAAAAGTCATATTTATTCTAAATGCATTAAAATGTTTCTGTAAAAAGAGAAAAAAAGGGGTACACAAATATGGATATAGAATATACTGTTCCAAGTGTAGATACATAAGGAGCTGATCATAGAGATCCATGTAGGAGGCACACAGATGGTATCCAGAAAAGTCCAAGAAATTCCTTAGTGGTTGGAGGCCAAACTACCGGAGTATACAATGTCAGCACCAAAGGATCACTACGCATTTCGCAGATAGCTTCATCAGGTAATCCTATTGGTACTAGGGGGGGTACATCATAATTAATAATATATCCATGTACTCCTAATTTATATAACGGAAGGTAACATAGTTTCATATGTTGGTCAATATTTGTTTTCTGTACAACTTGATCATGATTCAACCATGTTATCTCAAATTTAAGAAATACATTTCAGAAAGGTATCAAAAATGTATGAAAAATTATTATATTGCTTCAAAAGCACACCGCTAGTAGTCCAGATACATTTTTATATCAGTGCAGGTCCAAAAGACAATTAAAAGGAGTAGACAGAATGTTTCAGAGGTCAAAAATACCTCCTTCAAAAGGGCTAGGGAAAGCATAAGAAAATGTCTGTATTAATAAAATATCACTTCCTCAAAGTAACAACAACATTTAAAAATATATATGCCAATAATACTGGGTATATAACAAAATAAATAAATATATCAAGATATATCAAGAGGGTAGGAATAAAGAAATACATTGTATTATCCTCTAGAGGAGAGCTGAAGTCTCCCCTAGAGGTTTAGTTTGTCCACACAGAGTACCGCACATGCACATTTGTTTTGTAAGTGCTAATCATAGATATAAAATGTACCTTAATAAATAATGTAAGATTGTTGACACATAATATTTTGTCAATGTTACTAACATTAAATTTACATGATTATAGATATACCTATGTATATGATCTGATTAAGCAGACAGGGTCCGATAAATGCATAACAAGTAGCCATGCATTTGGAAAGATAAATTCTGTTTGACTTGCATGCCAGAACGTTCATATGGCAATTTAAATGGTAAAAGGGTAAGTGTATGGGAATAATATATGATCATTTACATGGCTGTGGTACTATGAGTGATAACAATACACTCTTTTTTATGTAATTTTATTCATTTAGTATATATTTTTATGAAATCGTAAATAAAATGTATTTCTTAAATTATGGTTTGGTAATAATAAATGTCTTATGGCAAATGATCTAACACCAAAAAAAATGGCAATTCTACATATCGAGTGAAGTATTTTCTCTTACTGGGTTGTGGTGTTGAGGTCACCCGTACATAAAGGGACATATTCAGTTATGTAATAAATGATAAATGCTAGTTACAGGCCGTTAGACATCTAGCCTTGTGAATGGAATTCTATGGTTAACCTGTCAATGGAGGTTGGCTACACAGGACGGTTAACTACGGGAGGAAATATTAATAAGGCTCTGTAGACATCAGTATACGTGGCTTGGTATTGTAGCCCTAAAGTTGAGTGAAGCGCCACACCATAACATGTAAATGAAGGTCTCTTCTCCATCCAGCACCCATGTGGTGACCAAAATGTGGCCCTTTACTTCTCTGACACCAACAATGGTGCACTATTCCTCCCACTGACACCAATAACAGGGCACTATGCCTTCCATTGGCACCAAAGACAGGGCACTATTCCTTCCATTAACACCAACAATGGGGCACAATTCCTCCCACTGACACCAATGATGGGGCATTATTCCTCCCACTGACACCAATAATGGGGAACTATCCCTACCACTGAAACCAGAGATAGGGTACTTTCCCTCCCACCAAGGGTGTCTTATGCTCAATATTTTGGGGGGGGGCGGTGGCAAACAAACCTCCCCCCTCTCTCGCACCACCACCAGAGCCCACCACCCCCTCCCCCCGATGATAGCAATCAGAGGCCTTACTGTAAGGAGGCTCCTCGCTCTAGCTGCTCCAGGATGGATAGGCTGTGGGCATAGGGGACCGGAGGGTGTCCAAGCCATCATTACCCCCATTGTTCTTGCTCTGCTCGTAGCCATCCTTGTCTCCCCAGTCTGCTATAAAATGTCTCAGGACCTGCTTCCTGATTGGCCAGGGGAAGAAACAGGAAGGTGATAGCAAATATTAATTCACTGTTGTGACACAACTGGTTGGGCTCAGGCACAGTGCTCTGTGCCCCAAGCCCACCCTATTTTGAAGCCATTTAGAGCCTGAGACTCTAATCATGTGCTTCAAAAAACCACCATTGAAATCCATGCGTCCATTGTCCTGCATGTAGATTAAGGACCCAGCGCATGGATTGGGGATGGTTATGGATGGGTCACCACTGCCTCCCACTGACACTAGTGATGGGGCACTATTCATCCCATTGACACCAATGATGTGACACTATTTTTTTTTTTTTTTTGGTTGAACTAGATGGACTTGTGTCTTTTTTCAACCTGACTAACTATGTAACTATTCTGTTCCTACTGACCACAGGTGTAAAATTTTTTTTTTTAAATTCTCCTGACCATCAAGTGTTAGGCATTTTAATTTCCCAAAGGCCATAGTCCAGCCCTTCTAAAGTCTAAAGGACATTAAATTGCCCCTTTGTTTATTAAGTTTGGAGATCCCTGGACTAGACCATTGATATGCTACCTCTTAGGCCTAGTCCTGCACTGACCATGAACATTGCTTGGGAAAAGCTTTGACTTTTTTCCTTGGCCGGAGATTCATGATCTGCTCTAGTATTTTACACTGCCAGATGTTTATAATGATCTTTCACAATCTGCTTTCCGAAGGGATCCCTAGTAAATCCAGGTCTGACTTGTAAAGAGTTATATCTGGCTGCCATCATGGGTAAATTATAGTGTGAAGTATACGTTTGTGTTTGCACTCTCCACTGACAATAAATCCGTCAGGGCTGTTGGACTGGTGTCAGGAGCAAGGTGAGCTTTTCTGTGTAAGGAATGTCATGCCTGCTGACTGCAGATTGGACTGCAGCTAACGGAAAACATGGCCTCTTACTGAGTGACCCCGACTCATCTGTAAGCCATAATTCTCTACGCTTGTCACAGGAAGCTGTTGAAGACTCCTAATCATGTTACAGGGCCAAACATGCCATACAGATATCTGCAGACATAGAAGATAAATTTTCCATGTCACAACTTTTCCAGTAAATTATGCAAAGCCTGTTAATGCTGCCTCACAAATTGTCAGAGAAGCTGCGTTGTTGGAGGGGGGAGAGGGAATGGAGCCTGGAAAAAAACACCAATAAAGTCTAAGTTTAGTTATAATTTCTTTTTCAACAGCACAAGGGACAGTCCTTACAATAAGTGAGAATTGACTCTTGTGCTGATGGCTTCTCTTTTAATCTTCCATTCTCTACCCCCCATAGCAGTAATCTTCCACAAGACAGCTGCTGGACCTGTCATAGGCACTCAGTGAGATTGTGGACAATGCCCACCCTTCAGTCCCCTCCTTCATTCATAGAAGCTGTACTTAAAGCAGAAGGAAACTCATTGATTTGATAGTGTCAAAGAAGAGTTAATATTCCCGAAATGCCGGAAATGCTAGCTGTCTCAACAAAACTGTCAAACCATCCAATGGCTGATATCACAATGGATCACATGTGCAGCATCATGGTAGTTTTAGATTAAACAGAGGCTAAGATGGCACTTTCTTTGGCTGAAAACCATAGGAGGGTTTATTCCCACGTTAAGCTTCCAGCATTGGTTCCAAATCATCAGATCTTAAAAGAGTTGTAAAGGCAGAAGGTTTTTTTATCTTAATGCATTCTATGCATTAAGATAAAAAAATATTTTGTGTGTGGCACCCCCCCCCCCCCAGCACCCCCTAATTACTTACCTGAGTCTCATCTCTCTCCAGCGATGCTCACAAATGTCTAAGCCATCCGGGACACTCCTCCTGATTGGCTGAGACACAGCAATGGCACCGTTGCCTTCAATTAAAGTCAGTCAGCCAATCAGGGGAGAGAGGGGGAGGGGCTGGGTCAGGCTCTGTGTCTGAATGGATGCATGGAGCCCTGACTCTGCTTGGGTGCCCCCATAGGAAGCTGCTGGCTTGTGGGGGCACTCAGTGGGAGGGAGGGGCCATGAGCATCAAAGAGGGATCCGAGAAGAGAAGGATTGGGGCTGTTCTGCGCAAAACCAACTGCACAGAGGAGGTAAGTATAAATTGTTTGTTATTTTTTTTCGTTAGTTTAGATAATTCATAACTTCGGATTAATTCGTATTCGCTACGTTCACTAACAGCCACATTTAAAAAAAAAATCCAATACCTATAATTTAATAGTTTATAATTATTAATATCGTTATTATTATTATTGTTATTATGTATTATTAATAAACAATAATAATAATAATAAAAAAAAACGAAAGTAATGGTAAATAATTTAATTATAATAGAAAACACAAAAAACAAAATGATCCAAATGTCTTTCATTCTTTCTGATTTTTGAATTTTCGGATTTTTGTTCTTATATTTGGATTTTCATTCTTTCTATATTTTTTAATTTTCATTCTAATTTTCAGATTTTCATTTTTTCTGATTTTCAAATTTTCGTTAAAAAAAAAAAAAATGGAGAATAGTTTTTCGTTCATTTTGATGCTCCCGAATGAACGAAAATGTAGAATTTTGACGAAATACGAATTCAGAATGAAATGAGCAGAACAATAAATATAAATATTAGATTTTTTGGGTATAAAAAGAAAGAACAGAAGGAAGCACCCAGAGTAAACAAATAGCACAGTTGCTGTGCATCATGATTAGAATTAATGCATTTTGATTTTGCTGTACCACAACTCTTTGGTGAACTCAAACCCAGAATTGTTTATCATTATACTGTACTTTTTATTTAATTTTTTATGCAATGTTTTGCAAGTCATTCATATATTGAATACAATAACATTTCTAGAAGGCTTACTGTACATTTGTTTTTATTTTTTTTTATTTCATGAATTCATTTTCTGAGCAACACTATGAGGTACCAGTGACTGTGTAAGATCCGTTTTCTGGTTTCTTTGAGCCTTTCAAAAAATGTAAAATAATAAAGTATTTTTGTATGTAGCAGCTAGGGCAGCTCACAATATTGACTAGTTGTAAAGCTTGATACACGCCTAATTCTTCTAGCAGAGATCCATAGTAATCAACAGCCCACCTACACAGTCCGTTCAATGTACAGCCAATCAGGCAGGCTCAACTTCTTGGTTATGCTCTTGTGCAGTTTTCACCGGACCAGGTGGCCACCTGGTTCCCTCTCCTGTTTTGGTGACAACCATAGCATATCGGCCTTTGCAAATGGTCACCAAGACAAGCAGGGAGGGTGCATTTATGCAACAGAGACACAGACAGCAATAAAAATATGATAGGGTCTCTAACTCTTTGCTACTGAAGCTAAAAAAGTTTAATTCAAAGAGGGAGACAACTGACATTTTTATATTGTGCCATAAAATCACTAAAATGTGGATGTAGTCACTCGCAGATCCTTTTTATCAGTAAATGTTGCAAATTGAAGTTTATTTAAAGCCAATAGCCAGGGGATAGAACCCTTGTCAGCTTTTATTTCTAGCAGTGCCCCCCCTGGGGAGATTCACTTTCTCTATATGCCCTGGTCTACCATTGTCACCAGGACGGAAAGGGAGTAAAAATCTGAAATGTTTATTTTTCACCTAAATTAAAACAGAAGGAAAATGTTTCAATGAGGAAATTTGATAGAAGGGGCATTGGGGCACTGGATGACGCAGTATGCTTTGGGATGCACTGGAGACACTAATCGCACTGGATAATGCAGGATGCTCTGGGATACACTGAAAGCACTAAGCACACTGGGTATACCCCAGAACATCCTGCATCATCCAGTGAACCTAGTGCACTTAGCAATGCCAGTGTGTTCCAGAGGAGCATACTGGGGTCATTAGATGACAAAGGATGCTCTGGGGTGCACAGGAGCTATGGAGCATACAGGAGTGCTTTGAGGTTATTGAATGACACACAACAATCTTGGGTCCACACAACAATCCTGGGAGTCACAGGGTGCACTGGGTTCACTGGGTGACACAGGACACTCTAGATGCATTGAGCCATAGAAAAAATTAGCCGGCGACATGGCACGTTCCAAGTTCCAAATTCTTTATTAGGACACATTAAAAGTGGCACAAAATAGCTAACATGTTTTGGCCATGATGGCCTTCTTCAAAGCATCGTTCTTTCATTCTAGAAACACTGATGACAAAGGATGCTCTGGGGTGCACTGGAGCTTGTAATGGTTATGCGTACTGGCTCAGAGATGTGTGTGTAGCAGCCACTTTGGCCTATCTCCGCCATGTTGTCATGTGAAGGGCATACCACAGTGACCTTGCCCCCCCCCCCCACCTTTTTCTTTAAATTATACAATCCAAAACCTCTTTATGCCAAATACCTCTTTTCCTCAATTTCCCAATGCCCATCTCAGGGCTCTAAAAGTGTCTGACTTAGCGCTTCAATGATTGAAAAGTTAACGGACTTGGGTCGTAAATACCATAGCTGGAATCTGTACAATACACATATCTGTCTCTCGGTAGAATCCATCATAACATTATATTTCATAACTTCCAAAATAACTAAAGCACAGCCAGAATATAGACATATTAATTTTCCTCAGTTAATTTGTGAAGTTTCAAGTCCAGACACCTCTATGTCAGACCATATGGGAAACCACTGGCAACCCTTTATTCCTCCTAGGTAAAATAGACATCTGAGACCTGCCATATTTATAATTGTTTTGAAGAGAATTTCACGCTGGACCATAATATGGACGTTAGCAGTCTGTAAACAGTAAATATTCAGAGAGATATGAATACTTATCACAAACTGTACCTGGGACATGGTCATGAACGTGGTGACCTCCCAGCAACCACCCCTCAGCCGCTTAATTGATCAGAGGGCCTCAGTCAACATCTCTTTGATTTATAAAAATAAAGAAGGAATGCCAGGGCAGTTTGACAGTTCTCATGTACCATCAGATCAGGGTCATCTGTCAAGTTTGAGAATCGATAATACCTGGTTCATTGACTGAACTCTGATAACACTCAGGACTCTGCAAGTATACTTCCTTCCTAACTGTTTATTTCTCTGTTGCTGTATTATATATTTATTTATTTGAAATACCCCTTTTTCTGTAAACATTATATTTTGCACCCATTTTGACCTTTTCATTATTAAACCTTATTTTGAAAAGTGTTAACTTTGTCTTTAACTGCGCTATGCAATCTAATCAAATCCCTGTCTCTTGAAGAGCGCTCTCAGGCTGCTGGCACTTAGATTGTGGTCCCACGAGCTGGAAAATCTTTGTGTAGGGTGCAGCTGAGAGTGGCATTGCTAAGCAATTGTCAGCGCAGTGTGAGATTGGTCAGTGCTTTGTCACAAGTTAGTAAGGAGGGCAGGGATCTGATACTCACATTCGTCACAGAACTATGGAACATACAGGTGCATGTTGGGGTTATTGAATGACACACAACAATCCTGGGCACACTGGAGTCACAGGGTGCACTGGGTTCACTTGATGACACAGAACACTCTAGGTACATTGATCCATAGAAGAAATTAACCGGCAACACAGTACGCTCCAAGTTCCAAATTCTTTATTGGGCTACATTAACAGGTTCCCGACCGCGTGCCGTGTTTTCACGGCGGCAGTCGGGACGCTGAGCGCGAATTGCCTTAAATAAGCGGCGATCTGCATTCAGCCACTAGGGGGCACGCGCGCGCACTGGCGGCGCACGCGCACACCCGCCGCACTCCTGAGGAGTGTGCCCGCGGCTCGGGCGGACCCGATGTCCGCCGGCGAGCCGCGATGAGCGGCTACAGGGAGAGAACGGGGAACCGCCGATGTAAACACGGCGGTTCCCCGCTCTTTTAGTGGGGGCATGAGAGATCTACTGATCCCTGTCACTGGGATCAGTTAGATCTCTCATGCCCATGTTAGCCCAACCCCCCACAGTTAGAACACACCCAGGGAACACAGTTAACCCCTAGCTCTCCCCCCCAGGTTAACCCCTTCACTGCCAATGACATTTATACAGTAATCAGTGGACATTTAAATTTCTGATCGCTGAATAAATGTCATTGGTCCCAAAAAAGTGTCAAAAATGCCCGACATGTCCGCCCCAATATCGCATTACCGCTAAAAATCGCAGATCGCCGCCATTACTAGTAAAAAATAAAATAAAAATAAAAACCCCAGAAATGAATTCTCACCATCCGTAAACGCGGCCACTTTTGCGCAAACCAATCAATAAACGCCGATTGCGATTTTTTTTATCACAAATATGAGGAATTATATAAATCGGCCAAAAACGGTGAAAAAAAATGTTTTTTTATATTTTTTTTTTTTATTTGAATTTTAGCAAAAAGTAAGAAATTTGGGTTTTTTTGCAAAATGGTCGCTCTTCTTTTGTTTATAGCGGCGATAAGAAATGACGCAGAGGCGATCAAATACCACCAAAAGAAAGCTCTATTTGTGGGAAAAAAAGGACGCAAATTTTGTTTGGGTGCAACGTCACACGACTGCGCAATTGTCAGTTAAAGCGACGCAGCGCCGAATCGCATAAAGTGCTCTGGTCCTAAAGCTGCAAAACCTTCCGGTTGGTAAGTGGTTAAAAGCAGCACAGAATAGCTAACATGTTTGGCCATGATGGCCTTCTGCAAAGCATCACTCTTTCACTTTAGGCACACTGAAGCCACAGGGCACACAAGGACACACTGCAGTCACTGGATGACACAGGGCACTCTGGGGTGCACTGGAGTCCTGGGGCAAACAGGTGAGCACTGGGGTCACTGGATGAGAAAAGATGCTTGGGGGGTACACTGGAGCAATGGAGCACACAGGGGCTCACTGGGGTTACTGAATAACACACAACAATCTGGGGTGCACTGAAGTCATGGGGCACACTGAGTTCAATGGATGACACTCTTGGGTACGCTGTAGTCATAGGGTATGCTGGATTCACTGTATGACACAAGGCACTCTACATGCATTGAAGCCACAGGGCACACAAGGACACACTGCAGTCACTGTATGACACAGGACACTCTGGGGTGCACTGGAGTCAAAGGACAAAGGATGCTTGGGGGTACACTAAAGCTATGGAGCACACAGAGACTCATTGGAGTTACTGAATGACACACAACAATCTGGGGTGCACTGAAGTCGTGGGGCACACTGGGTTCAATGGATTACACATAACACTCTTGAGTATGCTGTAGTCAGAAGGTGTGCTGGATTCACAGGATGACATGTGCATTGAAGCCACAGGGCACACAAGGACACACTGCAGTCACTGGATGACACAGGGCCCTCTGGGGTGCACTGGAGCCCCGGGGCAAACAAGGGAGTACTGGGATCACTGGATACCACAAGAAACTCTGGGATGCACTGGAGTCACAGGGCACAATGGGGCACACTGGGGTCACTGAGTAACACAGGATGCTCTTGGATGTGTTGGAGGCACAAGGGTGCACTGAGGTCACTGGAATGCCCAGGATGCTCTGGGGTGCACTTGGCGCTGGGACACTAACACATCAGAGGAGCAGTGGTATTGTGAACACAAGCATGAGACAAAGGAAAAGGGATTCAGAAAGACTAAAGGCACGCATGGGAACACAGGTAAGAATACTACAGCAGGGGGCTCAATTTAGGCACAGTGATGCATTGCTCGAACACCAAGTTATGTGCCACCTTGACATTTAAGGTGATTGGATGTGGCACGAATCAGAAAAGATGTCTCATGACTGGCTGCATCTCTGGCCTGCTGGGACAGGTGAGTGTTACATTGTAATTACTAGACAGAAAACTAAGAAAAAAACCTGGCAGGATTTTTCCTTTTAGGCAACAAACTCTTGGTTTGTAAATGCATGAAGAATAATATATAAAGGCTATCATTACTATTTATTATATTAGTGAATTTTACACTTTGAGAATGTCACTTGTATATGAAAAAGAGGCCTTGGACTTTACAAAAGAGCCCCAAAGTGGGAAAAATACCTAGAAAATGCATTTATTAATATGTTATATGAAATTTATATACAGTATCTCACAAAAGTGAGTACACCCCTCACATTTTTGTAAATATTTTATTCTATCTTTTCATGTGACAACACTGAAGAAATGACACTTTGCTACAATGTAAAGTAGTGAGTGTACAGCTTGTATAACAGTGTAAATTTGCTGTCTCCTCAAAATAACTCAACACACAGCCATTAATGTCTAAACCGCTGGCAAATAAAGTGAGTACACCCCTAAGTGAAAATGTCCAAATTGGGTCCAATTAGCCATTTTCCCTCCCCGGTGTCATGTGACTCATTAGTGTTACAAGGTCTCAGGTGTGAATGGTGAGCAGGTGTGTTAAATTTGGAGTTATTGCTCTTACTGGTCACTGGTAGTTCAACATGGCACCTCATGGCAAAGAAATCTCTGAGGATCTGAAGAAAAGAATTGTTGCGCTACGTAAAGATGGCCTAGACTATGAGAAGATTGCCAAGACCCTGAAACTGAGCTGCAGCACGGTGGCCAAGACCATACAGCGATTTAACAGGACAGGTTCCACTCAGAACAGGCCTTGCCATGGTCGGCCAAAGAAGTTGAATGCACATGCTCAGCATCATATCCAGAGGTTGTCTTTGGGAAATAGATGTATGAGTGTTGCCAGCATTGCTGCAGAGTAAGGATGGGCCCGATGTTCGAGTCGAAACGTAAGTTCGACTCAAACATCGGGTGTTCGCCCATTCGGCAAACAGCACATTTTATGGGGCGTTCTCAGTGAGTTCACCAGCCATGGAGCGCCCCATAATGCATTGTGTGATTGCGGGGAAATGCTGCCGCTGATTGGCCAAAGCATGCACATGACCTCCATGCTTTGGCCAATCACAGCGCTATCTGCTGTGACAGCCATGATTGGCCAAAGGCAGGTGCCTTTGGCCAATCATGGCTCAGGGGCTAAGTCCACACCCCATGCTTACACAGCAGCCATATATAGTGCATAATAACGGAGATAGAGAGAGGTTAGGCAGTTTAGTCAATGGCATGCAGGCAGTGTAGTATACATTATACAGTGTAGATAGAGTATGTGCGGGCAGTGTAGTATACAGTATTCAGTGTAGATATATATAGCAGGCAGTGTAAGAATATATATATATATGCAGTTTAGTATATATAAATATATATATATATATATATATATATATATATACGCTGCATTCAGTGTAGACTATATACAGAACATTCAGTGTAGACTATATACAGTCAGTGCAGGCAGTGTAAGAATATATATATTTATACAGTACAGTATATATATCATTTTTTTAAAAAGGGTGTGGCCCCCCCAAAATCCATACCAGACCCTTATCTGACCACACAGCCTGGCAGGGCAGGAGGGGGGGTGAGCGAGCACCCCCTCCCTCCGAACCATACCAAGCCACATGCCTTCAACATGGGGGGGTGCTTTGGGGTACCCCAAAGCACCTTGCCCCCATGTTGATGGAGAGAAGGGACTCATACCCACAACCCTTGCCGGTAGTTGTGGGGGTTTGCAGGCGGGGGGCTTATTGGAATCTGAAAGTCCCCTTTAATAAGGGGGCCCCCAGATTCCGCCCCCATGTGAATGAGTATGGGGTACATTGTACCCCTAGTAATTCACCAAAAAAATGTCAAAAAAGAAAAATCACAGGAGACAATTAGGGACAAGTCCTTTACTGAAAAAGAAAAAAAAAGTGTACCCCATTGTAATCCATCATCAATCACGGCGCTGACGACACGAAGAAAAAAAACAAAACAGCTCCTCCTTAATGGGAGGGCACCCGCCCACTGCTGTCTTTTGCCATTTGACAGCTCATATAAAGGCTAGGATGGGGCCACCCGCTGATATAAGCGGGTGACCCCATCCCCTTCTGACATCATGTGAAATCAGAGGGGGGCGTGGTCACCCGCTTACATCACCGGGTGGCCCGCCCTTGAGTATAAATAAACTGTCAAAGCAAAAATAGGTCAGTCGGGAGCCCTCCCATTTGGGAGGAGCTTTTTTGTTTTTTCTTTTCTTCAGGTCGTTGCGCACCGTGATTGACGATGGATTACATCTGGGGACACTTTTTTTTCTCTTTTTTAACCACTTCAATACTATGCACTTAGAACACTTTCCTACCAGACCAATTTTCAGCTTTCAGTGCTGTTGCGCTTTAAATGACAATTGCGCGGTCGTGCGATGTTGTTCCCACACAAGGTTTTTATAATTTTGTTCCCACAAATAGAGCTTTTTTTTGGTTGCATTTGATCACCCCTGCGGTTTTTATTTTTTTGCGCTATATACAAAAAAAGACTGAAAATTTTGAAAAAAATTAAAATAATTCTCTATTTCTGTCACAAAACTAAGTACATTTTCTCCATCACTGATGGGCACTGATGAGGCTACACTGATGGGCACTGATGTGGCAGTACTGATTGGAACTGATGATGAGGCACTTATATGCAGCAATGATGAGCACTGTTAGGCGGCACTGATAAGCAACACTGATGGGCACTGATATGCAACACTGATGGGCACTGATATGCAGCACTGACTGACACTGATAAGTTGCACTAATGAGCACTCATAGACGACACTGATTGGCACTCATAGGCGGCACTGGGTACTGATAGGTTGCACTGATGAGCACTGATAGGTGGGCACTAGTAGGTGGCACTGGTGGGCACTGATATGTGGCACTGGTATGCACTGATAGGGGCACTGGTACACACTGATAGGGGCACTAGTGGGCACTGGTGGGCATATGTACTGAAAGGGGCACATTCTCTGGTGGTCTAGGGTGGCATCTGAAGGTGGCACTGAGTGCCATTCATATTGGACACTATGCTCCTTACCTGGTGGTCTAGGGTGGTCTCCCTGGTGGTCCAGATCGGCTCCCTGGTGATCCAGATCGGCTCCCTGGGGGTCCCTGGTCAGCTCCCTGGTGGACCTGGGTGGGCACATCCTTGGTGGTCCCCTGGGCAGGCTCCCTGGTGGTCTAGTGTGGCGATCCTAGGGGGGGCTGTGCTGATAAATCATCAGCACAAACCCCCCCTGTCCGGACAGCAGCCGATTGGCTCTCCTCTACTCGGCTTTCCCGTGTTACACTGTGTCACGGCTGATCACATGGTAAAGTGCTTCAGATGTCCCCATCAACATGGGGACAAGGTGCTTTAGCATTGGGGGCGCAGAGCCCCCCCTTCCCCAAAGCACCCACCCCTCCCATGTTTAGGACATGCAGCCTGGTATGGGTCGGGGGGCACTCACCCATCCCCCCATCCTGCCCGGCTAGGTTGCATGCTCGAATAAGTGCCTGGTTTTGATTCCAGGGGGACCTCACGTCCAATTTCTTTTTTAATTTTTGCATGTAGCTCCCCATAAAATCCATACCAGACCCAAAGGGCCTGGTATGGACGGGCGGGGCCCACACAATTTTTTTCTGTGATTTTTATCTATATTGCCAGGAGCCGGCAATACATTACAGCCCCAAGCGATTTTAAATGACAATTTTTCCTTTACAAATGTCATTTTGCAGTGGCACTGTTAAAAACATCACACAGATGCGCTACTTTACAGGCAGACCAAGTGGACCCCCCAGGCACGATATTTAAAGGAATATTTCATTTTTATTTTTTCACTTTAATAATTATTAAAGTCATTGCTCCTGAAAAAACAATTGATTAAAAAAACTTTTTTTTTAATTGATACATGTCCCCAAGGGCAGTGCCTGGGTCCCCATACACTTTTTAGGGAAATATTGCATATAAGCCATTAAAATTAGCATTTTGATTGTTCATGTTTGGGTCCCATAGACTTTAATAGGGTTTGAATGTTCGCACGCTTATTGCCCGTCTGCATGTTCTGGTGCAAACCGAACCAGGGGGGGGGGGTGTAATTTTAGTTACGATTAAAATTACCGAATATA
>BLSH010379081.1:4351345-4366777 GCA_018402905.1 Glandirana rugosa | reverse complement strand
GGTATAAGGCTGCCGGTGACCTGGCCCCCTGTCTTCTTGATTAACCATAGCTGCATTGAAGTCCCCACCTATGATGGTAGGGAGATGTATGAAGGGGGCTAGGCATGATGTGAGCTTTTGAAAGAAATTGTTGGTGGGAGAGTTGGGGGCGTAAATATTTGCTAGGACCATTTCTTTAGTTTTAAGTTTGAGTTTCAAGATGAGGATCCTGCCATCCTCGTCTTTTTCCTCTGAAAGGATCTCACATGGAATGTTTTTATGAATCAGCAGGATCACTCCCGCTTTATTTCTGGGCGAGGGCGATCCGAAAATTTGTCCCACCCAGAGTCTACGCATTCGGGGAAAGTCCGCTGCCTTGAGGTGCGTCTCTTGAAGAAAGGCTATGTCAGCCTTCAGACGTTTAAGGTGGCGCAAAACCGCCATCCTCTTGTTAGGTGATCTAAGCCCTTTAATATTCCATGAAATGATCTTCAGGGTGGGTGTACTCGGAGCGGATTATCATAGTGTGTATTAAGATGGTTGTGACGGGGTAAGGGGATTCGAGTGAATCTATCATAGCAAGTGGATGTAAGACTGGGGGGTATAGCGTGCCAGCTCAAGTTGGGTGAGAACCAAAGATGCACAGTCCCATAGTGGTTTGAGACACAATAAGGTGATAACATAAATGAACAAACAATAAGGAGCAACAGTATAGACTTCACGTCTTTCCTCATGAGGAACCAACCACATGAACAGCGTTACCGGAAAAAAAACGCAGGTGGTACCGATCACGGAACAGCAAACCCGGGAAAGGAGGGGGCTAGAGATGCCCTCCGCAACGGCCAGTAAGGACGAAGGGGGGAGAGGGGAAATATGTAACCGTGTATTCGGCACCTCCCGCAGATTTCCGGCAAGGCTAAGTGGAGGACTGGGGGTACGGGAAGAGACAGAGATTTTGGCACAGTAACTTAAGCACTAGGCATTTTTTTTACAGGATGGAGTAAACCAGACTAAGTAACATCAGACAGGTTAATACCAGCCTCCAAGAGACATAAGTGCAGATCCTGAGGTAAATTTATCTGAGGAATAGGGTAATAGGAACTAAATTAACAAATAAACCTTGGGGTATCCGAGGATTCTCGGGCATGGTGATTCAAGAGCGATCCTCTCGGGTTGATCTAGATGCATAGCGAGGCCTTTTTGGCGAGTCTTTTCTCGGACTGCAGACGTCTCGGAGCCCCGGAGACATAGCGTTGGAGGGTGGAGGTTGTGTGTCCATCGGGATATGGAGATAGGCCTGAACGTAATCGGCCGCTTCTTCTGGGTGGTTGAACATCTTAGCAGTGCCAGACGGGTCGGTGAATCTTAAGGAGGCCGGATAGGAGAGCGTAAATTTGATTCCTTTTTGGTATAATGCTGCACAGACCGGTTGGAAGGCTTTACGTCGTCGGGATGTTTCTTGTGAGTAATCCGCAAAGATTAAAAGTTTGTGGCCTTCGAACTGTAGGGATTTTGCATTCCTGAATGACCGAATGATGGCCAGTCGGTCTGTGTAGTTAAGGTACTTTGCGATGACTTGGCGGGGAGAACGGCGCTCATTCGATGGGGCTCCCATACGGTGTGCTCTCTCGACCGTGCAGGGTTTGCCGATACCTAATGCTTGAGGTATGCGGATCTCACAAAGGTCTTGTAGGGAGCCGGCGTTATACGATTCTGGGAGGCCCACAATCCTTAGGTTATTCCTGCGAGAGCGGTTCTCCAAGTCATCGACCTTATCGAGAAGGAATTGCTGCGTTTGTTGAAGTTGCTGCTCCCTGGTTAGTGTGGTTTGCACTTCATCTTCCACGTTAGAGACGCGGTTTTCCAGCTCACCTATTCGTTGGGTGTGATCCTGTAATTCTTTCTTGAGTTGTGCCATGCCAGTTGCTATGGCCCTTTCAACTGTCGCAGTGATAGTAGGGTTGAGTAAGGCCGCCACAGCTTGGGCCAGTCGAGTATATTGGTCCTCTGTAGTTTCTATCCTCCCCGCACTTGGAGAAATCAAAGGGGGAGGTGCCGCCATGTGCTGCAGTTGCGACCCATTTTCAGCGATCGGATCCATAGTTAAAATGTCCGAATGAAGGTTCGGTGCCGCTGTTTCCGAATGAGGGTTCGGTGCCGCTGTTTCCGAACGAAGGTTCGTTGCAGCCGAACGAAGGTTCGTTGCAGCCGCGTCTGCACGAGGATTTGGCGCCGCGGCCGGCCCGCCGTGTAGAACGAATTTATCCATCTCCGGATGGTTCCTGGGCGTGCTCTGGTGAGCGGAGTATCCGAGTAAGGCTCGATGGGCGCCCGGATCGGTATATTAGTGAGTTTGTAAGCCGATGTATACCGGAGCCGCCGTCCTTCACTCCTTCCTCATCAGGAGCCGGAACCAGATGCAGTTAGTTTTAAACTGACCACTGGTGGGTAGTGACCACTTGCAGGCCCCTGATAAGGCAATACAACTGGCCCTGTTGTACTGGGCCCAGGCCTCATCAGCTAAACAGGAGGGTCCAGGGCAGTTCTATTGTTCATTTCTGCCTAAATTAATACATTGATTTTAGAAGACCACACCCTGCTCCTACTTGCATACCAGGGCTTGAATTGAATTTCCTTGGGCCCCATCACTTATACAGAGGAGCCCAGGAGATGGGAGCAGAGGAGGAAGTTTTTTTTTTCATTTTCCGGGTGTAGGCAGAGAAAGGCAGTGCCTCGTTCCACTGCCCCTGGTAGGTTGAGGGCCCCATCAGGACGAATGTACGGGGCCCCATGACCACTTGTAATGACTGATGTGGAAGCATTTGGTGAGATGCTGCAGATTGTGAAAATGGATACATTAGTAAGTAATATTTCCATATCTGTTTCCATCACCTCTTTTCCTCCATTTATGATATTTACATGCAATCTTAGTTTTTTTTACGGTGAATATTTTCATGAGATTTCAAGCCAATCACCAGCCACCCTCCTCTCTTTCTGCCCTCTTCATTTCATAGACAGCAATGTGAAGCAGCACAAGGTCATTTTCCCAAAGTAATTTTGGGTAATGGAAGGATGAGATAATAATGTTCCCTTTTGGACTTTATTAAATCACTTTCTATAGTAAAAACTTTCTGACATGTTCCCTTTTCCACTTTCCTGAAATACAGAAAATGATGCATATCCTGATTATATTTTTTTCTAACAGATATGTGACATTTGATTAGTTTTTATAACAAGTTTATTTCCAAATGTATTTTCAAATATGTCAGTAATACAGCATGGCCAACATAGACTAACAAAGAATAGTAGAAGACCTGGATTTTAAGCGGTATTAAACCCAAAATCAAAAATGTAATCTACTGCAGCTTATCAATCATTAGATGTGGTGGTCGCATCTTTTTTTTTTTTTAGACTTTTTTCTCTCTGTTTTTATCTGCTTATATGTCCAGTAACACCGCTGATGAATTCCCATAGGACGTAATGCACACGGGGGAGGAGCTATGCTGCGGACATCACCCGTTGCCATCCATCGTTGTATGGAGTTGGATTGTACAGTTACAGTTTACAGACTGTTTTTTATGCTATGATCTTGCGGCTAACATGTGAGCGTGTCATTTTTTAATAAACTGGTTTGAACTGCACTAGCGGAGAGCACTTAGAATTTGTTTGTCTCCACATGTCATGTTGGGATGTACGGAGTGATCCGAGTGTGGATGATCAACATATTTTGCCCCAGTGGGGACAAGCGTGTTAGAGAGCCTCCACTCCGCATGAAGAAGAACCGGGGGCACCTTTGGACAGCAGAGTTTCCAGTCTGGGGGGAGGGGAGTGTTAGATGTACTAGCAGATTTAGATACACTATCAAATTGAATCAAACTCCAGCTTATACGTTGTAAGCAGTTACAGCAAACAGGTTTTTTTTCTTTCGAGATAAAGGTTTTATATAAATAAATAAAAGTTGATTATTGTAAGCACCCCTGCTAATTTGAAATCGTTTGTCTGATCTCTGATATATATAGAGATCAGACATATATAGAGCTTATTCTTTTGGAAAAAAACAGACTTACTGGCTAGATCACCACATGAAAATAAAAGAAGAAAAACCTAAAATAGAACATGAATGCAGCCATCACATCTCAGAATTGGTAAGCTGCAATATAATAAATGGTTGCTTTTGGGTTCAACACCACTTTAAACACACAAAGCTCAAAATGGGCCGAAGAATAAAATGGATGTCTAACTATATGATTTCCATTCCACTTCTTCTTATTCTAACCCCTTGTAATACAGTTTAGTGTTTTGGGGCGGTTCTTAGGTTAAAAGTGGCATTGTTTCTTGAATACAGCCATCCCAGGAGGTACTGCATGTAGGCACTAATTGGATGCCTCTTCCTGACTCAGTGCCTCTGCCTGCAAACAAATCCAGTCCTCTCTCTTGGAAATAGAATGACCTTAGAAAAAAGCTCAAAGATAAATATTACAACACTTCATATCAACATTTAAAAAAAAATGGTTTGGGGTCCCCCCCAAAATCATCCGAGCATGCAGCCCGGCAAGTCAGGAAAGGGGGGGGGACACCTTCTGAACTATACCAAGCCACATGCCCTCAACATGGGGGGGTGCTTTGGGAAGGGGGGCTCTGTCCCCACACCCCAAAGTGCCTTGTCCCCATGTTGATGGGGACAAGGGCCTCTTCCCCTGGGCTGTGGTTGTAGGGGTCTGCAGGCAGGGGGCTTATTGGAATCTGGAAAGGGTCTGGTATGGATTGTAGGGGGACCCCCACACCAATATTTTTTTTTTACATTTTTGTATTGCCAGCAATGGTATTGTAGTGGCAGCAATTTAAATGTAATTTTTTTCCTTTATAAATGTAATTTTTTCTGCAGCAGGTTCTATACATGGTACAGATGTGCCACTTTACAGGCAGACTAAGAAGACCCCCCAGGCTCTATATTTAAAGGCTTTTTTTAAATGTTATTGTTCCACTTTAAGCATCATTAACATCACTGCTCCTCCAGGGCTCCTGTTGGGTCCTTTTGCTGATAATACCTCTTTGTTCTTTGGAAGAATATACTGTTATTGCTCTCTTCTTATTGTGGAAGATTAGCTTGTGGGCATCACTTTTCAGAGGAAAAGTTTCAGTATGAAGGTCAGTTTCTTTAAAATCTGTCAGCTTACCAGGTTTATTGTCACAGGTTTGCAAGATCAAAGCACATAAGAAAAAAAAACAGAAAACAAATCCTCGCCATCTGGCACTAAACTATACAGTCGGGTTCCTCTCTATACAGTGAGGGCCTGTCCCCGACACAGACAAAGCATAAGTACAGTGCAAACGTTTGTCTTCGTGTCCAAATTAGCACACATCAGCCTTTTCCCTCTGAGATCCAGGATAGAGCTCTCCTCTGCTTTCTTGCTGGTCATTAAATGCAGGTGGAGAGGGGTTTGAGTGGACCAGAAAACAGCTCTACCACGGTGGCTGGCAAAACCCGGGTCATTATGGTGCCTCGCATAATGTCACCCCCCCCCCCTGCTCAAGCCCCTGGGGCGGATCAAGTGTCCCAACCATGCAGTGTGTCTGGGAAAGCCCACCTGCCTTATTCTGGAGCCTTCTGCACCGGTGTTCCACTGAGAATTTAAATGGCTGCAGGGCCAGGAACCACCTAGTCATCTGGCTATTTTTTTCCCTGTTGTTACACATCCACTTAAGATGGGCATAGTCGGTGACTAGCCTGAAAGACCTTCCCAGTAGGTAGTATTTTAGGGCCTCTAAGGCCCACTTGATAGCCAGGCACTCCTTCTCCACAATGGAATAATTCCTTTCATGCCTATTAAGCTTCCTGCTTAAGTAGATGACCGGGTGCTCTTCACCGTCTCTCATCTGGGACAGAACCGCACCTAGTCCCACCTCAGAGGTGTCTGTTTAAACAACAAACTCCTTTGTGAAGTCTGGGGTCACAAGCACCGGCTGTACACAAAGGGCTTGCTTCAACTTCTGGAATGCCTTCTCGGCTTCGGAATTCCACTTAACCATTCCCGACCCTCTACCGTTCGTCAGACTGGTCAGGGGGGGTGGCAATGGTGGCAAAGTCGGGGATGAAACGTCGGTAATACCCTGTAATCCCCAGGAAGGCACAAGCCTGTTGGGGCCATTTTTGAATGGCCTCAATCTTATTGGTCTGGGGCTTGATCAGACCCCGACCAATAACATACCCAAGGTATTTGGCCTCCTCAAGACCTATGGCACACTTTTTTTTGGTTGGCTGTTAAACCAGCAACCCTCAGTGAATCTACCACGGCCTGCACCCGGGGCAGATGTGATTCCCAATCTGGGCTGTGGATGACCACATCATCCAGATAGGCTGCTGCATAGGGCTGATGCGGCCTCAAGGTTTTGTCCATCATCCTCCGGAAGGATACAGGGGCCCCATGCAGACCAAACGGTATTCCCTTGTATTGGAAGGACCCCTCGGGGGTAGAAAAGGCAGTTTTTTCCTTTGCTGCCACCGATATGGGGGATCTGCCAGTATAACTTAGTTAGGTCTAGGGTTGTTATGTACTGGGCACCACCCAACCTGTGGCATCAAGTATGCGTCAAACTTAGAGACGTCATACAGCTTCCTGAAGTCGTTACAGAACTGGATAGTGCCATCAGGCTTTGGGACCAACACTATAGGGCTTGACCAGGCACTGTGGGACTCCTCTTTCACGTCTAACTCCAACATGGTTTTTATTTCTCTCGCCACCACCTCTCGTCTACCTCAGGTATTCGGTAGGGTTTTACATTTACACCGACCCCTGGTTCCGCGATGATGTCATGTTGTAGTACAGTGGCCAGTCCCGGTAGGGAAGAGAAAAAGTTTATATTTTTACTGACAAATTCCTTAACATCGTTTTGTTGCGTCAGTGACAAGGACTCGGTTATTGGGACATCTGAGGTCAGGGGTAACCTGTCCTTTTGGGGAGTGGGCACTGCCAATAAACTCTCTCTGTCCTTTCATGGTTTTAGGAGATTAACATGATAAATCTGCTCTGGTTTCCTTTTCCCCCTGGTAAGTAATAATTGTAGTTTACTTCCCCTACTCTTTCCCCAATCTCAAAGGGACCCTGCCACTTTGCCAGGAATTTACTTTCAACCGTGGGGACTAGCACCAGCACTCTATCTCCGGGGTTGAAAGTTCATGTTTTGGCACCCCGATTGTAAAACCTTCTCTGGGCTTCCTGGGCTTGATCCATATGCTCTCATACAAGGGGCAGGACAGCTGCGATTTGATCCTGCATCAAAGAGACATGCTCTATGACGCTTCTATATGGGGTGGCCTCTCTTTCCCTCGCCTGTGGAACCTCTCGTATGGCAAACATGAGGTAGCAAAAACCTCAATTTCGCCCATGTTTATTCACCACCTTTTTTTAGCATACTCTTGAGGGTCTTGTTAAACCTTTCCACCAGACCGTCAGTTTGGGGGTGGTAAACAGAGGTATGGAGATGGGAGATTTTGTACAACTTGCACAATTCTCTGGTCAGTCTGGACATGAATGGGGTACCCTGATCCGTCAAGATTTCTTTAGCGATCCCCACCCAACTAAACACCTGGACCAGCTCCTTGGTGATAGTCTTGGTGGAGGTATTCCGCAAAGGTATGGCCTCAGGATAGCGGGTCGCATAGTTCAGGATCACCAGGATGTGCTGGTGTCCCTGGGCAGATGTTACTACTGGTCCCACAAGATTCATGCCAATTCACTCAAATGGCACTTCAATTATGAAAAGTGGGACAAGAAGACTACGAAAATGGGGTGACGGGGTCATCGTTTGACACTCAGGGCATGATTCACAGTATTCTTTGACGTCGGCATACAACCCAGGCCAGAAGAATCTCTGTGCTATTCTCTCCCTGGTTTTCTCCATAACCAGATGTCCCCCCCATTGCATGCCCATGGGCCAAACGGGGTCTAGCAAGAGGTCTCATGCTTCCGCAGCAGGGGGAGCTCTATCCTCCGGACTCTCTGTGCCTTCCCATAACCTCCAAAAATGGGGGAAATCCCTGCCCACTAGGACATCATAAAGTAGTGAAGGTACCACCCCCACTGAATGAGTCACACTACCACAAGGGGTGTCAATCTCAAACACCGCCATCTGGTAGTCACGAGTGTGCGCATGGATGCAAATGACTCCGACAGTGCTAGGGTGTAACCTTGCAGGGTTTACACAATTTCTTTTTACCAATGTTACCACACTGCCTAAGTCAAGCAGTGCAGTGACTGGTCTCCCATCAACAAGAATCACATGCATTTGCTTCTCCACTTGAACATGATGCTGTATATGCGACCTGTGCAAAAAAAATATAATTGCATTGCATGGGTTCATCATTCAGGGGGCAATTGGCAGCAATATGGCCCAATGCATGGCACCGGTAGCGCTGCATGTGTTTTATACCCAGTCCTCTCAAGGGTCCCTAAGACCTTCCTGGCTTCTTTGGCCAGTCTCCAGGTCTAGAGCCCCCAGTCTCTTTAGCCGTATCAGTCTTATCAAATTTCCCCAAGCCCCTGAACCCTGGAACAGTCTTACCGGGTCCACCGGGCGACCTTTCGCCGCTAGATACAATGGATTGGGGATGCCGGCGGGAGCAACAAGTCTTCAGCAGTCGTGTATCTCTCCACTAGGTCCACCAGTTGGCTTTCAGTTTTGGGGTCCCCAATGGCTGACCCATTTCCTCAAGGCAGTAGGGAGCGCACGTAGATAGTGGTACATGACCACGCGCTCCACAATCTGGGGACTTGGTAAGGTCTCCAGCTATAGCCATTTCCTGGTAAGATGAACCAGGTAAAGCATCTGCAAATGGGGTGGCTTGTCGGTGTGGTAGGTCCACTGATGCACGAGTTGGGCCCGGACTGCCATGGTGACCCCCATGCGTGCGAGTATCTCTGCCTTTAGAGTCTCATAGTCCTGGGCCTTATCTGTTTCCAGATCAAAATAGGCTTTTTGGGGTTCGCCAGTCAAGAATGGTGCTAGCAGTCCCGCCCACTGTTCTTTTGGCCATCCTTTGTGAAGAGCGACACTTTCAAAGGTCCTAAGGTACGCCTCCATGTCATCCGCAGGTGTCATCTTCTGCAAGTGGTAAGAAGCGTGTACCAACTTTGATTCCACAGTCACAGGAGGTGCCAGCCCCTTTTTAAACTCCAGTGGGGGCTCTGCGACCCAGAGGTTGGTTTCCTGCAGAGCTGCATGTTGTGCTGCAATAGCCTGGTGACTCTCCTCTCGCTGAGCTGCAGCGGCGTCTGCGACCTGTCAGTTGGTTTCCCGCTGGGCTGCCTGTTATGCTGCAGCAGCCTCTGTGACCTGGCTGTTGGTATCCCGCTGAGCTGCATTGGCTTGTAGCAGGGCCTTCAACATTTCCTCCATCTTTGAAAGTTGCCTCGCTAAACTCCACCACATGTGAGAGATTAGCTCATGGGGATCACTTTTCAGAGGAAAAGATTCAGCATGGAGGTCAGTTTCTTTAAAATCTGGCAGCTTGCCAGGTTTATTGACACAGGTTTGCAAGGTCAAAACACATAAGAAAAAAAAACAAAAAACAAAACCTCACCATCCAGCACTAGACTATACAGTCGGGTTCCTCTCTATACAGTGAAGGGCTGTCCCAGACACCCACAAAATATAAGCACAGTGCAAACCTTTATCTTTGAGTCCAAAGATAGTTCCTCTGAGATCTAGGATAGAGCTCTCTACTGCTCTCTTCCAGGTCATTAAATGCAGGTGGAGAGGGGTTTGAGTGGACCAGAAAGTCCGGGCCAGAACCAGCTCTGCCACAGCGGCTGGCAAAACCCGGGTCGGACTCTCACTAGTCGCATCAACGTGATTGCATGCGAGGCGACAAGTATCGCCCGTCCATTATGGTGCCTCGCATAATGTTACATTATATAATCATTGTATTATTTCTATACTGGGGTACATCTATGTACTTATGGTTAATTTTGTATACTGATTGCAGTAGCTCCCAATTACTTTGTTTAGATTACTGATTAATTTCCCAGGAAGGAAATGCCCTCTATTCACAAAGGCCCTGTCCTGAGTGGAGGCACTGCCGACTTTATTATAAAACCCACTCTTGTACTTAGCAAAGGTTCTGGTTCTCTTATTTACCTACAGGTTTAGCGCTATATCCTGTTTTAGGAGGGCCATTTCTAATAACCCCCCAAATAGGGCTACATGGGATATCCTCACCACATTTTCGATGATGTTTCACTATCCCCATAAAAGTCTTTTACATTTTCCCATGGAACCCTAAAACTTGGAAATCTCATGTTAAACAAAAGATAAAATAAAACAGTTTGTTAGTCTTCAGCCAACTTAGCACAGACTTAAATCATTTGTTGTATTATAAATTTGAACTAAATGACCCCAGTTACACAAGTTATCCCACTGAGAAAATGCAATATTCTAAAAAAAAAATTGAGTTACTTTAAAGGGCACCCTCCATTAACCGGCGGCAGTTTCCATTTTATCAATGCATGACACTAAAAAAAAAACGTATTTTAGATTTGGCCATCAAAGAATTTTTTTTTTCACTGAGTAACTCCTGGGTCATGCTCTTATTTCATTGTGTTTTACAGTTCTGTTCTCCGAATGCATATACAAAATAACCTCGCTGCTTTGTTTTGTGGAACCTGTATAAAGTAAATAGCAACCCAGTGTTTTGACTTTATAGTGTGCGAGAAGAAATTATGCAGTGGCCGATGCTAACTTCCCTGACTTGTGTAGAGTATTTGTGGTTGCCGTATGGCGACTGGCAGATGTTTCTTATTTGGAGAAATGGGAAAAACCAGTACCTTGCTTTACATAATTACCACCACATTATTATTGACAGTTTCAAGAGCAGAAACTGGCAACTTGAGAAAGACCTAAGCAATTTCTGGTTTTAACTTCACAGGGGCCTTGTACGTCTATATCATAATATGAGGACAACAGGGTTAACGGATATTGGTCAAACAAAAAAATATTTTTCTTTATGATAGAAAGTCGCTAAATGATATTCAAAATATCTTAAATATCTTATCTTATCAAGACAGTCTGCTGTTTTTGGATAGAGTTGGAAAGGGTTAGATCTAGAGTTGAGTGAACCTGAACTGTAAAGTTCGGGTTCGTACCGAACTTTGGGGTGTCCGGGACCCGAACCCGGACATTTCAAAAAACATCCGGGTTCTGGTAGTTGATCACACATGTTGAATAGCTGCAGGGCAGCCAATCAACAAGCGTTTCACTGGTAGTAACAGCAACAAGGTTGGAAGTAGCCACACTCAAACGATCCAGTTTCCAAAAACGATTTTATTGCATCAAAGGGTGATATAGACAACGAACGAAAGGTCCAGCTGACACGTTTTGCACCCTACAGTAGGTGCTTACTCATATCTTGACCAAAATATGTGAACAGTGCATATATATAACCAAACATACATAATAATTAAACAATCAAGAGATTGAACAATTAGACAATTGACATCAGGAGGGATCACAGCTAACTGTGATCTCATGTGGGCATTAATTTAACCCTCTATATGATAAACCAAGTCAATGTCCTGACATAATGAAACATAGTGACTGATGAATGTGTTATAAATATATGCCATTACACATGTGATAAATATAACAATATCATTGGAGACAACCTAATAAATAAGTGAAATAACAGTGAAATGATGAATGTAAATCCACATAACACAGCATAAGTAAAATCAATCTGGAGATATACATAATCTCACATGTGTAGGTTTCACTGGTTTGCCCTTAGAAGCCATCACAGCCATGCCTACTAATGGCATGGCTGTGATTGGCCAGTGCATCATGTGACCCAGCCTCTTTATAAGCTGGAGTCACTTAGTGCTGCAGTCACATGCTCTCTGAGACTCTGACTAGTGTAGGGAGAGGAAGCTGCCGGCGCTGTGAGGGACAAATTGCAGATATTATAACATCTCATCCTGCATTACAGAACGATCTGATTGTGGACTAATTAGAGATTACTACTACTGCTGCTCTGAGGGACAGATTGCATATCTCACCCTGCATTACAGAACGATCTGACTGCACTAGGTAGAGGCTACTGCTTAGAGGTACAGATTATTGTTCTAAAATCATCTCCTAGTTCTATAGGCTCAGGTTCCAGCTGTTGCTGTAAGGGACAGATTATTGTTCAAAAATCATTGCCTACTCCTATAGGGTCAGGTTCCAGCTGTTGTTGTAAGGGACATATTGTTGTTCAAAAATCATCGCCTACTCCTCTAGGGCCAGGTTCCAGCTGTTGCTGTAAGGGACAGATTATTGTTCAAAAAACATCACCTACTCCTATAGGGTCAGGTTCCAGCTGTTGCTGTAAGGGACTGATTATTGTTCAAAAATCATCGCCTACTCCTATAGGGTCAGGTTCCAGCTGTTGCTGTAAGGGACAGATTATTGTTCAAAAATCATTGCCTACTCCTATAGGGTCAGGTTCCAGCTGTTGCTGTAAGGGACAGATTATTGTTCTATAATCATCTCCTAGTTCTAAAGGGAGAGGTTCCTGCTGCTCCTGTAAGGGACAGATTATTGTTCTATAATCATCTCCTACTCCTATAGGGCCAGGTTCCAGCTGTTGCTGTAAGGGACAGATTATTGTTCAAAAATCATCGCCTTCTCCTATATGGTCAGGTTCCAGCTGTTGCTGTAAGGGACTGATTATTGTTCAAAAATCATTGCCTACTCCTATAGGGTCAGGTTCCAGCTGTTGCTGTAAAGGACAGATTATTGTTCAAAAATCACCGCCTACTCCTATAGGGTCAGGTTCCAGCTGTTGCTGTAAGAGACAGATTATTGTTCTATAATCATCTCCTAGTTCTAAAGGGAGAGGTTCCTGCAGCTCCTGTAAGGGACAGATTATTGTTCTATAATCATCTCCTAGTTCTAAAGGGAGAGGTTCCTGTTGCTCCTGTAAGGGACAGATTATTGTTCTATAATCATCTCCTAGTTCTAAAGGGAAAGGTTCCAGCTGTTGCTGTAAGGGACAATTTATTGTTCTATAATCATTTCCTAGTTCTAAAGGGAGAGGTTCCTGCTGCTCCTGTAAGGGACAGATTATTGTTCTATAATCATCTCCTAGTTCTAAAGGGAGAGGTTCCTGCTGCTCCTGTAAGGGACAGGTTATTGTTCTATAATCATCTCCTAGTTCTATAGGGAAAGGTTCCTGCTGTTTGTGTGAGCGGTGCATTTCTTGCACCAAAATAAAAAGTGCGTCTACGTTGGTGTTCTCCAAAAAAAAGAAGGTATTAATTGGTAGGCCCGAATGCCCCTCAACGATTGGTGAGGCCAGAACAAGTACAGGCGATAGTAGATTGGGTGGCTGACAATGCCTCCAGTTCCTTCACATTGTCTCCCTCCCGTCCCTTGATGAAAGCTCAGAGTTGGCACCTGAACCCCATGGCCATCTGTCTTTCACCTCAGCCCCTTGTAAATTAGCCAAGCAGTCTGAGCCCCAAGTCATGCAAGAGACTCTTATGCTTTTTGATGACTCTCCTGGTGTGCTTTCCGTGGGCCATCCACATAGCGCTGCCCCAGAAGTGGAAGACATTGAGCAAAGTTCTGCTAAGAAATGCCCTTGGTGGGACAGGAAGTCTAAGGACAGAGACAGCAGTAAGAAACTTAAAGTGATTTTAAAGGTTCCTTTTTTGTTTTATTTTTTTAAATAACAAATATCTCATATTTGCCTGCTCTGTGCAAGGGTTTTGCATAGAACAGCCCCAATCCTCTTCTTCTGTGGTGCCCCAGGGGTGCTCCTGGCCCCTCCTCTTCATCGGGTGCCCCCACAAAGAGACGCTTTCCATAGAGGCACCCCTGCGCACGCACTCCCGAGTCCTGGGACTTGGCCTCCGGCTCCTGTGTCACGGGATGTGATTGACAGCAGCAGGAGCCAATGGCTTCTGCTGCTATCAATCTGTGCAATGAGAACCCAAGACAGTGGTTGGAGCTGCTGGGCTCGTGCTTGTCGCTGGAGCGATTGGGTTCAGGTAAGAAAAAATGGGGCTCTGGAGGGCAGCTGCAGCACAGAAGGTTTTTCACCTTAATGCATAGAATGTATTAAGGTGAACAATCTTGAGGGTTTACAACTCCTTTAATAAAGGATCTAACTCCTTGGCACTCTATTCAATAGGAAAATGATTGGAATTTTGCTTGCAACCCCTTCCCGCCAACCGTACGCAAATATGCAGCCTCGGCTTCAAGAGGTTATGCCGGGGTGATGCGCGCATCACCCCGGTACCGTTTTTTAGAGCGGTTGGCTTTCTTGGGATAACAACTGATGCGGCTAAAAAGCTGCTCGGCTGTTATTTCAAGAAGCGAGAGTGGATGTCCCCCCTTCCATCCCACTGGTAGGCCTGAGCGAGCAGCCGGCATGTCCGCCGGCTGGCCGTAGACCCGAATGAAGCTGGAATCGGCTTTAATTGGGTCTCGGATCAAATAACCCGGACATCACTTCTGGTTTACAGAAGACTTAAAGGCGCCAAAATTTAAAAAAATGACAGCATTGAAAACAGCCAAACTTGGCGTTTTGAATACTTTTATGTGCAAAGGTCTTATAGACCCCAGATCCCTCCATAAAGAGTACCTGTCACTGCCTATTACTGTCACAAGGGATGTTTACATTCCTTCTGACAGCAACAAAAGTGATCAGAATTTTTTTTTTCAAAGGGACAGTGTAGAAATAAAAAAATAAAATAAAATATATAAGAAAAAAACAATCATTTAAAGTGCCCCATCCCTGCTGGCGAGCATGAGCGAACGCATACATAAGTTGCGACTGAAAATGTAAACGATGTTCAAACCACACCTGTGAGGTATCACCACGATTGTTGGAGCGAGAGCAATAATTCTAGCACAAGAACTCCTCTGTAACTTTAATCTGGTAACCTGTAGATATTTATAAAACGCCGCCTATGGAGATTTTTAGGTACCATCGTTTGTCGCCATTCCACAAGTGTGTGCAATTTTAAAGCATGACATGTTAGGTGTCTATTAGTGTTGAGCGAACCCGGACTGTAACGTTCGGGTCCGTACCGAACTTTAGGGTGTCCGTGGCACGGACCCGGACCCGGACATTTCAAAAATCGTTCGGGTTCGGTTACCGCTGTTTGCTACCATGGATTTTTAGAGGTATCCGCCGCAAAATATTTATAGATGTCCAATGGTCTAATTTCAATGTCTCCTCAAGAACACGATCTTAATAACGAGAGCGAGGTTGTTAGCACCACTATGGAGTGTCCACACCAAACTTGTAGCAAATGTAAAAGTCAGCGTTGAATACATACGCAAGCGAGTACGAGCGGTCGTCCCTACCCCGTGAAATTTACTAACAAAAAAAGAATATATAAAATAAAATAAAAAAATAAAGATGTGACAGGGAAACTTTTTTTTTTAAGACTAGTGAAAACAACGACA
>BLSH010379081.1:4327850-4344968 GCA_018402905.1 Glandirana rugosa | reverse complement strand
TTTTCCTCTGCTCAGGTCTGCAGATCGGCTGCTCTCCTGACAGGGGGGGCTGCGCTGAACATTTATCAGCGCAGCCACCCTCAGGATCACCCCACTGGACCACCAGGGAGCTGGATCAGGGCCACCAGGGAGCCCCACCCCCGCCGGACAGCACACCCAGGCCGCCCAGGACCACCAGGAAATTAAATCAGAGGCCGCCCAGGACCACCAGGGAGCCCCCACTAGACCACCAGGTAAGGGCATTATTGTGCACTGTAGGGATGGCACTGTGTCCATGTATGATGCCTGCCAGTGCCATCCCTAACAGTGCTTGTTGCATCTATGCCCACCACCGCCACCTATAAGTGCCCACCTGTGCCCACCTGTGATACCTATCAGTACCCACCTGTGTCACCTATCAGTGCCCACCTGTGCCACCTAAATGTGCCCACCTGTGCCACCTAAAAGTGCCACCTATCAGTGCCCATCAGTGCCCAGTGCCACTTATCAGTGCCGCCTATGAGTGTCCATCAGAGCCGCATATCAGTGCCATGTATCAGTGCCCGTCAGTTTTGCTTGTCAGTGCCGCCCATCAGTGCTGTATATGTGCCCCATCATCAATGCAACCTTATCAGTGCCACCTCATCAGTGCCAATCTGTACTGCCTCATCAGTGCCCGTCAGTGTAGCCTCATCAGTGCCCGTCAGTGAAGGAGAAAATGTACTTTATACAAATTTTTGTGACATAAACAAAGAAAAATGTTTGTTTTTTTTCAGAATTTTTGGTCTTTTTTTGTTTATAGCGGTGATCAGAAATGACGCAGAGGCGATCAAATACCTCCAAAAGAAAGCTCTATTTGTGGGAACAAAATGATAAAAATTTTGTTTGGGTACAACGTCGCACGACCGCGCAATTCTCATTCGAATCGCAACAGCACTGAAAGCTGAAAATTGGTCTGGACAGGAAGTGTTCTAAGTGCATGGTATTGAAGTGGTTAATATTGATTGTCACATGACCGTGGCGCCCAGCTATGGCATTAGCGAGTGCAGTTCAACTTGTCCCCCACACAGGGACTACGTTTGTTTGTTGGAACAGCTCCAAGCAGCCCAAAGCTTATACCTCTTTTTTATTTTTATTTTTTCTTAAATAGCTTCCTAAATATGGGCTACTTATCACATTCCCTGATATATAAAGATCTACTAAAGAAATAATTTACAGAAAACATATTATTAACCTTTAAAAAAAATATTGTGTCATTTTTATTCGTGCAGTCACATTTCAGTATATCTTGCTATCTGGTGCCATGTGTGCATAAAAAAAAAAAAAATGTCAAGTCTGAAAATAAAGCACATCAGGACTTCATTGCCGATACACATGCCAATGAAGGAAATAGCTTATAGGGATTTTTGCCGGCAGGGGAGAGAGCAGTTCAATGATACAGCTACACAAAAGTGACCACTCATCATGCAGGAAAGTCTTGTACCACCCTGGGCTACTATCATCTTGTGAATTCCCTTATCACTGGAGGGAAGTTCTTTTTAATTTAGCTCAGGTATTCGTCTCTGCGCTTGTAATGTTACATTTTGCTCAACTATCTCACTCCTGTTTCAACTCAGTCTGGGCAGGTATTCACCGCGAGGTATTCCATTGTCTTTTTACTGGAAAATTAAACTTTCCAGGTGCTAGAGGTCTGTTTTCTGACAAATCTCAGCTAGATCTTCAATATGAAATGTCTGCGATCTCTTCTAACACTAAACTTTTAATTTTCCTATGATAAAATCTGCAAATCCTAAATTGGCACCAACACGAGAAGATGAAAGATAAAGGTAAAATTATTCAAGCAACTAAAGTTGCATGATCTGAATGTTAAAGAGAACCTGTTAGGTACATCAAAGTATTCAAAGTAACAATTTTACCAAAGTGCACGCACCTTGCAATGCCTGCATGTACCTTTGATAAGTCCTGAATTGATTTCTGTGTGTCACAATGTTCGTTAGAAGCCAACAATAGGCAGGACAGATGTGAGAGTAGTGAAAGTTCTCAGACAGGTGACCACAGCAACAGCAAATTTTAGCAAAGTAAGCAGGTTGATGGCCGGGTCAAATATTAACCACTTCAGCCCCGGAAGGATTTCACACTTTAGGACCAGAGCCCTTTTTGCGATTCGGCACTGCGTCGCTTTAACTGACAATTGCGCGGTCGTGCGACGTTGTACCCAAATGAAATTTGCATCCTTTTTTCCCACAAATAGAGCTTTCTTTTGGTGGTATTTGATCATCGCTGCGTCATTTCTGATCGCCGCTATAAACAAAAGAAGAGCGACAATTTTGCAAAAAAACCCAAATTTCTTACTTTTTGCTAAAATACAAATCCAAAAAAAAAAAATATAAAAAAACATTTTTTTTCATCGGCCAATTTTATATTCTTCCTCATATTTGTGATAAAAAAAATCGCAATCTGCGTTTATTGATTGGTTTGCGTAAAAGTGGACGGACGATGAGAATTAATTTCTGGGGTTTTTATTTATTTATTTTTTTTACTAGTAATGGCGGTGATCTGCAATTTTTAGCGGTACTGCGATATAGCAGCGGACATATCGGACCATTTTGACATTTTTTTTGGGACCATTGGCATTTATACAGCGATCAGTGCTATAAAAATGCACTGATTACTGTGTAAATGCCATTGGCAGTGAAGGGAGGGGGCGCTCTAAGGTTTAACTGTGTTCCCTGGGCGTGTTCTAACTGTGTGTGGGTTGCCCTAGCAGGGGGAGGGTAGTGATCACGGCTTCCATATAGAGGAAGGCTGTGATTACAGCCCTTCCCCCTCTCACAGAAGGGAGATCTGTGTTTAATTACACGGACCTCCGTTCTTTCACTGCGGGGGGGCAACGCGGGTAGCCGGCAGAGATCGAGTCCGCCGCACCCACTCCCTGGCCCTCCCGAACACAATGAGCGTGCGGGCACGCCTCCAGCTGCACGCGCGCGCTCACAGTGCATGATATCGCAGCCGCCGTCGTATGACGGCATTTTGTGATATCGAGCCATCTTGTGGCCATCAACGTGCGGTTGATGGTCGGCAAGTGGTTAAAGTAATACTAAAGCTTTTTTTTTTTTTTTTCTAAGATAGCTACATAGTTGGTCAGGTTGAAAAATCAGGTTGACGATCTAGTTCAACCAATAAAAAAAAAAATCCAAGATAAAAAACACGTCATACTTACCTGCACTGTGTAATGGTTTAGCGCACAGCAGCCCCGATCCTCTTCTTCTTGAGTTTCCCGCCGGTGCTCCTCCCCCTTGAGCAGTGCCCCCAGAGAAAGCCACTTTCCCTGGGGGCACTGCACTGTGCTCACCCCGAGCCACTGCTCTATGCACCCATAAGACACATTGAGCCATGGTTCGGCCCGCCCTCCCACTCCCTCCTCATTGGCTCACTAGCTGTGATTGACAGCAGTGGGAGCCAATGGGCTCCTGCTGCTGTCTCAGCCAATAAAAAGGGAGAGTCTCCATCCAGCCAAGGCTATTGTAAACATCGCTGGATCAGAGGGTGCTCAGGTAAGAATTGTGGGGGGGGGGCGCTGCACACAGAAGAATTTCTTACATTCATGCAAAAACCTTCAGCCTTTAGAACCACTTTTTTTTTATCCAATGAGAGCTTTTATTGATTATAATGTATACAGCCCAAAACAACAAATCCATCCACATATTCGGCATGACATATAAAATACAAAAAAAAGAAACATAATCAAGTTTGAAAGGAGTGTAGAGATGGAGTCAAGCATCGACTTTAATGGTACATAACACCAGTTAGCTTAATAAAAATATTGGTATTTTTATTTATGTCACATCATCATTAAAAAAGACATACGCAATGCCCTACAGAAACGGGTTAAACATCACATAAACATTAATTAAAGGGATAGTCTTTACAAATTATCTGAAACTGGCAGCCGGAGGACCTGAAGATGAAACCCCAACCAAGGAGTCCAATAAGGTTCATCCAGCTTGCGCTTTTACATGTTTCTCGGTTACAACCGCTTTGTCAGAAAGAAACAGTTTCAGTTGTAAACGTGTTCTACAAAAAATACACAGTTATACAGCCATCATTACATGCAATGTTACAATTCATCAATAGTTGACGGGGAGCTCCCTTAGGGGGATCTCCGTCAAAAGCCAATATAACTTAAATAATCTACCCACCATAAAAACAATACCCACGGGAGTCCTCCAAGGCTCGTATAGAGGGGGCACTCCACCAAAGGTTGCCCAATCGGTCCCAAAGGCCAGAATGGATAGAAAAGCCCTCCCAGGGGCAAGTGTGGGTGTCAAAGCAGAAACAACAAAGTAGGAAAAAAAGGATTGCATGTGGAATATTCCTCAATATTAATCTGATCAAAGGCACATGTAGCATGTATAGAGCATCCTGCCCAAGCGATATATGCACCTGGAGCCAAAGATAGGGGCTTGAGTGTGCAGGAGCTGAGAAGTGATATATGGATATCCAAATTAAGAACCTTACAGAGGTTGTGGCCTTCCCTTACTGTGTTCAAAAATGCATTTAGTTCTACTTTAAGTGCAAACAGGATTTAGGTTCAACACAGGCTGACTGCCAATAGTAGAATTAACATGTGGGAGGGGCTTACTGCACCTATGTTGGGGACACAGAAAAAGCACTCGCTAGTGCCTCCTACAGGTGGGCTGAGGCTGCCGTACAACTCAAGGATAGCATCTGAGCAGCACTCCAACTTAAAAGCAATGTTTCTCCACAAGTATACATAATTAACTGCTTGTAATCACATTTTATGAATGTGTAATAACACTTTATAACTCTAATTTCACAAAGTGGTGCAACATTTCTGAGCCTGTACTGGATTCCACCAGCCCACTAACATGTCACTTCATTCCCAGTCACTTCGATTTGTATGTTTCACTAGAATACTAGTAAGCTGTACTCTTGTAAATAACCCATGCTTACTCTTCTCCCAAGGCTTTACTCCATTTATTGTGACTCCCAGGCTGGGTCCCTAGGATGCTCCATCCCAATATAGGGCTCCAATTGCTAGGGAAGGAGCCTAAGCACAAAAGCTCCTTCACTACCAGGGCCTCTGTCACCTTTCTCAAGTCACCGCTTCCCAACCGGCTGGCTGCTTATGCACTTGGCACTACCACGGTAGTCTTTAACAAGGGAAACTTAGGGGTTGATTTACTAAAGCTGGAAAATGCAAAATCTGGTGTAGCTGTGCATGCTAGCTAATCAGCGTCTAACCTCAGCTTGTTCAACCAAGCTTTGACAATAAAACCTTGTAGCTGATTGGTTTCTCTGTGGAGCTGCACCAAATTTTTCACTTTCAAGCTTTAGTAAATTAAGCCCTTAGTCTCCTCTGAATAGTTTCGCCGCATGTTAGGCATTGGTACTGTATCTACTTTAATTTGTTTTGTCCCCTTATCATGCCCTGTTCTTGTGATATGCCACACATGCATTGCACACTTTTAAGTAACTTCCGACCAGGCCAAGTTAAATAACAATAAAAATTCTTTACTGAAGTTGTTGATGAGTAACAAATAATAATTTTGCACCATATCATAACATACATTCCTGAACATGTTCTGGTAAGGGTCCCCTGGTGAACAAGTCGGATATGACAAAATGCATCCAAGGGTAGTGACTACACGGCAACTTTGAGGGAACTGGATGCGTGACCGGAGCAGCATGATGCAAGTCAGTCTGGCGGCACGTTAACGCACCAGTAACCTAGTTATTATGCGATATGTTGGCTTTTAAAATGTAGAAGCAATACCTTATTCAATAAATGTTTTATACTAAGTGGTATGGTGTTGCACTATGAGGATTTTTTTTTTTTTGTTCCCATACATGAGCGGAGACTCCACATAGACTAATATAGAAGTGGAGGAATTGCCTTGCCTGAATGATTGACGCCTATATATTGGACGGTCTATGCTGGTTTTTCATTGACGTTTGGTGAGCCTCAGTATTATTGGGTGATGGGAGACACTGGTGCACGGTGGAGGAAGGCTTAAGGGTGTCTGTTACATCCACACATACACTGTCTGATCACGGATGTTTTCTGGACTATCTTTGAATGTTGGAATATACAGGGTGGGCCATTTATATGGATACACCTTAATAAAATGGGAATGGTTGGTGATATTAACTTCCTGTTTGTAGCACATTAGTATATGTGAGGGGGGAAACTTTTCAAGATGGGTGGTGACCATGGCGGCCATTTTGAAGTCGGACATTTTGAATCCAACTTTTGTTTTTTCAATAGGAAGAGGGTCATGTGACACATCAAACTTATTGTGAATTTCACAAGAAAAACAATGGTGTGCTTATGTGCCACAAACAGGAAGTTAATATCACCAACCATTCCCATTTTATTAAGGTGTATACATATAAATGGCTCACCCTGTATATTCATTATTTTATTAACTATTTTCATGAACTATTTCTCAAGGGTGTTATTTAAACACTTGCTCTGCTGTGAATCATTTGTGCACGTTATGAATTTTTAATTATCATCCAACAGAAGTTGTATGCGCAAACTAGAAAACTTTTGTCTGCCGGCAAGGCATCGTCCGATTTTTGGCTCGCGTGTACAGAAGTTGGACAAACAAAAGTTGTAAGTACAAACACGCATGCTCGGTATCCAGGAAGTGTTCTGTTGAGTAAACCTGCGTCCGTAATTCACAATTCACAATTCACTTCCTCTTCATAACACGTAACACGTCACTATGTACGGTTTTGTTGAACGATAATTTGAGTAGCGTCAGTATGCTAGACAAAATCACGCACAGCCGATTTTAGGAAAAGTTGGACGTGCGGTCGTACAACTATCGCATCGCGTGTACAAGCCTTAAAAGTTCTAGCTGTGCTTTAATGCAAGCAATGACTTCAGATGTGCACAGCAAAGACCTTATAAGAGAAGTATGTCCACAGTTTATTTATGGCTATACTTGTTTTGTGGGTCACAGGAGTCCACTTACTTGTGCTCCCCTGTGATCCAGAATCAGCCAACAGTGGTATAAAGCCTGCTGTTGACTGACTTCAGGCTCCGGTTAGAATCACGACAATAATGTCGGGATACACCCAGATGCCTGATCAGAAGCTGGCTCAGCATCTCAGCACAATACTGAGATCTGAGCCAGCCACTCCCGTCTCCTCTTTAGCCCAGTGAGCATTAGTGAGGCAGAGCAACAGCTCCTTTCTCAGAGCACCCCAAGAGCTAAATGATCAGCAGTGGGGGACAGCTGCAGGTGAGTATGTATGTTTTTTTTTTATATTCCCATACATCTCATTTAACTGCAGTGCTAAGTAATGACCAGCAGATGGCGAAAGTTCAAGGCTGATTGTTAAAGCGGAGCTCCAGCCCCCCACCAAAAAATAAAAAGTCAGCAGCTACAAATACTGTAGATGCTGACTTTTAATATTAGGACACTTACCTGTCCAGGGATCCCGTGATGCCAGCGCCCCAGACGACTTTTCAATTGGCTCCATGTAAGGGAAACTGGCAGTGAAGCATTGCAGCTTAACAGCTGGTTACCTACTGCCCATGCGCGAAGCACGCTCTTCTTTGTGAATGGCCCGGAGGCGGGGGGAAGGAGGAGGGAGGGCAGGGGAGGGCTGGCAGCAGGCCTGGGGGGCAAGTCCAGTCAAGTGGCCCATTGAACCACCGAATCAGCTCACCATCCATGCCCACCCAATGGGCCTAGCGGGATTCATGGTATGGCCGTCCCTGGGCATGCCCACTTTGCCTGCAGTTAGTTGGTGGCTGCGCCCCTGGGCCCTATTTCCTTCCTCCACAAGAAAAAAAAAGTGTGAGTGGGCAGCAGCCATCGGCCATTTTAAATGTAAGTTAGGGTGGCCTGGGGGGCAGTTGCCACCCTACCCCCTGGGCCAGCCCTCCCCTGAGGGAGGGGGCAAAATTCCGGGGGACCTCGCCACGGCGTGGTCACAAAGTGCACAACTGAGAGCCCATGGATCTTAGATTGCCTGCTATATCCTGATTTCTGCCGACATGTGTGTGTGGGGGGGCGGGATTGTGTGTCAATTCCAATTAGAAATGGTTAAAAACAATTACAAAATCATTTGTAAAAATAATTAGCATTTATGTATTTTAAGTGCAAATTTTAAGTGCAAAGTTTAACTTGGTTGGAGTTATACTTTATGCATTACATGTTTTATTAAATCAAACATCTGTCTTCCAGTTTTTAAACAGAAACCACACACTAAATACATCAGTTAAATAAAGTATTCCGTGGGTGGATCCCAATTAGTATAATGTTCATTTATGTATATAAATCGTAGAAGAAGCTATAAAAAGTGATTCTTTCTTAATTGCGTGTTAATGAAAGCCCCTTTCTTGTCTAACCAGTGGATTTACATGACTTGAGCAAATGCTTCTCTAATCAATTACCGCTACATTAAATTTAGTACTCGTGTTGCAAAATGTCTTTTGTGTAATTATGACAGACAGAAGTAGCACCCTTGACAGAAAGCAGGTCAAAGGTTGGAGTGTTTATTTTTATACTCCGCTCTCGGGGGGCGATGGTGTCATGCCACGGAGCACCATAGTTTGACAAAGTTCAGCGGCCATGGCGCACCCTGCATTCCTGACTCTTGTACAGGAGATGCCAGCCCAGGGGGTCTCTGAGAGAGGTTAGTCTGGGCAACTTGTTATAACATCTAAGATCTCTCCGCAGTGCCAAACAGATCAGGCTACTGTTTGTTTTTCATGATATAAAACATATTTAGTAGATCATGAAACTCTGAAATGCTAAGCAATAAACCATCTTTAACTACCAGTCACCAATGACCAGCTGCCATCCATGCAAATATTTTCCTATAACATGCAGATGGGAATTGTTGTTGATTTTGGAGGAAAATTAAGAAAATAATTATGGTAAGAAGTATATTTTTATGTAAATAATCTTATGTTGTGGAAACATATAATGTTCTGCTGTTATCGGAATACTTTTTTATTTGTGTTCTTTGCCATTGTCTACTATTATTAGTGCTACCGTGAAAATAAGCCCTACCCCAAGAATAAGACCTAGCCTGATTTTCGGGGAGGGCTGCAATATAAGCCATACCTCGAAAATAGGCACTAGTAAAGTCCATGTAAAAATATATAATCCGTTTTGTAAAAATGTTAGATAATATTCACTGTGTCTCTTTTATAACTTTATTGTCTGAAACAGGGGTGTAACGATAAGGGTTGCAGGGGTTGCAATTGCAACTGGGCCCCATGGTCCAGGCAGCCCGTGTGCCTCCCTTGTACACATGAATAGGAGGAATGGCGGGGGTGGCATTTAGAGGACCCAATCTCCTCCGTTTTCCTCCATCCAGTTTACTTGTCTCCTGCTGTTCCCAGGGTCCCTGTGTGCTTCCCTCGCCCCCCCCCCCCCCACAGAATTGCTGTCTCCTCCCTCCTCTCTCCTGCCTGCTGCTGTAGAAGATGTGTCATGATGGAGAAAAGGGAACGGGTTGGTAAATTTGTCATTTACCGGCTCCTTCCTTTTCTGAATGAACAGAGTCAGTGATTGGTACCAATTGGTTCATTCATAACTGAAGCATAGTAAACTGTTTTTACTACACATCCATT
Source organism: Glandirana rugosa (assembly GCA_018402905.1). Lineage (NCBI taxonomy): Eukaryota > Metazoa > Chordata > Amphibia > Anura > Ranidae > Glandirana > Glandirana rugosa. The sequence continues at coordinate 4,335,367 of BLSH010379081.1, read as the reverse complement.
TCTGAATGAATGGGAAGTTCGGTGCACAGCTATTCCTGTCCATGTAGCTGAGGCTACACAGAGGGAGATTGAGGGCTGAGGTTTGTTTAGACCCCTGATATCTCATCAAAGCCCCCCAACAGAGCTCCTAAAAAAATTGTAAAAGAAAAATTGTAGAAATAAAATTGTAAGAGAAATAAAATGAAATGGTAAAAAAAATAATAAAATTAAAATACAAATTGAAAACTACTGACACCAGTGAGGGAACTATTAGGATTACAAAAGGTTGCAATTGGGACCGGGCCCTGGCATTTCACCACTATGGGAAGCCCCGAAGATGGCAGAAAGGGGGCCCGCTGCAGAACTTGTGAAAGGTCCCCACTGCTGTACCATAATAAAGGGACCCGGGATAGGAGTAAAGGGCCCTAGGATCAGTGGGAAGAGGGAAGGGCCCTGGCCAGGGGTCAGGGGGCCCTTCACAATTTCTTGCACCGGCGCCCTAAGTTATAGTTATGTCTCTGGTCAAAAATACCTTATTTACAGTGCCACTGGGCGCTCACGTGACCCACTGGAGATCTTCTAGTCTCCTCCTGGTTGATGTCAGCAGCCCCTCCCTCTACAGTGCTCGGAGCGGGACTAATGTTCGCAGGGATCTCGGCCCTTCCCTCTGCATTGCTCAGAACAGGGCTGATGTCAGCAGGCATCTCGGTCCTTCCCTCAGCAGTGTTTGGAGTGGGGCTGACATTAGCAGGCATCTCGGCTATTCCCTTGGCAGTGCTCGGAGCGGGGCTGATGTCAGCAGGCATCTTGGCCCTTCCTTCGGCAGTGCTTGGAGCGGGGCTGACATCAGCAGGCATCTCGGCCCTTCCCTTGACAGTGCACAGAGCAGGGAAGAAGAGCTCCAGTGGAGCATGTGAGCGCCCAGCAGAACTATAGATAAGGTACTTTTGAGAATAAAGTTACGATGAGAAACTCACTAGACATTATGTAATACTTTTTACAAAACGGATTTCATATTTTTGTGATTAAAGATGTCATAATGATGACTCCTGAGCTGACAGGGGGAGAGAAGACGGGACATAGATAAGACATCCCCCGAAAATAAGCCCTAGTGTCTTTTTTTGTAGTAGAAATTAATATAAGACCCGGTCTTATTTTTCGGGGAAACACGGTACTAGTGCTGTTGGTGGTTGGGGGATCATTATTCTTTGCTATTGACAGCAATTACAATATTTTCAATATCAAAGCAGTTAATCTTTTTATCATTTGCCGATAGTACTAATAAATATAACTTTATCAATGTTGATGATAAGGATTTGTTCACACCAGTCTGCATGCTAAAATCAATGGTTTTCTGTGTGCCTTGGTATTAAGGCCTAGAACACTTGCATTTGGGGAGAGGTGGTAAAAATAAACAGTTGAGCCACAGAGACATGACCAGAACCTTCAGGGTCCCAATGATAGAAACCATGAAGGGCCCCCTGGCCCCCAACCGGGCCTATTCTGCTGATCCCTTTATTCCCATTGTGGGACCCTTTATTATGATCCCACAGTGGGCCACCTTCCTGCCGTCTTGGGGTCCCCCAAGGGTGGCTGGAATGCCAGAGCTCAGTCACGAGTGTGACCTTGCAACCCTGGTAGTCCCGCCACTGGTGTCAGTAGTTTTTTTATTTTTGTTGTTTTATTTTTGTATTTATTATTTTTTACATATTTTTTTAGGACCCCCATTGGGGTACCTTGGTGAAATATCAGGAGTCTAAACAGACCCCTGATGTCTCAATTTTGAACCAGAGAAAGGGATTGAGGACAGATTCATCAGTCCCTTTCACTGCAGTTTTAGCTGCACAGAATTAACAGGAATGCAGTAGCTCTGTACAGAGCTTCCTGTTCATTCATAAACGGAGGCATAAGGAACACAGTTTATTATGACCAAGCTATTAATAAAAGAAAAAACCACAGTCAGTTATTGGTACTGATCACAGACTCTATTCATTGAGACAGGGAAGGGGCCAGTATATTACACATTTACCGGTCTCATTCTCGCTCTTTATCTAGACATATCCCCCACAGCAGCAGTTCTTAATTTCTATTTTAACAACTTAAGGACCACCCATTGCCGATATACTGCGGCGGTGCGGCTCTATTGTGTAAAACAACGTACCCATATGTTGTTTTGTGTAATAGATACTGCGGCACAGTGTGGGAGTGTAAACAAAGCAGATCTCTGTTCTGACAGGGGAGTACAGAATGATCATCTGTTCCTAGTGATTAGGAACATTGATCTCTGTGTACTCACAGTCAATCCATCCCCCACAAAGTTAGAAAGCACCTCCCTAGGACACACTTAACCCTTTGATTGCCCCAGGTGTCAACCCCTGCCCTGCCATTTATACAGTGATCAGTGCATATTTTTAGCTCTGATCACTGTAATAATGTCATTGGTCCCAAAAAAGTGTCCGCCTCAATGTTCCAGTCCCGCTAAAAATCGCTGATCACCACCATTACTAGTAAAAAAAATAATAATAATACAAATGCCATAAATCTATCCCCTATTTTGTAAACGCTATAACTTTTGCGCAAACCAATTAATATATGCTTATTGTGATTTTTCTTTACCAAAAATATGTAGAAGAATACATATTGTACCAAACAATGACCACTGCCTTCACCTATGGCCTTTGCAGCAAGGAGCATTGGAGGGCAGCAAACAGCAAAAAAGGGGCCAAGGATAAATCCAAGGCGAATACCAAGCTCTACTTACCAGCCAGCCTGCAACCAACCAGATTAACCTGTCTAACAGTATGTGTTTAAAAACAGGGGTTTAGTTGCACAAATTTGCAAATGCATGCATAAGTATCGGCCTAAACTGATGAAGAAATTAGATTTTTAAATATATTTTTTTTGGATATGTATTATTGCAAAAAGTAAAAAATATAGTTTTTTTTTTTTCAAAATTGTTGGCTTTTTTGTTTATAGCACAAAAAAAAAAAATGCAGAGGAGATCAAATACCACCAAAAGAATGCTCTATTTGTGGGGAAAAGATGACATCAAATTTATTTGGGTACAATGTTGCATGACTGCGCAATTGTCGGTTAAAAATAACTCAGTGCCGCATCGCAAAAAATGGCCTGGCCATTAAGGGGGTAAATCTTGAAATGGTTAAACCGAATGGGTTGTTGTACAAGGTGATCGTTTACAATCAATTTAAAGTGGTTCTAAAGTCCCAAGGTTTTTCACCTTAATGCATTCTGTGCATTAAGGTGAAAAACCTTCTGTGCTGCAGCTGCCCCCCAGACCCCCCCCTCTTTTTCTTACCTGAACCCATCAGATCCAGTGATGTGCATGAGCACAGTGGCTCCCGCCGCTGTCTCTCTCCTAATTGGACAGATTGGTAGCAGCGGGAGCAATTGGCTCCTGCCGCTGTAAATCAAATCTGGTAACACGGAAGCTGGGGGTGGGGCCGAGTCCAGCTGTCTGTGTCAATGGATGCATCAGCGAGACTTAGGAGCGAGCATGCACAGTTGGGGGCACCCGATGCAAAGGAGGCGTCGGGAGTGCAGGTGGGAGACCCCAGAAAAAGAGGATCAGGGCTGCTCTGTTGAAAACCATTGCACAGAGCAGGTAAGTACTGACACGTTTGTTAATTTTATTTAAAAAAAATGAAGGTATATAACCGCTTTAACCCCTTCAACCCTGAAGGGGTTGTACTGGAGTGATGCATGCAGATACACACATCACCCCAGTACTGTTTTTTAGAGTCGGCTCTCTTTGGATAACAACCAATGCGCTAAAAGACGCTCATCTATTATCCCAAGGAGCGGGAGGGGACCCTCCTGCTCTCCCACCAGGAAGCCCGAGCGACCAGCCGACACGTCCATTGGCTGGCCTAAGACCCGAATTAAGCCAAATTCGGCTTTGAATGGAGCTCCGCTCTAGTAACCCAGAAGCAATGTCATAACATCACTTCTGGTTTAATGGAGCCTTAAAAGCGCCACATTTAAAAAACTGACAGCATTCAAAACAGCCAAACTTGGCTATTTGAATGCTTTTAAGTGCAAAGGAGGGATCTGGGGTCTTTTGGACCCCAGATCCCTCCATAAAGGGTATCTGTCACCGCCTATTACTGTCACAAGGGATGCTTACATTCCTAATGACAGCAATAAAAATGATCAGAATTTTTTTTTTTATTAAAACGACAGTGTATTTCAAAGTGTGACATGTTAGGTATCTATTTACTCGGCGTAACATCATCTTTCACATTATACAAAAAAATTGGGCTAACTTTACTGTTTTGTTTTCTTTTAATTCATGAAAGTGCCTTATTTCCAAAAAAGATAGTGTTTGAAAGACCGCTGCGCAAATACGGCGTGACATTTAATATTGCAATGATCGCCATTTTATTCTCTAGGGTCTCTGCTAAAACAATATATAATGTTTGGGGGTTCTAACTAATTTTCTAGCAAAAACTATAATAAGCAAGAAATTTCAAAAAAAGACTCAGGCATGAACGGGTTAAACTTTGACAATAAAAGTAGAAGCTGATGAACCCATGACCACCAGGGTTGCCAATCAGTGCCCATTAGAGGTGCCAATCAGTGCCCATCAGTAATGCCTGCCAGTGCTTCCTCATCAGTGCTGCCTATCAGAGCCATCTATCAGTGCCCATCAGTGTTACCCATCAGTGCCACCTATCAGTGCCGGTGCCCATCAGTGCCGCCTATAGGTGCCGATCAGTGCCACCTAAAGTGCCTATCAGTGCGGCCTTTCAGTGCCCATTAGTGCTGCATATCATTGCCACCTATTAGTGCCCATTAGTGCCACCTATCAGAGCCAATCAATTTTCGCATATTAGTGCCTCATCATCAGTGCCGCCTTATCAGTGCCCATCAGTGCAGCCTCATTAGTGCAACATTTTATAACAGAAATAAAGTAAAACTTTTTTTTTCAAAATTTTCAGTCTTTTTTTATTTGTTTAGCAAAAAATAAAAACCCCAGAGGTGATCAAATACCACCAAAAGAAAACTCTATTTGTGGGAACAAAATGATAAAAATGTTATTTAGGGACAGCGTAGCATGACTGCAGAATTATCATTTAACCACTTGGCGACCGCCGACCGCAGTCTGACGGTGACAGAGTGGCTCGATATCGCAAACCGCCGTCATATGACTGTGTTCGGGGGGGCAGGGATTGGGTAGGGCGGACTCGATCGCCGCTGGCTACCTACGATGGCCCCCCCCGCAGTGAAAGAACGGAGGTCCGTGTATGTAAACATGGATCTCCGTTCTGTTAGAGGGGGAAGGGCTGTGATCACAGGCTTCCTGTATATGGAAGCCGTGATCACTCCCCTCCCCCTGCCAGGGCAGCCCCCATACAGTTAGAACACACTGAGGGAACACAGTTATCCCTTAGAGCGCCCCCTCCAGGTTAACCCCTTCGCTGCCAATAGCATTTACACAGTAATCAGTGCATTTTTATAGCACTGATCGCTGTATAAATGCCAATGGTCCCAAAAAAGTGTCAAAATGGTCCGACATGTCCGCTGCAATATCGCAGTACCGCTAAAAATCGCAGATCGCTGCCATTACTAGTAAAAAATAAAAAAAAATAAAAACCTCAGAAATTAATTCTCATCATCTGTAAACGCGCCAACTTTTGCGCAAACCAATCAATAAACGCCGATAACGATTTTTTTTTACCAAAAATATGAGGAAGAATATAAATTGGCCAAAGCCGATGGAAAAAAATGTTTTTTTTTATATTTATTTTTTGGATTTGTATTTTAGCAAAAAGTAAGAAATTCTTTTTTTTTTTTGCCAGAGAAAATTGAGTACTGTCCGTGATACTTTTTTTATTTGCACTAACATAACATTTTTCAGGACAAGCTTTCTTCTTCAAGGTCCAAGCACTACTATCACCCTCAAGCAATATGGAAGTTTTTTTTTTGCAAAATTGTCGCTCTTCTTTTGTTTAACCACTTCCCGACCGCCGTATCCAAAATGACGGCCGGGAAGTGGCTTAGTTATCCTGACTGGACGTCATATAACGTCCTCAGGATAACAAGCCGGGGGGGGGGGGGGCGCGCATCGCAGCGATTGGTGGTGTGGGAGGTCAGTCTGACCCCCCGCAATACCGATCTCGGTAAAGTGCTTCGATCCGAAGCACGTTACCATGTGACCAGCCGTGACCAATCACGGCTGGTCACAGTGTAATACAGGAAAGCCGTTTATCGGCTTTCCTGTACTCAGGTCTGCAGACCTGAGGAGGGGAGAGCCGATCGGCTGCATCCCTGACAGGGAGGGTTTGTGCTGATGATTTATCAGCACAGCCCTCCCTCGGATCGCCACCCTAGACCACCAGACGCGCAATTGTCATTCAAAGCGCAACAGCACTGAAAACTGAAAATTGGTCTGGTAGTAAAGTGTTCTAAGTGCATAGTATTGAAGTGGTTAAAGCGGTGATCAGAAATGACGCAGAGGAGATCAAATACCACCAAAAAAAGCTCTATTTGTGGGAAAAAAAGGACGCAAATTTTGTGTGGGTACAACGTCGCATGAATGCGCAATTGTCAGTTAAAGCGACGCAGTGCCGCATCGCAAAAAGTGCTCTGGCCCTAACGTGGGAAATCCTTCCGGGGCTGAAGTGGTTAAAACGCGACAGCACTGAAAACTGAAAATTGGCCAGGGCAGGCGGGGTGTATAAGTGCCCGGTATTGAAGTGGTTAATAATGGGCACCGTAACCAAGGTTATTGTTATTTAGAAGCAGCAAATAATATCACTGAGTTTTCCACCTGCATTATCTTTGCTTCCCCTTTCAGTCTTCTTTGAAGAGCTCCTCGCCAAGCGAAGGCGATTGAAGTTAGGAATCTTGCGGCACATCATTTAGGATAAAGATCAGATTCTTAATTTGAATTCCAGACCTCTCAGCTGTGGTCTAAGTGACATCTCCTCAGCATTTGTGACATTTTCCAGTGATATACCATTATATCATTTTAAACTCCAGAGACCAGATGACAAGATTCCGAGACAGACTACGGATTACAAAAAGAAAATGGTCATGGGACACCCGGAGAATTCCTCCATGCCGCAAATGAATATTGATATGTTTACTGAAGTGCGCCATGAAGGAAGCGATCCGTTTGCCAATAAAGTAGAAAGGCGACTACTGTGCGGAGTTTACAAATCAGCGGCACAATATCAGGTGTTCGTTTTTATTGCAGGCTCTGCAGAGCTGCTAATCTCAAGAGATAATCTCTCAAAATCAGATCAAAACACCAACTTGTTTCCTACTTGAAGTGGTAATGACTGCACAGGCAGCCCTGTAAAATGTTTAATGAATGCAAATGACCAAGTGAAATAATTTGATTGGCGTGTGAATCCACGCAGGCTATTGTTCAACAGAGAAGAAAAGGAGAAGGAGACATTGGAAGGGACTCTTTATATGAGCATAGGAGCCTTAGCAGAATTCTTAAGACGATTCCGAGGATACGAGTATATTTCTCAGGGAAGGTTACAGAGGAAGAGGAAAAGAAGAGACAA
>BLSH010379081.1:4260523-4275536 GCA_018402905.1 Glandirana rugosa | reverse complement strand
GCTGGCTTTCTAGCGGGTTTTCGGAGGAACACGGCGGGAGCTCTTCCCCACTAGCTCCTCTCCATGCGGGCGCCGGAACCGGAAGTTGAAAACATTGCAGTATGTTAATTATGTTTCCAGAAAGTCAGTGCAAAATGTTTGAATATTGCTTAAAGAATATGTACAACCTACATTTCATATTTCTGATATGTGCCTGCTGTACAGTGCACTTATATGGTAAAGTATCCTGTTCTCTTTGTATTGCTTCCTTTCTATGAAATCCCTGGTGTCCCTGTCAGTCCCTCTGCTTTCCTATGAAAAACTGACCACACTAGCATGAGAACTCCTCCAATGATCAGACTTGTCCTGACACCCCCTATTCTGTACAACCATTCACTGGGAAGACAAATGTACTGCTGTTTCTTCTCCCCTAAATCTCAGAGCTCCTTATGCAGCTGAGAACAGAGGGTATGTGATCACTTATAAAAAAAGGGGAACAAGGTATTTATAATGCTTTTTATATGTAGACATAGAAAGAAATGGGAATACCAGACTCCCTGACCAGTCTTCTGAAAAATCTGTATGCAAATCAAGAAGCAACAGTTAGTACAGCACATGGAACAATGGACTGGTTCAAAATTGAGAAAGGTGTGCAGCAAGGATGTATATTATCCCCCTACTTATTTAACTTATATGCAGGGTACATCATGAGAAATGCCAGGATCGACCAATCACAAGCCGGAATTAAGATCGCAGGGAGAAATATCAACAACCTGAGATATGCAGACAATACTACACTAATGACAGAAAGTGAAGAAGAACTAAAGAAGAAGAAGAGTCTCCTAATGAAGGTGAAAGAGGAGAGCGCAAAAGCTGGCCTGAAATTAAACACTAAGAAAACTAAGATCAAGGCAACTGGTCCCATCGAAGGAGAAGAAATGGAAACAGTGACAGATTTTATTTTCCTAGGCTCCAAGATCACGGCAGATGGTGAATGTAGCCATGATATTAAGAGACACTTGCTTCTTGGGAGGAAAGCAATGGCAAACCTAGACAACATTATAAAAAGCAGAGACATCACCCTACCTACAATGTGCCGTATAGTCAAAGCTATGGTATTTCCAGCAGTAACCTATGACTGTGAAAGTCAGACCTTAAAGAAGGCTGAACGCAGAAGAATTGATGCTTTTGAACTATGGTGTTGGAGAAGACTCTTGAAAGTCACTTGAATGGCAAGAAGATCAAACCAGTCAATCCTGAAGGAAATAAACTCTAAATATTCACTGGAAGGACAGATCCTGAAGCTGAAACTCAAATACTTTGGCCACCTAATGCAAAGAGAAGACTCATTGGAAAAGACCCTGATGCTGGCAAACATGGAAGGAAAAAGGAGAAGAGGACCACAAAAAACCAGATGGATAGATAGCATCATCGAAACAATGAACATGAAAATAAGCAAGCTTCGGGAGGCAGTGGAGGACAGAAAAACCTTGCGCGCTATGGTCCATGAGGTCACAAAGAGTCGGAAACGACTGAACAACAACAACAATATTTAGACACAAATGTTTTGCCTTTCATTTCTATTTTAAACAGAATGGGTTGTTTTTCAAGGTGAGGGTTCAGATATATTGTAAGGTGCTCAGTTGACCTGACAATTACATTATGTAAAGAGCAAAAAAAAAATATATATATAAAAAAAGGAAAAAATGAATAATAGATTCACTTGTGGGCCAAGGGAAATGATAATTTAACCCCTCTGGCCCCAGAGACCTGTCCTGGAGCCCAGAGTGTTAAGAGTAGTTAAAAATGAATCCTTTCCAACACAAATACGTTAATAGGCCTTGAAAGAAGCAAATGACTTCCAAGTCACCCTCTCGATTGCAGTTTGACCGTACCTTTACAATGTGTGCCATTTAAGCCTGGAGAATCCAATCAATGTGTCAGTTAAATTGCAGCTCATCTGTCGAGATTAAGTGTTCGACTATTATCTCAGATTTAGTAGAAGTCGGAGATACTGGCACATTTCAGTGAAGCCATTAGTAACACCTGGAATCATTCACATTAGTTTAAGATCTGGCCCCATAAATTCACAGCCATTAATGATTATTCTGACTCCTCAGGATAAATGGCTTAACGTTTTTGATAATGAAAATATACATTCCGCAGTAGTTCTTTCTTAAAACCACATTACCTTTGTAATGTACTTCATGGCTGAAAGTAACAGGCTGTCATAACTCTCAGCAAGGAATTTTATTGTGTTGTAAAGTATTTAAACCGTGTTGTAGTATTAATTTCCTTAAATCTTATAAAATCTATACTTTTTAAGCTATTTATACATTTTTTTGTCAGATCTACGCAAGGGACATTATTAGGATAATTAAAAGTTACTCTTGTTCTGGAATTTATTTTCATTTGTTATAACTGTCTAATCTTTAAAAAGAAGACAATGTAGGTTACAAAAGATCATCATCAAAATATAAGGTGGGGGGCTATGCCAAATGCATCCGATTAGTTATATCTAGGAGAATTTTATCTTTTTATTCCTTGAACATTCATCCCTTTTAAGTGTTCATTAACATGGGGTGTGACAGACTCGGAAAATGAAATACAATTTTTTTTTTGTGTGTGTGCGTGGAAAGACTGCGTAAAACACAAGTCCCCAAGGGCATCCACAGTTTAGGTATCATACAGGAAAAGGGTAAGTCAAGATTCTGTCTTTTGCATCTCATACTCAACAACCCCTCCCACCCACCCTGTAAGAAAAAAAAAATGTTTTTTGATGTCATTGCTCTACTGCCTCTTCCATCTATGATCTGATAGATCTGAGAAAAACATATGACACTTTGTGCTGTTTGATATACATTCAGCTGAAAATCTCTTTGAATACCCTAACTCATTTTAGGTTGGCCAGTCACAAGTTGATTTAAATCGTGCCTTTAAATTAAAAAAAAAAAAAACTAAATGAAAAAAAAATCTTGCTGTTTCACACTCAGTCTCATTTTCAATTGCAGTTAAAAATGCAATAAAGCAACTGTATCTAAATTTGCATTGGCCATTACAATACATCTAAAAAGCAATAAATACCTCCGTTTATAACACAGAACTGATGAATTTCTATCTACAGAGATCTGTTAGAGAAGAGTGCAATATTCGCGTGAACAATAAAAGTCTTGCAAAAGCATGCCTACCAGCTACTTAACGGCCTTAAAGAATGGTTATTAGCGCCAATCGGAAGTGAAAATGATTGGTTTTTATGCCAAAGTTTCAATCCAATTTGTGACATCAAGAAGCAATGTAGAGGAAATGCAACTTTGTAACAAGCTAAAGTTCATTTAGCAATTCCTGTTTCCTTTCTACTTGCAATGACAATTACATAGTTGTCACATTTAAAAGTGTCTCTGTCATGCGTTTCATGAAGTGGGGAAGAAAAAATTGTAGATATTATTGTATCACTTATGCTATATTGCTATGGGTATTATGCTTTTTCATTTGGAATCTTGATTTAAAGCTGAAAAGATGTGTAAAGCAGCCATATTTTACTACAAAAGCATGTACTTTTTTACCAGCTTCATTTTATGGCTTGGAACTTTCTAACTGATATTTAAGGTCTAACTCCGACTTCCCTAATACATTCAAATACTAAGTGAGGACTGCACATTTGTAGGTTGTAGATCTTAATTGTCCTGTTCAAGGATACAGTACATGTTCAGGCTTCTGAAGTCCAATTAAATGTGAATTTCTACATTCAAATGTATATTATACTATGGTGAAATGGTAGACGCAACAATGCAGAGTGCTTCTTTAGACACATATTTAGAAGTAAATATATTTTTATTGTTTTACCAAAACATAGATAAATATAACAACAGTAGAGATGTAGTCCAATATAAAAGTTTACAACAGATAACAAGACATAAGACATTGTTTGTAGTAAAGATTAGGGGTGGGCCGAACGGACCCCTGTTTGGTTCGCACCATTGCGAAAGTTCGGACCTGAATAACGAACCCCAATGGGACCTGAACGTCAAAAATCAAAAGTGCCCATTTTGAATGCTTATATGCAAATAATTGGGCATACAAAGGGGTCCGGGTCCTTTCCTGGGGGGCATGTATCAATGAAAAAAAAAGTTTGTAAAAAACGTTTTAAATGAGCAGTGATTTTTTGATTTTTAAAGTGAAAGCATAAAAATAAAAAAATCCTTCCAATACAGTGCCTGGGGGTCCCCTTAGTCTACCTGTAAAGTGGCAGATCTGTACTATGTCTAGAATCTGCTGCAGCAATAATTGCATTTATAAAGCCAAAAAAGTATATTTTTCCTGCAAGTTGCCTTTATTTTGCTCAGCAACAGCTGGGGAGCCTGTGTGTATGAGGCCATAATGTAGTGCACTGGGAACAAGATTAGAGATTTTTTGGATAAATTCTGGTGTCACTTTGACTTTGGATAGAAGTAACGGGTGCGGGAAAATTGGGCTTTGGGTGTCGGTGGTGCCTTCACACCATAACCCTATAGAGGTGCTGTTCATGAAGGCAAGAATTGACCTTTCTGTAAAAAAAATTGCAATGATATGCACCTGTCAAACAAGTGCAGAAAAATTGGTCTTTGGGTGTCGGTGGCGCCTTACCACTGTAACCCTATAGAGGTACTCTCGATAAAAGCAAGAATTGGCCTTGCTGTAAAAAATCGCAATGATATGCACCTGTCAAACATGTGAAGAAAAATTGGTCTTTGGGTGTCGGTGGCGCCTTCTCACCGTAACCCTATAGAGGTACTAATGATAAAAGCAAAAATTGTCTTTGCTCTAAAAAATTGCCTGATGTTCCTGTCATCCTCAACCTCAGAACCAACATCTGAATGCAGTAATGGCTGGGCATCATCCAGGAGCAGGTGGCTGATGCTGTGGTCAAATAACTCAGCTGACTCCTCCTCCATGGCTGATGTTGGGGCTATGGCAGGGATAGATGTGGACAAGGAGGCAGGTTTATCCACTCTGGCAACTGCAGGGGACTGCATGCTTGTCTCTGTTTGCGTGACGGAGGATGAGGAAGGTTTAGTAAGCCAGTCTATTACCTCCTCTGCATGCTGTGGCTGGATAGCACAGGCAAACTTACTAAACAGAGGAAATGATGCCCTGCCTGAGGACTGACCACCACATCCACCTTTGTCTGTGGACACATTTGTTGCTGGCCCCCTTACAGTGCCAAGGGAACATCTGCCTCTTCTTGTTGTCCTCCCAGACATTATTGGGAGGGAGGGGGCGGTGTGGTGCTTATTAGCAAATGTAAAAAGAAGAGGAAATCTGTACTTAGATGCACTTTAATCAATGTAAAGTGGTGTTTGGTGCACTCGAATTTGAGTACTCATACTACACAGACAGATACACTATAATATACTGCAAAATAATGCATTTAAACATATAGTAATGCACAGAACTATATGGCGCTAAACTTGCAGTAATGCACAGAACTATATAGCGTTAAACTTTGAGCAACACAGAACTAAATGGCGTTAAACTTGGAGTAACACACACAGAAGTAAATGGCATTAAACTTGCAGTAATGCACACAAAACTATATGGCGTTAAACTGACAGTAACACACACAGAACTATATGGCGTTAAACTGGCAGTAATGCACACAGAACTATATGGCGTTAAACTGACAGTAACACACACAGAACTATATGGTGTTAAACTGGCAGTAATGCACACAGAACTATATAGCATTAAACTGGCAGTAACATACACAGAAGTAAATGGCGTTAAACTTGTAGTAATGCACAAAACTATATGGTGTTAAACTGGCAGTAACGCACGCAGGATTAATTGGTGTTAAACTTGCAGTAACGCAATCAATATACGGCGTTCAACCGTCAGTACACTGACGCTATCTGAACAGTCCCTACTCTAGCTATACACTAAATTAAAGATTAATGACACGGTCTCATTAAACTACACTGAAACTATCTGAGCTGTCCCTACTCTGCATATACACTAATATATGTATGAATGACACGGTCTCACTGCACTATAGTGAAACTATCTGAGCTGTCCCTACTCTAGCTGCACACTATGCAAAGCTGAATGATGGTCCGTCTCACTACACTCACACTATCTCTAGACTGACAATAAACGAATGTTCTACACTGACAATTGAAGCACAATAGCACAGTATAGCACACTAACTAACTAATAGCACTGAACAGAGCCCTATTCTATCTCTCTCTGTGCCAAAATCACACTAAAAATGGCTGCCATTGAAAGAATACTTTTATACTGTGGGGCGGGAATGAGCCATGGTTGGATAAAGTCATGATGACAGTGTCCAATCATGACTCTGACAGTGCTCTGTGCCCTAATTGGCTGAAGTGTTCACTGCTTCAGCCAATCAGGGCTTGCAATGCACTGTTCAGCGCCGCAATGCATTGCGGTCAGTTCGGGGGGCCAAACAAATGGTCGGATGTCCCGTTTGTTCGGCTACTCGCCGAATGACAGAACAGCGAAAGTTTGGCCCAAACTTATACTCGGGCCGAACCGTTCGCCCATCCCTAGTAAAGATATATTTAATGTCTTGATGGAAATAGAACTTCTCATAAGTTGGTAATAAATTGGGATGTATACGTTATATACACGTAAACTTAAAACAAGTGATGATGGGTAGAGTAAGGGGAAGAGAGAGAATGAGGAGGGGAAAAAAAAGGAGAGGTGGAATCAGAGAAGATTTTTTTTTTTATATAATTGTCTTTATTAAAGTTTTTTAGAAACAAAACAAAACATACAAAAGACAAAACCTTTCATACAACATACAACTTACACTTAACATATACATCTTCGGCAGTTGAAAGCTCTTATGGCCCAGTTACCTAGACCCACAATAACAAAAAAAAAAGAAAAACTTTTCCCCATTTTAAATATCTCCCCTGCCTTCCGTGCTCCACCCATTGTACCTATATTTAATCAGCCTTCACTCTTCTTTTGTTCCCAGGGGTACCCCACAGGGTCATGCTACACCACCTCAGGTTGTACTACCTTGTTGACTTTAACCTTAACTAGAGTTTCAAACTCTTCCGCCATCAATCTGATACCGTAAATATACTATTTACCCAACTGCCCCACACCTTATCAAACTTAAACGATATGCCCCTACTAACATAGGTAGCCCTATAAAAGGGGACGGCCTTTTTCACAATAGCCTTCCATGCCAGGATGTTCGGAGGAGTATTTTTTTCCAAGAGAGCACAATCACCTTCCTGGCGAAGAAGAGTAGGATTGTTAACAACGTGCGCATCACTCTTTTTGGAGCTAAGGCGTCAAACGATCCCAGAAGACACACCTCCACCATAGCTTGTATATGTACAGCTGTGAACCCCCCTATACATTCAATGACCACCCTCCAGAAATCTTGTATAGACTCACAATTCCAAACAATGTGGGAGAATCAGAGAAGATTGAGGGGAGAAAGGAGAGAGGTCTTGAGCAGCCAGCATGATCGGAAATGTAATTATTGTAATTAGAAAATAGATTAGAGTAAATTGATCATAGCATATCTTTAAGGGTGGAGAAATCAAGCCAAATGTACCATAGAATTTTGAACTTCGCAAAAGAGTATTATCCATCGCCAGCATCTCTTCCATTCTCATTATATCATTGACAGTAGAAACCCATAGACACATATTTAAACAGAGGAAGAGTTAAAGTGGTTTTCAACTCGTGACAACCACTTTAACCTACAGATAAGCCTATAATAAGGCTTACCTGTAGGTGCCCTGCATATCTCCCAAACCTGCACGGTTCAGGAGATATGCAGTGTAAAAGATGTGCCAACATAATTTAGGCACATGCTCAGTGAAAAAATGGCCTCTGTGCCGCTTCTTCACTGTGATCGCGCCGTGACTGGCAGCTCCCGCATGCATGCGTGGGGGTGACGTCACATGACTCCGGCCAGTCACAGAGCCGGAGTCACGGCTCCGGAAGGAAGAGGGGCAGAAGATGGACGCTGCCAGCACAGGGGACAGCACTGGATGTCGCAGGCTTCGTTTGCAGGTAAGTGACACATTATGCATCTACTTTGCAGGGGAATGTAAAGGAAGTAAACCCCATCTGGGTTTACTTCCTCTTTAAAGTGTTGGGTCAAACACCAGATGATGTCAAAGTAACATTGTAATAAGAACCAATTGTACAGCCTTGCATCCTTTTACAGTAGTTGTACAAGGTGCCTATATATTACTATGTCCAGTAGACATCAACCTTAGACCCAGAGCTTTTAGTAATTAGAACTCAGTAACAGAGCTAATCTGAAACACCCCATTCTTTCTCTGCAATACAAATCTATGTAAGAAAGCTAGCGGTGAGAGCTTTTCTGTTGGAGCTACTCAACCCTTACCACAAGACTTAAGCTGGTCATACATGGATTTAAAGGAGAAGTACAGCACAAAGCTTGTTGTGCTGTACTTCTCCTATGGATCACAGGGGTGCAGTTCGTTTTGCACTCCTGCAATCCGTTTTCAGCTGAGAGTGAGCTGAAGTCCACTCTCTGCTGACATCACAGAAGTCAGTCCAGACTCGGGCGTCATCATGACCATGGAGTCGGGATCCACCCAGATCCCTTGACCGGCACCCAAGTCAGCCTCTCAGCGATCCACTGAGAGCCCGAGACTGGCTGCTCCGCCCCTCCACAGCCCAATGTTCTCTGCTCTGGGAGCTGTGAGAATCGAGCAACCAGCAGTGTTTGATCGCTCGGTTTTCAGTGTTAGAGGCCCCGGGGGACAGATGCAGCATCACATCGATGCTGCATCCACCTAGGTAAGTCACTGGATTAAGGGAGTGGGGGGGCTGGGCCAAGCCCTGCTCTGTGTGTCTTAGGCATGAGTGCCCCGGCATTCATTGTGAAGAGGTGGAGCCAAGAACGCAGGTGGGGGACCCAAGAAGAGTCAGATCGGGGCGCTTTATACAAAACCATTGCACAGAGCAGGTAAGTATAAAATGTTTGTTTGTTTTGCTTTACAATCACTTTAAAAAAATAACAACAATTAAAATGATTCTGACCCAAAACTGTTATAGACTTCCTTTAGGCTTAAGGACTTGGGTAAGGGGAGAAGCATTAAGTGTAAAGGATGCCCCAAAGGTCTTGGTGTCCTGGGCACTTGCACAATGCAAATGAGCAAAGTCAGCCCCGAGGTTTACCACATCGCTCAGGGTCTCAACGGCCTTCTGAGGGGCACCATCACTGCTTTCTAGGATGCATTAGGGGTGTTCCTCAGTTTCAACATTTCTAAAAGGCAGATGTTGCATAGTATAAGCAGCTAGGGCACCATTCTACATTGGTTTTCCAGGCATAGGCACCAATTTGCGCTCAAGCTTACCTTGAAAGTTTTGTTTTGGGGTTGGGATAATGGCTTTGGTTTGTACAAATGACACTCTAAGAAGAAGCCATTGTTTTTTTTCCTGATTTGCCCTTAAACTGTCCACCAGTGTCCATCAATATGAACATAAAGCCATAAAAGTTTCTAATGGGGAAGCCAATCTGGCTTATTTGGTGGAAAAAAGCAACTGGCCAGTGAATTGTGTCTGCTTTAAGCAGCAGTATAGAAGGCACTACTTCAGCTGCCCAACCATCAACATGCAGGAAATTTGTATACACTAGGAGGTCTTATTACCGTGAATCATGGTATTAAAAGCAGCAGAAAGTATTTTTTTATGTTTTTAATCCTCAATAGATTCACGTGGGAGTGTGCAGATCTACAGGTATACTGTAGTAGAAAATCCATTTAATGCATCCATAAATTGCTTGCTTTCTCTACCTTGAACAAATATGGACTGTAATGAAGTGTGTGTGGTGTTTGCAGGGAAGATTATTGATGATTCTGTATAAGTGGTACATTATGTATTTGTGCATCTCTCCGGCAAATGTCACTTCACTAGCAGATGTTTCATATTGTGCGCACAGCTCTGCTGAAACTTGCAGAAATATATGACTAAGTTAAGCCAGATGTTGAGAGCATCGTTAACACTTAGTACAGAGGGTCATACATTTTGTTATCCATCATGAGTGACTAATCAAAAACAAATACCATGTGTCAATTACAGCAGAAAAATCACCAAGGATTTCATTTCTCATCTGACCTGGCAATGTGCACATTGTGATTCTAACACTGATACAGTATTTAAAAGTTCTCCAAGTATATTAATAATCAGATGGAAAGGCCATTTTAGACAGTATCAAAACATGTGACGTGTGCCTTATCCGAGGGATCAGGAGGATTCGAAATGTTCCAATATTCACACCTTTAACCCTGCTCCTTCCAATATCTAACTTGGTAGTTCTAGGCAAAGCTGACACACATGTGTTTCACTGTTCATCTCAAAAAGTCCACCTTTCACTTGGGTTTTTCTTCTTTTCTTAAAGAGCCAGTAAACCTTCAAATTACTAAACATACTGTAAAACATATGTTCTTAGAGTACATGAATCCTGTTTAATTCAAACCAAATGTAAAAACATCATTCTGGAGAACTTGTCATTGTCACATTGGAACTCATAGACAGTCCGTGGCTCTTGTCCTTCCTTTTTTTTTTAAATTCTTTTTATTGATTTTTGGAAAAGCAAAAAACAAACTTGACATTTATAAGGATGACCCGGCGACATGCTCAGGTCACCCAATCGGCCACTCAGGGCCATCCAGCTAACTAACATTGATCAGCTACCTACCACCAATGCCAACCTATCAACAAGGTAACCAATGAACCCTGATACCCCGCCCCCCCCCCCACCCTCCCAACCCTTCAGCTTGAACCCACCACTTCCCTCAATGCAGGGGAACACACAGGGTGAGTTGGGATGCCCAGTTGGAAACCTCCAAGAACCTTGATTCGTCCAGTTTAAATAGTGTTTGGCCACCCAGATTGCACCAGCGCTCCTCGCAGTGAATCCTACCTCCTCCAGGGGTTCCCTTGAATGAGAGCGTGCATGCGCAATTCTAGAGGTCATTTAAGTCCCCTCTTGCTTTAATTTATCAACCCACTGTGGACAATGAGCTCTTGTCTTTCCTGGTTTGAAATGAACTGGCTCTCATCCTGAGGATATATATTCTATCGCATTACTAGACTTGTACAGTAGGCACTCAAAGGGGCATAAATAGTCACAAACCTTGTAGATCCTACTTGGTTTTGGCACCCCTGGGGTGTTGTGCAAACATGTGCATGTAATATGCAAATAGTGAGTTTTTGCACCAATAACCACAATAAGTGGAGATGTGTAAGACAGTTATGTGTCTACCAATTGATGGTAGGCACGCAGTCAATACCTAAATAGTCCATAAATGCAAGGCTGATGCTAAGCAGGGAATGACAGTTCACAATGGCAGCTGTTTCAAAGAGTTGAAGCTGGACATTTTTTCTGGCTTCCTGATCACCTGCGCGATGATGCGGTCCACCGCTCTTCTGAGCTCCCGGCCGGCATTCCTCCAGCCATGAACATCCATCGACCTCTTCCTGGATCTTGGAACAGCTCCTGGCGACCTATGCACGCACTGGTCATCTACCACAGCCCATCTCTATGGGATTTAGAGCCTACTTTTTTGCTTTCAACCATAACAAGTGGTCCTACCAACAAATATTGAGGCACAGGAGATGATGCGTAAATCTTCACTGCAAATGCTGTAGCCTATTGAAGTGTTCAAGTTGTTAATGGTCAATGAGTGGTATGTTAATTTTAGGTCTCCAACATTAAAGAGGAAGTAAACCCTGATGGGGTTTACTTCCTCTATATTCCCCTTGCAAAGTAAAAGCATAATGGGCTACTATGCATCACATAGTAGCCCATTATGTGTCACTTACCTGCACACAAAGCTTGTGATGTCTCCTGTTCAGGCAGCGTCCATCTTCAACCCCTCTTCCTTTCGGGTCTGTGACTCTGGCTCTGCTAGTGAAGAAATGGCACAGTGGGTCGTTTCTTCACTGCACATGTGCCGAATGACGTTGGTGATGCAAGTACACTGTATATCTCCTAAACCATGCACGGGTTGACAACCACTTTAAAGTCCCTCAGCTATCATGTGCCAGGAATGTAATTGTCTCATCGGTTGTGTCCTCAACCAAACTGTCAAACCATCCAATGGTTGGTGTCAAAACTGATCACATGTGCAGCATAATGGGCCAAGATGGCAGCTTCCTTGGCTTAAAACTATAGGGGGTTTACTTCCACTTTAACAGAATCCAAATATGTTAACCTACCTCTTCCAAACTTAAAGGGGTTGTAAACCCTTGCATATACCCAGTGAAGTTACTGACCTCAAGTGATACACAGAGATGCAACAAATCCTCCTACACAAGTTGTACCTGTTTATCTGAATCACTTTCTTCTCTTTATCTGAATCACTTTCTTCTCTTTATACAGCTTGTCTGAGCTTTCAAAAAACATGGAGGTGGAGAGCTGAAGTTACACTCTGCAAAGCTCCATGAGGAGAGCTCTGAGAGCTGATTGGAGGGAAGGGACACACCTCCCTTAACACAGCACACATGAACAGAGCTGAGGCTGTCACTCACAAGCTGTGTGCTGGAGGTTCCTCCCCTACCACCTTTTTTCTCTTGGTGTCAGGAAAACTTGTCAGAAGTGACTCATGCTAATAGCAGAGGAATGAGGCAGCAGGCAGAACTGACACTTAGAGCTCTTAATCGAGTAAAGTACACAATATGGAGGGAAATGCTTTGATCATATTTCATGTCTGAGGTTTACAACCACTTTAACCTTAAACCTAATCCTTCAACTTAACTCCCCAAGCACTTGATCTTAACTGTTCCCTACCTTTTAACTAGGTTACCTCAGAAATGAATACATCAATGGAACTATTGTGACATCATTTTATTGGACCAAAGCTTAGGTAAGCTTTATTTTGCTTGAATTTGTACCAGTCTTAGCTACCAAACCAATGGCACCTACAAAGTATATAACAATTTGGGTATATACTTCCAGTTGCGTCCGCTAATATAACTTTGAAATGTTTAAAAAAACACATTTCTTGAGAACCAGATCAGACATTTTCATCCTTCTTCTACAGGTAATGGAAATGTTGGGTGAGGCAGAGAGCTCACTTCACAGGTCTTTAAAGGGACATCAGTTTCAGACGTGGTGGTATAGCAGATATTTTAGGTAAAGTAGATGCACGTGATCAGAGAGTATTCAAATAGGTATGTACTTCCATGCCTTTATGTTTACTTCTAATTGGGGAATTATGTTTTAATTAAAAAAACAGCAACCCTGCAAAAATGAAAAGCTAAGGAACACGTTTCAGGCCTCATACATTTTTTTTTCGATAGAAGACGCCAGAGGGAGCAGAAGACCTTTGAATTTGAGTGAACCTGGCACCATCTTAGGTTTATGTCAAAACAGTCCGATAGTGGGCACTAAAAGGATCCCAACTCATACCTTATCTGCTTGGAAAATCAACCTCCTCAAAAACCTAGAACTTCTGAACTCAGACACACACTGCCAAACAGACCTACTTTATCACTCTTATCAACAACCTCTCACGAAGCCCCCGTCAACTCTTTTCTACCTTTAACTCTCTACTTTGTCCTCCATTACCTCCACCCACCAACTTGCTCACTGCCCAGGAGATTGCTCATCACAAAAATAAGATTGATACAATTTGTCTTGAGATCTCCTCTCTACAGATTTCTCACCCCCCTCATACTCTTTGTCCTCCTGCACAATCAATACTCTCATTTAACCCAGCTACTATAGAGGAAGTCTCTAAACTTCTCTCTAACGCCCACCTAACCTCCTGTACCCTAGACCCTGTTCCTTCTCAACTACTACAGTCACCCTCTGACTCTATCCTACACTCTTTAACTCATATCTTCAACCTCTCCCTCTCTACTGGCATCTTCCCCAACCCTCTAAAACATGCACTAGTCACTCCCATACCAAAAAAGGCCACACTGGACCCCACCAATCTTAACAACCTAAGACCCATCTCCTTACTCCCTTTTGCCTCCAAAATCCTTGAACGTTTAGTTTACAACCGACTGAGTGGCCACCTCACTGAAAACAGCCTTCTTGATCCCCTTCAGTCTGGATTTCGTCCACACCACTCCACAGAAACTGCCCTCCTAAAACTCACAAACTACTTACTAACAGCAAAAACCAATGGTCATTATTCCATACTCTTACTCTTGGACCTCTCCGCTGCCTTTGATACAGTTGATCACACCCTCCTCCTCAAAAAACTCACTTTGCTTGGTCTCCATGGCTGTGCTCTCCGTTGGTTCGAATCTTACCTATCTCACCGCACCTTCAGTGTCACTTACAACTCCACTTCTTCCTCTCCAACTCCTCTCACCTTTGGGGTCCCCCAAGATTCTGCCCTTGGACCCCTACTATTCTCGATCTACACGTCCTCCCTGGGTCAGCTGATCACCTCCCATGGCTTCTGCTATCATTTATATGCCGATGACACCCAAATCTATCTCTCTACCCCTCAACTCACCCCATCAGTCTCCTCACAGATCACTGCCTTACTAACAGACATATCAGCCTGGATGTCACAACACTTCCTCAAACTGAATCTATCTAAAACTGAGCTCATGATTAGAGTTGAGCGAACTTCTAGAAGTCCGGGTTCTGCTGGTTCGGCAGAACTTCGGGACAAAGTCCGGGTTCGGGTCCGGACAGAACCGGAACTTTGTCCCGAACCCCATTGAAATCAATGGAGACCCGGACTTTTAGGTACAAAAAGTGCTGTAAAATAGTCCTGGAAGGTCCTAGAGGTCTGCAAAAGGAAGGAAATGAAGTTACCCCAAGCCCTGTTTCAAGGCCAAGACAGGCCTGGGCTTGGGCCTGAAACAGGGCTTCAAGACGGCTTGGTCGTCTTGGGCCTGAAGATCTTCAAGCGAGTTGAGATTAGTACTCGAGTCAAAATCTATCTAAGTCAAACTCCTTCACAACACTGTAGGTCCGACTATACAGACAATCATTCCGTCACTAGACACTCCTCTGACTACCCCACTCAACTCCCCATCTCTCTATCTAAACCCACAGTAG
>BLSH010379081.1:4235685-4257524 GCA_018402905.1 Glandirana rugosa | reverse complement strand
CTAGACTCTAAATTGTCCTTTCAAGACCACATCCAATCCCTGTCCAAATCATGCCGCCTCAGCCTACGCAACATTGCTAGAATACGCCCCTTTTTAACCAATGAGACCACTAAGCTTCTAGTTCACTCTCTGGTTATCTCTCGCCTCGACTACTGTAACTCTCTCCTCATTGGATTACCTTTGCATACACTATCCCCCCTTCAGTCAATAATGAGTGCTGCTGCAAGACTTATCTACCTTGCCAACCGCTCAGTGTCCTCCGCCCCTCTCTGCCAATCTCTCCACTGGCTACCACTCACCCAACGTATAAAATTCAAAGTACTAACAATAATTTACAAAGCCATCCACAACTCTACCCCCAGCTACATCTCTAACCTGGTCTCAAAATACCAACCAAGCCGCCCTTTTCGGTCCTCCCAAGACCTCCTGCTCTCTAGCTCCCTTGTCACCTCCTCTCATGCTCGCCTCCAGGATTTCTCAAGAGCTTCTCCCTTCCTTTGGAACTCCCTACCCCAATTAGTCCGACTGTCTCCTAATCTATCCATCTTTAGACGATCCCTGAAAACGTTTCTCTTTAAAGAAGTCTATCCTGCTTCTACCTAATACTCTTTCTTTCTACATGAGCTCATCCCCCACAGCTTTTACCTTTTGTATCAATTGACCCTCCCTCTTAGATTGTAAGCTCTAACGAGCAGGGCCCTCTGATTCCTCTTGTACCAAATTGTGATGTAACTGTACTGTCTGCCTTCATTTTTGTAAAGCGCTGCGCAAACTGCTGGCGCTATATAAATCCTGTATAATAATAATAATAATGTTGTATGCTAAAAAAGGGTTTGAGGATAACAGCTAATCGTATGGCTTCCCATCCATCAGGCAAATGTACATGCCTGGTGGATGACCTATAAAAGACATGCGTGGGCCACCTAGTAGGAGGTATGACCATAACGTTGACCCATCTCCAAGTGGTAAGGGAGCAGGGCTGTAAAATGAGTCGTTTACTGAAGAGAGCTTGGAAAGAAGATAATGTTGCTCGTGCTTTCAGTTCAGCTCACAGTATGTGACAAGGACAGTGGTAACGTGGGGGGACGCAGTTCTGACACCTCCAGCATTGAATGTATGTAGTAGCAAGGGGTGTGGGGTGTGCTGGTCTATTGATGCTGGCTGCTAGGGGATCTATTGTCACTGGTGGGGATCTGTTTTTGTGTGAGGGTCTATTGTTGCTAGGGGGTCCTATGTTGCTGGTAGAGGTCTACTGTTGAGGGAGAGGTCTATTGCTGCTGGCTGCTGGAGGGTCTATTGATGCTGGCTGCTGGGATATCTGTTGTTGCTGCTGGGTGCGTCTAATGATGTTTGGGGTGGATCTTTTGTTGCCGAGTGTGGTATTTTGTTGTGGGTGGTCCATGTTGCTGTGCAGGGGGCCTATTGTTGTGTAGGGGACCTATTGTTGCTGGGGTAGAATATATTGAATGAGAATGAGAATGAATGACTCAGAAGGGGGGAGTTCCTGAACTTATTCTATGAGACAATAAAAGCCCTGACAAGGACACAGCATTTCTGGCAAGATCAACTGGTATTTTCTGTACTTGCTGAAAGTTGTGTTAGCCTAAAAAATACCATTAAATGCAGCCATCACATCTGAGGACTGGTAAGCAGCAATATTTATAGTGGACTTAAATATCTTTTAATATACTTGAAATGGCCCCATGTTCATTCTTAAAGGAGATTAAAATTTCTACATAGTAGGGAGCAGTATGAAGAATGTCATTAAAGGATATTTAAAGGTTCATTTTTAAAAAATAACAAAAAAAACAAACGTGTTATGCTTACCTCTTCTGTGCAGTTGGTTTTGCACAATGTGGCCCCGATGCCCCTCTTCTGGGGTCCCTTGGGGCACTCGTGTGGGCGCGCTCCCATGTTCTGCTGCTGCATCCATTAACACAGACAGCAGGATTCGGCTCTGTCCCCCGTCTCCCGTGTCATTGCATTTGATGGACAGCAGCGAGGGCCAATGGCTCCTGCTGCTATCAATCTATCCAATGAGGACCCGATACACTGGCTGGAGTGGGTGTGCTTGTCCCAGTCGCTGGAATGATCTGTTTCAGGTAAGTAAAAGGGGGGCTCTGAGGGGGAGCTGCAGTACAGGAGGTTTTTCGCCTTAAAGTACAACTAAAGTCAACATACATATTTTAGTAAATCCTCATATAAAGACCCGAAAGTTACACATGGTAATAAACATAATAACTGAAATTATTATTTTTCCTACCATATACTGCAATTCTGGTCTATAACCCCCTCCTTCAGTCCTCCTTTGTTGTATACAAGTAATGATGATGGGAGGAGTTGAGCAGAGCTCAGATGTAATTTCCTGTTAGTGAAATAGCTTGTCTAGCTATCAGTCCTCCAAGCCTTCTATGGTGCTCAGTCTATTTTACATAACACACACCCATCCGCCAATCAGTATAGCTGGGTGTGTGCTATGTAAAACAGCCACAAGTCATTACAGACAAGCTAGGTCTAGGATCTAAATCTGGGCGGGCAAAGGAGGGACATAGGTGGGAGTGGGTGGGGCTTCACAGGACGGTCGTGGGCAGAGCCTAATCATGATTCTGTATAGAATAAAATCCCTCAGCTTCCCATGTGATTCAAGAGCCCCTCCCCTACTGATGTCAGGACGTTTTTGCAGAGAGATATAGACGCAAATGGGGACAACATGAGTCAATAAAGGGCAATTCGAAAACCAGGAAATAAAGTTGTCAATTTACTAAAGGAAGTGCACATGAGAGCTGGAGACAAGGCAGAGATCTCACCATCCTTACTGCTTTTTGCAAAACAATCAGTGAGATGTTTAACAGACTGTATCGGTGTATAACATATTCATTTCTTCATTTTGACAATAGTTCTGCTTTAATGCATAGAATACATTAAAGCAGTTGTCTATCCTGTGAAAAAAAAAAAAAACCTGCAAGACAATAGCATAATGAGCTAGTAAGCACCTCATATTAGCTCATGAAATACTCACCTTGAAACGAAGATCTGACCGGGCTGCTCGGTCCCCTCTGAGGGAGCGGACATCTTCCCTCAGATCTTGCTTCTGGGTCTGCGGCTCCGGCGCTGTGACTGGCCGGAGCTGCGAGACGTCACTCCCACACATGCGCTATGCGCCGGGCCTTTGCCAGGACATCACGACGCATGCGCAGTGACACCGCAGCTGCTTGGAGGGGGAATATCTGCTACACCGTACAGGTTTAGGAGATATTCATTTTACCTACAGGTAAGCCTTATTATAGGCTTATCTGTAGGTAAAAATCCCTCTAAAGGGTAGACAACCGCTTTAACCTCCCTGGCGGTATTCCCGAGTGTGGCTCGGGGTAGAATTTCAGTACCATTAGCGGTAACCCCGAGCCACACTTGGGATTGCATCGCTGGATGCTGTAAGAGGTTGCTTACCTTGTCCCTGGGATCCCGCGATGCATTCCCGCAGTGTATGGCGGCCGGATCTTCCTCCTGATGCTCTGTGCCCTGGCTTCCGTTCCCTGCGAGCGACGCGACGCAGGGAGGCGGAACCGGCGGAAAATTCAAAAAGTATAAAGCACAAACACACTGATACATTGTAATCCTATTGGATTACATTACTAAACAAAATAAATTGACCTTGCTTTGCCCCCCAGTGCTTTCTCCAGTGCCCTTGCCTACAGTTTTACTGTACTTTGTGTCAGCAAACTGCAGAACGACCATGGCATCAAAAAAGCGCGCCTCCACCTCAAAAGCGGTATATGACCTGCTGGAAAACAGCGACAGCGATACAGAATCGCTTGCAGAATTGACTGATAGCGATTCGTGGGGAAGTTCGTCATCAGACACAGAAAGCGATTTCAGCGATGATCCTGCGACTGTGCCCAGCGATGTGCGGACTTGGTGCTCGTTTGACTGTAGTACGGAGCACGTACCGCCCCCAAGATTTCCCTTCACTGGAGCACCAGGCATCAAAGTGGATGTTGAGGATGAAAACCCCTTAGCATACCTCCAACTCTTTTTGACCGATGAGGTTATTGAAAAAATTGTTCTGGAGACGAATCGGTACCAGGAGCAACAAGCTGCTATGCGTCAGAGGTTTTCAAGGAGCAGAAAGTGGGAACCCGTGACAAAAGAGGACATCTGGAAGTTTCTTGGCCTAATCATTCTGCAGGGAGTGGTGGGGAAACCCCTGCAGAAGTGGTACTGGACAACCAACAAATTACTGGCCACTCCTTTTTTTGGCACGGTAATGTCAGAGTACAAATTTTCTCTTATAATGAAGTATTTGCACTTTGAAAATAATGACGAATTTGATGAGACTTCTCATCCAGCTCCAAAACTCAAAAAGATTTGGGAGGTTTATCAAATTATTCTGAAAAATTTCCAGCAGACCTATGTACCCGACAGAGACATTAGTATTGACGAAAGTCTGATGGCCTACAAAGGAAGACTTAGCTGGATCCAGTATATGGCGTCTAAGAGAGCACGATTTGGCATCAAATCATTCATGTTACGTGAATCCAGCTCTGGTTATATATGGAATTCGGTCCTATACACCGGGAAAGGAACCAAATTCAATGAACGATTCAGCAATTATGGAATGGCTACCGCTTCAGTTCTTACTTTGATTGGGCCATTGCTCAATCAGGGCTACTGTGTAACCACAGACAATTTTTATACTTCTCCAGAACTTTATGAGTTCCTTGTGCATAACAAGACGGATGGTTATGGGACAGTTCGGGCTAACCGGCATGACATGCCGCCAACCTTTGGCAATAAAAAGCTCAAGGCAGGAGAAATAGTTGCCTGGCAAAAAGGCAAAATGATGGCACTGAGATGGCGCAATAAAAAAGATGTGTGCCTTATGAGTACCATTCACAACACCACTACTGTCAAGGTGCACACAAAAGGTGGTAAAGATGTAATGAAACCTCAAGTTGTCATGGATTACAACAATACAATGGGAGGTGTGGACAGATCTGACCAGGCCATGACATTCTATCCAGTGATGAGAAAACAACAAAAAAAATATTACAAAAAAATATTCCGGCATCTTCTGGAACAGTGTTTGTGGAACGCATTCATTCTCCTAAAAAAAAAGAGTGACAAGCCGGTTGTTCATGCGGACTTTGTTTGGAAAGTTGCGGAACTTATATTTCTCAAGCACCAAACACCAACGACCATAAATAGATCTGGACGTTGTGCTGCTGGCGTTGTGAACCCAGAACGCTTGACTGGTCGGCATTTTTTGGACCACATTCCACCAACGGAAAAGAAGGCTGCACCCACAAGGATGTGTGTGGTGTGCTGCTCTAAGCGTGACAACACTGGAAGGAAAATGCGAAAAGAAACCCGCTACTATTGTCCCGATTGTGACGTTGGACTTTGTGCTGTACCATGTTTTAAAATTTTCCATACCCGGGACATTTACTGAAGCAATATGACTACTAATATTGCATCCTTGTTTGACCAAAAAAAAATGTCAGTGTTTTTGAGTATATTATTTACTAAAATATATTGAATAAAAAGTATTATAATTATATTATTATTTATTATTATTTATAGTTTTTTTTTACCCAAGATGTCTACTAGACTGTTGTTTGGACAGATTTAAGTGAGTTATTCCTAAGAATTACAAGCATAAAATCTAAAACGCCAAATTTCCATGCAAAATAATGGTACCGCTTTCAGCACCAAAAATCTGAAGTAATCATACCGCCAGGGAGGTTAAGGTGAAAAACCTTGAGGGTTACAACCCCTTTAAAAAGTACATTTGTTACCTGTTTAAAATCATACCCCACATGGCTGATATTCAGTCAATTAAAGTAAAATAAGAATATATAATCTTAACAAACCGCAATGCCAGTTATGTGTGCCCCCAACATTCCCTACGTCCAATAGGCATATACCAAACCTGCAGACAACAAAAGACCCAACAAGGAACCTAAGCATATAATGTCGGACACACAAAAGGCAAACTGTGCATGAACCTCAAAATGAAAATCTAAAGATCTCAAAAACCTAAATGAGATAAGGCCATAATCTGGGGAAGCTACAGGAGAGGATGAGTAGATGCTTAATGATAAATATGAAACAAAGGAGCTGAGATGAGTGCGGCGAATTAAAAAAAAAAAAAAAAGAATAAAGACGATGAAAAATGACAGCAAAGATTCTTGTGTGACAAAAGTCTGTAATTTAATCATTGCACTCTGTTAAGTAACCCCGCTGAATAATAAATTAGCTTTCATCGGCCCTGCAATAAATGTCCGCGAAGCCTTATTGAAAGGCGCGGGCAGCGAGGACACGCAAGCCGTTTTTATGTAAAGTGGAGGAGAATGGCCTTAATGAAGTGTTTTAAAGAAAACCATAAAACAATATTTTCTGCGTTAAATTAGGATGAATAAGCGTCGTTTATGGCTTCTGCTTCAACGTAAAGGACATTAGATAATATATAATCTGGAGGTATAATAAAGACAATAGTTTAGTCCTTGTTTTAAATCAAGTCTTTCATTTTCATCACCCATGACCCCTTTCCATGCAATGTAAAATAGATGACTTTCGTATCTTTTTCTATTATTGCATTAAAAATGTGTTCAGAAATTATGGAATCCCTAATTGGGGAGCACTGTAGTTTAGGGGTCAGCACTGCTGTCTCATGGAACTAGGGTCCTGGGCTAAAGTAGTAGTGCGGATGCTATCTGTAAGGAGAGTGTTTTTTCCCCAGGTGTTTACATAAATATTGTACATTCACATGAGTCCCCAACCCTCAAGGAACTTACAATCTAAGATCCCTAGCTGACATTCATACATATACTAGGGACAATTTAAACAGGATCCAATTTACCTACCAGCATGCATTTGGAGTGTGGGAGGAAACCGGAGGTTTCCATTAAAACCAGGCTCTAGTGAGTAGGTGTGTATGACTATGATGGGGGTTTTCCACTACAAGTTCCTCTGGGGCGGAGAAAGATATAAATATAGTTTTAAGCAAAGCACTTTTTAATATGAAGGCAGCCAGCTCCATTATCTATATAACAATAAAATATTATTTAAAACAGATCTCTATGGAAAAAACAAAACCCAGCACTAAGAGCCGTTCAGTGAATGGGAGCTGTCTTATTGTACACTACTGAAGTTGCTCTGACTTCAGAAAAGGTCCCTGTACTACTTCAAGGCGACTTCTGTCCGACTTGTGCCCATAGAATTCAATAGAAGTCGCCTCCAAGTTGGATCCTCATCTATATTGAAGCGACTTACAGGAAAAATAAAAGAATTTACCAAGGCAACCCCCTTTCCTCCCTCCTCTGATTGGCCACAGGCAAAGTCGCCTGGCATGGAGTTGCATTGTAAGTTGCCCAAAGTCACGCTGAAGTCACGTTGTAAGTCGCGCCAAAGTCAGATCACCCCTGTGTAAACACGGGCTAAATGTGATGTATGATCAACTAGGCACTTGTGCTTGCTTTTTGTCTTTAAATGCATTGCTTGTAAAATGGGAACAGGTGCGGAGCAAATAAACTGAAAGTGGTAGTAAACCTCCAAAGCTGTTTTTACCTACAGGTAAGCCTAAAAAAGGGCTTACTTGTAGGTAAAATGAATATCCCCTAAACCTACATGGTTTAGGAGATATTCGCTCTGCATGCAGCCATCTGACGCCACGGCGCATGCGCTCTGATGATCCAGCAGAGGCGGCCGCAAAATCAGAGCTGGCTGCCGAAACGAAGAGCTCCCGTGCGCACGTGCGGGAGTGACGTCATGTGGCTCCGGGCCACTCTCAGCGCCGGAGCCGCGTACCCGGAAGAAAGAAGAGGACCATCATGTCAGCGTATATATATATATGTATATGTATATATGTATTCTTGTTTGCACATGATTGGATAAAGGTAGTCAACAGAGATGTACTTCATTCTCTAAGCTAAGAAAAAATTCCGCTGCAAAGTGTACAGCCTATTCATCTCCAGAGTTCACCAACCACTTAATGTAATCTATGTAAGGTTTAAATCTATGTAAAAAAATGGATTTCCAAATACAGACTCCGTTATAAAAGCAGTTGGGTACAAAAAAGTCAAAGTCCAAGCTAGGTCCTCCAATATACTGGGCCCAGAATGTTATAGCTACCTTGGCTACTTCTATTGCTATGTGACTGATGAATAAATTGTACTCTTCTATATGGGCTTTTACTTTTCCTGGTCACTAAGGAAGACCACTCACATTTCAGATTTTTTGTATCATTGCTGCCCCCCCATATGTAAACATTGAACAGCTTTCGGAACAATACCCATGATAAGTGGCCTTACTGACAAATAGCGTGATAAAGGAGATGATATGTATATCTGAGTTCTTCACTAGAAATGCTGTAGCCTATTGAAGTGTCCCAGGATTTGATGGCCTATGAGTGGTGCATTAATTTTAGGTCCCCAAAAGGTAGGCCTCTCAGCTATCACCTATCCTTAATAGCTATCTTTACCATAACAAGTCACCCGCCACTCCACCTAACCTACCTTCTAACCTACCCTCTGAAATGTAAATCTAATATAACCCTGAAAACTAACCTTTAATACCTAAATTACCCTAATTGTCACCCTTTACACAACCTTTAAAATGAATACCTAACCTAACTTCGATGATTAACACTTAAATTATTCCAAACATCTTACCCTATCCCTCCCAAACTTAAAGTGGTTGTAAACCCTTACATATACCCAGTGAAGTGGGTATATGTATATCACTTTGCAAAGAAAAATACCCATTCACGTGCAAGTGCAACGTAATATTTATAAATATGAGTATTTTTGCTTGCACATGATTGGATGAAGGAAGCCAACAAGAATGTACATCAGTCTCTAAGCTAAGGAAAAATTCCTCTGCAAAGTGAACACCCTATTCATCTCCAGAGTCGACCAACTCCTTAATGTAATCTACTTAAGGTTTAAATCCATCTAAAAATGGATTTGCAGAATACCTTATAAAAGCAGCTGGGTACAAAAAAGTCAGGGTCCAAGCTAGGTCCTCCAATATACTGGGCCCAGAATTTTTATAGCTACCTTGGCTATTATTATTGCTATGTGACTGATTAATAGACTGTACTCTATATGGGCTTTTACTTTACCTGGTCACTAAGGAAGACCACTTACATTGCGCACTTTTTGTATCATTACTACGGCAATTTTATAAGCCTTTTTGAGAAATTATGACCATAGTGAGAAGAGATGTACGATGTTCCATAGTGAGAAGAGAACCTTATTAGGTGTTCTTAAGATCCCTTTCACACTGAAGTGCTGGTAAAACAGAGCCAAAGCGCCGGTCGTTTCTTCTGGGCTTTAGCAGCGTTTTTCGAGCGCTAGCGGACTGCTTTTTTTTAAGGTCACGTGACAACGTGACCTTAAAAAGAGCTAAAAAAGACCCGTTTATCCTATTCATTTCAATGGGCATGGGCGGTTTTGGACCGCTATTTATAGTGCTCCAAACATGCCCCAAAGGTGCTGCTTACAGGACATTTTCTAACGTCCCACAAGCGCACCACCCCAGTGCGAAAGCAAACATTGCAATGAATGGGAGGCAGTTTTCTGGTGCAATTTTAACGCTAAAACGCCTAAAAAACTGCCTCAGTGTGAAAGGGGTCTTAGTAAAGTATTTGTCACATTATTTATTCAGCAAAAATGCATTTCAATACCATTTCTATAAATGTTCTAGAAGTGTCAAAAACAAATGTAATTTTTCAAAATAAGAATTTCAGATCAGGTCCCTGAAAAAAAAAAAAGTTAATCCCTATGTGTTAAAAAAAAAAAAAAATTACCAACTAGATAAGGAATGTTTCATGAAATAAAATTAGAAAGGGTTAGGGCAGGACTAAAGATAAAATAAGCTTAATTTTGCCAGAGTAATTAAACATGATCAATTAATCTTCCTAAGCATCCCTTTACCTTGCACTCTGGCCCCATCTGGTAGGACGTCTACCTGAAAATTACGGTGACATAGAACGGGGCTCATTAGAGCAAGCAAAGTTATAATACATGGGTTCCTTCAAACATCTGACCTCGCGATCTTCCGTTATTTTTCTAATTACTCTTCCGTATCTTGGGCAGCCAGCCAACGTTTTTCCCAGGTGCTTCAAAAGTTAATAGTGGTGTTGAGGTAAGAATTTAAGGTCAGTGCATGTTCTTTAGAGCTCAGTTTTATTTACAACCATTTTCAGGGAAATTTCCGGTATAGCCAATGGAAATTCCTGTACTGAAGAAAGAATTAAAACAAAAAAATTAATATTTCAGAACGAACATTCCAAAACGCTACAATGTATTTGCTAAGAAGATCTGGGCTAATGAATACTATTGACCCATTCAGAGAATGGGAGGCCACCAATGTTTTCCTATGACCTCTATGGTATGAGTACTTTAATGATGACATTAGGTGACATAGAGTGTATAGCAATGTTTTTGCAGCTTGCTAAGTAGCCTAAGCTCATGCTTCATTTATACATTCTATAGATTCCTAAGATCAACTTAAACATCTCCTTTGACTAAGTATATCCTTCCTCCGATGTGTCATGTAGAGGAAAGCAAATATACCTTTGTCTGTTTTTCCCTGACACGCTCCTGTGCAAGCCTTCTAGCTAAATTTGTGTTTAGAGCCGATCTGTCACATATGAAGCAAGATCACAGTAGAGTAGTACAGGATGAAATATGTTAGTATACCTTTTACGTTCGTGCTGCCAACAGTGGAAAAACAGAGGTTTTGATGCCTTCGACTTCAAGAATAAGTTCACCTTTACATCAAAAAGCCGAGATTCCATGTCTCCCCCCCTACCCTGCAGCAAAATATAATACACTTCCATTATTCTAAAAATTACAATTATAGCTAATAAATAATACAAGCGATAGTGTATTGATTGCTACATTTTGAACATTCTGAATAGAATAGGGAATAATTAAATCCCCTTTCAGTTTTATTGGGGGGGGGGGGGCGCTATCTATGTCCAACTTGAGAGATTTCCTTCCACTTCCTATCCCGTGAACAAAACGGGATATGAATGAATATTTCTCCAAAATTACAGAAATCCCCTCTTAAGCCTCATACCCACGGTTCGACAGTCGTACAACCGAACGGACCAAATCGTATGTTGGCTGTTGTATCTAGCATACTGACATGCACTACACGATCGTACGACCAAGCCGAACGTAGTGACGTGTTATGAACGTATAAAGAGAACGTTCAGGTGCATGTAATTAGCATCCGGCCGTTCCTGACTTCTGAGCATGCGTGTTTTGCACAATACAACTTGTTGGACCAACTTCTCTGTACACGCGATACAACGGTCGTATGACCGCTTGTTGGTGCTACCAAAGTTTTCTAGTTTGCTCATCCAACTCTGTTGTACTACCGCCGTACGCCAGCTGTTCTAACCACGCGTACTAATGATCGATTTTGCATACAACGGTCATTCGAACGACCTGTTGTATACGACCGTTGAACCGTGTGTACGAGGCATTAGACTGTTGTCAGTGTAATCAGGGCGGGTGCAAGGATTTTTGACACCCTAGGCCAGTGATATGCAATTAGCGGACCTCCAGCTGCTGCAAAATTACAAGTCCCATCATGCCTCTGCCTCTGGGTATCATGTTTGTGACTGTCAGAGTCTTGCTATACCTCATGAGAATTGTAGTTCTGCAACAGCTGCTGGTCCACTAATTGCATATTCCTGCCCTAGGCGAAACTCCATTTTGCAGCCCCCATTGGCTCCACCCCTGACTCCACCCCCTTTGCCCTGCCCATATGACTGGAGGCGGTGCTATACAGGAAGCATCGGCTCTGCTTCCTCTATCGCTGGCTTCAGTGCTGTGCTGCGCCTCTAA
The DNA here is from genome assembly GCA_018402905.1 of Glandirana rugosa. NCBI lineage: Eukaryota > Metazoa > Chordata > Amphibia > Anura > Ranidae > Glandirana > Glandirana rugosa. Next base: position 4,245,663 of record BLSH010379081.1, on the reverse strand, counting down.
TTACACTACTGGTCGGACGGAGCAGCTGCCTGAGACTGAGTTAGTTACATGCTGCAGCCTGCAGAGCATGCAGACTCAGAGGGAAACCAGCGGCCGGGCACTCCTAGGCAGCAGTGGACCCTAGGCGACTGCCTAGTTTGCCTAGTGGTAGCACCGGCCCTGAGTGTAATAAGTGTTCTTGTTGGATGATTTGCCCTATTTTCTTGTTCTAGTGACAACTCCAAAATTTGGATTTCCCAGCAGCTTTTAGTCTTGGTGGCAAAAACAAATAGAGAGTGTATCTCCTTAGAGTTGACACAGAGGGGTGGATTTACTAAAGACAAATAGATTGTGCACTTGCTCCAGTGCTTAGTAAATGAGCAGAAGCTCTGCTGACTTCCATCATCCAATCATGTGCAAGCAAAAATGCTGTTTTTTTTTTTTTGTATTTTCCTTGTACGTGATTGGGTATTCTTTACAAAGTGAAGCTTTACCGCATTTACTAAGCTCTGGAGCAACTGCACTTCGCATAGTGCACAGTCTGTTTGATTTTAGTAAATCAACCACAGAATGCAATAAAACCCTGACAGAGATTTTAAACCTTTCACACACTATCCAAAACAAAAAAAAGTAAGGCTTTTAGTTTAAAGTGCACGTTCACCTTTACAGAAAATCTTAGGTGACATTACACTGGACCCCTTCAACAACCCCCCCGGTTTTGCTGTACCAGATTGCTGCAATCCTCCGCTGTCAGTATGGAAAAAAACACTTTTTTTTTCTGATGATTTGAAGCCCCTGCATCTTAATCTTGTGTCTGTATTGCTTAGCCAGTATAAATTAGAGGGATTCTAAATGGTCAGCACTGTCACATGGAGGGATCTGACCAATCAGAAGCCCTCTAGCCCATACTGTCAGCACTGCAAGGAGAGGAGAGAAAGCCACCAGGATTTCAAATCCCTGCAAATGCTTTTCAGTGTCTGACAGCGGGGAAGCAGGGCAATCTGGTACAGCAGGACCGGGGGGGAGGATGGAGAGGGGGTCCAGTGTAAGGGCACCGTACAGATTTTCTGTAAAGGGGAACTTAAGCCTCGTACACACTGGACAACGATCGTACATACGATCGTCTCAAATCCTATGTTGGCTATTGTATCTAGCATACTGACTGCACTACATGATCGTACGACCACAGAAAGAACGTTCAGGTGCATGTAATTAGCATCCGGCCGTTCCTGACTTCTGAGCACAATACAACTTGTTGTACCAACTTCTCTGTACACACGATACAACGGTCGTATGACCGCTTGTTGGTACGACCAAGTTTTCTAGTTTGCTCATACAACTCCCGTTGTATGACCTTCGTATGTTCGGCTGTTCTAATCGCGCATACGAACGATCGATTTCGCATACAGCGGTCGTTCGTACGACCTGTTGTATACGATCGTCGTCCCGTGTGTACGAGGCTTTACCCCTGGTGTTATTAGATTTTTTTTTATTTTTGAAACAGATTTTTCCTCACTTCCTGTCTGGTGACACCATTGACAATGTGATAGGGAAAAACCTTCTAATGGAGCCCTAGACAGTACATCCCAACAATAGTTCTTTAAATAATAATAATAAATTGGGCTGGACATTTACTTTAAATATTTGTTTCTGTATCTTTTATCTAATTTTTAAATAATATTGATGGGATAAAATATCAAACTATTACACAAGGTCTAATTGGACAACCCAGTTCATCCATTAAACCTGGCAGAACTACCCCAAGAGTAATTTGAACACTAAATTTCTATGCTGCTTGGTCTAAGAAAAAAAAAATAATTTCACGTATCCCTCTAGGGATAAGAAATTTCACATAAGACTTTACTGTCTAAATGCATTGGAGTCAATTGGCGTTGAATTGCAGTGGAATTTCACCAAAGTCTAAATTAATTTTGAGATTTCATTGCTATCTCTATCCTAGAGGTACATGTACCGGCACTCTTAAAAATACTCTGGTATGTTGTATAGATTTAGAGGGCTATGCTGTCATTAAATAACAGATTAACCTAAAACATATACCACCTTATGCAAATAAACATCCATTCTGAATATAAAAATATAAAGCTGAAAATAAGTCGGCATGAAAAAAAAAACGAATTTCAAAAAGTTCTGTCTAATTTAGTGAAAAAATGTTAATGGGGATTGTGGGGTTTTTCCTTCATGACCTTTTCATTGGCTGTTAGAACAATTTCCAGTTATTCTAATGATGAATCCTAATTATTAGTGGAGATGTAAATTCTAGTAATCAGTGCATCCAGTCCACAATACAATCCATCTACAGCAATACCAGGCCTGGGGCAAGGGGTGGGATGGAGGGGAAGCTGCCCTGGGAACTGTGGTATCATGTGAGGTTCAGGGGCACCACAAGAAGGTGGGGAGGGGATTTGTTGTTGGGAGGGGGAATTTGGGGGGGCACAGGAGGTAAGTTAATAGTAAGTAGTAGTTAGTAGTAATTGACTCAGAGCACAGAGGTCAGTGGTGACGCAGAGTACAGAGGTCAGTAGTGACGCAGAGTACAGAGGTCAGTAGTGACGCAGAGTACAGAGGTCAGTGGTGACGCAGAGTACAGAGGTCAGTAGTGACGCGGAGTACAGAGGTCAGTGGTGACGCAGAGGTCAGTAGTGGCGCAGAGTACAGAGGTCAGTACTGATGTGGAACACAGAGGTCAGTAGTGACGCAGAGTACAGAGGTCAGTAGTGACGCAGAGTACAGAGGTCAGTAATGATGCAAAGTACAGAGGTCAGTGGTGACGCAGAGTACAGAGGTCAGTGGTGACGCAGAGTACAGAGGTCAGTGGTGACGCAGAGTACAGAGGTCAGTGGTGACGCAGAGTACAGAGGTCAGTAGTGACGCAGTGTACAGAGGTCAGTAGTGACGCAGAGTACAGAGGTCAGTGGTGACGCAGAGTACAGAGGTCAGTGGTGACGCAGAGTACAGAGGTCAGTAGTGACGCAGAGTACAGAGGTCAGTAGTGAGGCAGAGTACAGAGGTCAGTGGTGACGCAGAGTACAGAGGTCAGTAGTGACGCAGGGTACAGAGGTCAGTAGTGACGCAAAGTACAGAGGTCAGTGGTGATGCAGAGTACAGAGGTCAGTAGTGACGCAGAGTACAGAGGTCAGTGGTGACGAGGAGTACAGAGGTCAGTAGTGACGCAGAGTACAGAGGTCAGTGGTGACGCAGAGTACAGAGGTCAGTAGTGACGCAGAGTACAGAGGTCAGTAGTGACGCAGAGTACAGAGGTCAGTGGTGACGCAGAGTACAGAGGTCAGTAGTGACACGGAGTACAGAGGTCAGTAGTGACGCAGAGTACAGAGGTCAGTAGTGACGCAGAGTACAGAGGTCAGTGGTGACGCAGGGTACAGAGGTCAGTAGTGACGCAGAGTACAGAGGTCAGTAATGACACAGAGTACAGAGGTCAGTAATGACACAGAGTACAGAGGTCAGTAATGATGCAAAGTACAGAGGTCAGTAGTGACACAGAGTACAGAGGTCAGTAGTGACGCAGAGTACAGAGGTCAGTAGTGACGCAGAGTACAGAGGTCAGTGGTGACGCACAGTGCAGAGGTCAGTAGTGACGCAGGGTACAGAGGTCAGTAGTGACGCAGAGTACAGAGGTCAGTGGTGATGCAGAGTACAGAGGTCAGTAGTGACGCAGAGTACAGAGGTCAGTGGTGACGCAGAGTACAGAGGTCAGTGGTGACGCACAGTGCAGAGGTCAGTAGTGACGAAGGGTACAGAGGTCAGTAATGACACAGAGTACAGAGGTCAGTAGTGACGCAGAGTACAGAGGTCAGTAGTGACGCAGAGTACAGAGGTCAGTGGTGACGCACAGTGCAGAGGTCAGTAGTGACGCAGGGTACAGAGGTCAGTAATGACGCAAAGTACAGAGGTCAGTGGTGATGCAGAGTACAGAGGTCAGTAGTGACGCAGAGTACAGAGGTCAGTAGTGACGCAGAGTACAGAGGTCAGTTGTGACGCAGAGTACAGAGGTCAGTGGTGACGCAGAGTACAGAGGTCAGTGGTGACGCAGAGTACAGCAGTCAGTAGTAAGTCAAGCTGAGTTCAGAAGTCAGAAATGATTCATAGGTCAGAGGTTAGTAGTAAGTGACACAGTATGAAATAAGGGATTTACAGTACAGTATCTGTGAAGATACATTGGAGGGTCCAGGGCACAACATTCAACTGCTCAGGGGTCAGTAATAAGTAAGTTGGTTACTACTGACCCCTGAGCAGTTGAATGTTGGGCCCTGGACCCTCCAATGTACCTCCACAGATACTGTACTATAAATTTCCTATTCAACACTGTCTCATTTTATACTATGGAAGTCAACTCAGACTCTATTTAGCCACTCCTCTTTAAGCCATGCCCCAATGTTCATCGCAATTAGAAATACGCCCAGTTTTTGACGCATTTTTTTGTTTACGAGCAGGGAGGGCCCAACTTATTATTTTGCACACAGGCCCTCTCCTTTCAGAAAACACCTCTGCTTTCCTCCCACATTCCTAAGACATTCTGGTAGGTTATTGAGTCCCGGTGTGTATGTATGTAAGCCTCTGAAAATTAAGGCCTGTCCCTTGAAACGCGTCAGCTGGCAAGTCTGACTGATGTCAATCTCTAATCAAGGGACACTTTGCCACTTGAATATATCCGTGTTTTTATCTATGGCCATTGTGAGTATGCATCTCTTGCAGTTGTTTGAGTTCTCAGTAATTCTATAGTACTATGGTGCCATGCTAATGCTTTCTACTATATAAATGCCTGCAATAAATAAATAACATAGTGTATACTAAAGACTAATACACACGGGCCGAATGTTGGTCAGCATTGGCCAGTTCAATAGAAACTGGCTGACATTCGGTCCATGTGTATGGCAGCCGGTCTAACAGAAACCAGCCAGTTTCTGTCGAAGGCTTAGGACTGAATAAGGTCTGCTGACTGGCTCCTGATCAATGCTTTTAGTCGATGGCTGAGAATGCTGACCGAAGCATTCTGGCAGGGGGGCCGTTGCCCCCAGAACAGCAGGAGAGGTTGCTGTACTAACACCGGATTGTTAGTACAGTGGCTGTCATTTTTTTGCTCAACCCACTGGGGTTTAAAATGTTATATTAATAAAGGAAAAAATGAGTTTATAAATTTGTTAACTTTCAACAAATAATTAAAAATATACAGAAAACTAACCCAAGACAGTTATACATTCTTTTAACCAGTTCCAGACCGCCTACTGTGACAGGGTGGCTCAGCTGCATGAAATAATGTACCTGTATGTTGTGTCTTCATCCGGGTCTGGGGCGCACATGCTGTGATTGGACACAACGGGAGCCAATCAGTGGGTCTGGCAGATGCACCAACCATTGACAAGAGAGGCAGAAGAGCCATCTGCCTATGTAAACAATGCAGACCATGTTCTGTAGACAGGAAGATGGGGGTCTTGTGTTTCTGCAGAAACATGGATCACTGTCTTCTTCCAGTTAAGCCACCCCCACACAGTTGGAAAGCACTCCCTAGGAGCACTCTTAACCCATTGATTGCCCCTGATGTTAGTCCTACCTTGCCAGTGTCCTTGGTACAATGAGAGTGCATTTTCTTAGCACCGATCACTGTATTAGTGTTACTGGTCCCCAAAAAAGGTCATTTAGCCCTGGTTCACACTAGTGCGCTCAGCAATATGGCATATGATTTGCACTGCACTGTCCGTGCGATGCAATTTCAGCCATACAGATTGTATGGCTGATATCGCATTCGGACCATACACGCACGGGACCCTTTTTTTGGTCCGCAGCAGAATCAGATAGCGCGGGTGTTCATATCCATGCAATCCGATTCCTGTGCGAGTTTGCAGTTCGCACTGCAATATGAATAGGGGGTGTTGGTAACAATGTATTCACACATCTCTTCAGTTCCCATAGGGCAGTGTGAACTGTCATGCGAGTCAGGATACCATGCGGGAGCCCGCAGTGGATTCGCAGGGTTCCCGCATCACACCTATGTGAACCAGGGCTCAGTGTCTGATTTGTTTGCCGCAATGCCGGCAGTCCCACTAAAAATCACTGATCGCTGCAATTGCTAGTACAAATAAAAATAAAAATGCCATACAAATATCCCATAGTTTGAAGATGCTATAACTTTTGTGCAAATCAATCAATGTATGCTTATTGGGATTTTTTTTTTTTTTACCAAAAAATATGTAGCAGAATATAAATCGATGAAGAAATTAGATTTTATTTAATTTTTTTTTTGTTGGATGTGTTTTATAGCAGAAAGTAAAAAATATTTTTTTTTTTCAGAATTGTTGGTCTTTTTTTGTTTTAAACAAAAACAAAGCTCTATTTGTGGGCAAAAACGACACAAATTCTGTTGCATGAATGCACAATTACCAGTTAAAATAGCGCAGTGCCAAATTGCAAAAAAAATCTCTGGTCAGAAAGGGGGTGAAGCCTTCCGGGGCTGAAGCGGTTAAATATCTCTGTTACTTAAAAATGTACTGACATTTACAAAAAAAAAAAAAAAAAAATATATATATATATATATAGATCCTGCTTAAAAAATGCTGTTTTTTTTCGAGGCAATCTAATGTGCACCCTTAACTTTTTTTCTTTTTGCAACAATTGTCCCTTAATTGCAAGCTAAATAAAATGGAATCTCTTGGTAAACTTGGAAAGTTTTCTGTTTAGAGATTCTTCATTGAAATTCACATCAGGTTATTTAGCATCATCTGTAAGAGGAGCCTTTGGAGAACAGCAGGTTTTCACTGGCCCCGTACAAGGTGAAGGTGTGACTCACTGGGCCCTGAAGTGTTTTTGCCTTCATTTAAGCTAATGAAGCCTAATAGTTTTCCAATATACAGTATTATCAGGGCCAGATGGCACCACAGCATCCACAGGAACCTGTGAAATCACCACGATTCTGTCACCTGTACAGCATTGCAGTGCAACAAAGAATCTGACTGCAGAGCTGTCATTTAAAGCAAATTCTGGTAAAGTTATTTATTTTTTCTATTACTTATACTACTTATACATATACTGCCAAATAAATAGTTATATTACGAGTGGGGGAGTGAAGGAAGTATACTTATACCTCTATAAAACCCAATTCTCTGGTTTGATTCTTGAGAGTCTCGATTAAAAAAAAAACAAAAACAAAAAAAAAAACCACAGACCATAATTAGCACATTTAAGCCCCGTACACACAGGACGACGATCGCATACAACAGGTCGTACTAACGACCGTTGTATGCGATATTGATCGTTCGTATGCGTGATTAGAACAGTCGAACATACAACGGTCGTACAAGGGGAGTTGTATGAGCAAACTAGAAAACTTGGTCGTACCAACAAGCTCTCATACGACCGTTGTATCGTGTGTACAGAGCAGTTGGTACAACAAAGTTGTATTGTGCAAAACACGCATGCTCAGAAGTCAGGAATGGCCGGACACTAATTACATGCACTTGAACGTTCTTTCTGTGGTCGTACGATCGTGTAGTGCAGCCAGTATGCTACATACAACAGCCAACATACGATTTGACACGATCGTACGTGCGATCGTCGAACCGTGTGTACGGGGGCTTTAGGTATCTAAAGCAGCCTTTCTCAACCTTTTCTACACAGAGGGACCCTTGAAATAATTCTCTGGTTTCGGGGAACCCCCCCCCCCCATTAAAAATTAAAAATCTACAACTCATAATACATTAGTGTGATGGTCAATGGGAAGAATGCTCCTTACACTTGTGGTCATTGGGAAGACTTACCTCCTTACAGATAGCTAAAAAGATCAATGGTGTCAGTGGGAATTTATCTGAGAGGTAGAAATTGGTCATTCCTCAAGGAACCTCTAGCAACCTGTGGAGGAACCCTGGTTGAGAAACCCTGATCTAAAGCCTCGTACACACCATCAGATTATCAAACAAATTTTCGTCCCTTTTTTGTTGCATGCTAGTCTCATATGAGAAGAGGATACCCAAAATACAAAAGATTCTCGTATGACAGAATTCAACATCACCAGTGACGTCATGCGTTGAATTGTTTTGTATGTGTTCTTTCGTTTCCGAGCATGCGTAGTTTTGCTCTTACAATTTGTTTTCGGACAAAAACCATACTAATTAAACAAAAATACAGACAAAAAAAATGATAGCAGAATCCAAAAAATTTAATAAATCAATCAACTGAATATAGCAGCACTCAGTCCCTTTGGCACTAAAGCAAAAAAGAAAAGGATTGCAACAATGTAGATAAAATGAAACAAAAATTGAATACAAAGTCCAAAAATAGGGGAAGTTCAATTAATCGCCGAATCTTCAAATAAAGGTCCGCCACCAAATGTGAAGGGAAGGGGCTTTCCCCCTATATGGAGATACTCACCAGAGTTAAGATAAAACACAGCCCAATACACGTGTATATGTTTCCAGATGCAGTCGTCGATCTCACATCAACATATGATCTCTATTGGTTGGGATCTGCATATACCATTCAACGCAAAGTGTCCCTTTTTCTTAGAAACATGGAGTTTATAACCCTCATTTGTCCGCATCAATGTTTCCAAACATATCTATTATTTCTGCCTTACTTCCTGGACAGACTTTAGGTAATGACACAGGAAGGAGTTGACCAGCTCACATCATTGGGCCTGATTCACACCTCTGCATTTTTTAGTGATTTTTGCATTTTGCAGATTTGCACTGCAGTCCATATCACATGATTTCCTAAGGAACGCGTTCTGTAGTGCAAATCTGCAAAATGCAAAAAGCACTAAAAATGCATAGATGTGAATCCGGCCTGAGATCTCAGCAGATATTCAAAAACTCTATTCAATCTAACTGTATGTTTAAAAAAGAATATGCATTTATTATTATTATTATTATTATTATTATTATTGCTACTACTACTACCATACCTCCCAACTTTTTGAGATGGGAACAAGGGACAGTTATTAGCAAAAGTATGTAGGCATAGGACACACCCCCTGCCACGCCCTCTTAACCACTTCAATACCAGGCACTTAGAACACTTTCCTACCAGACCAATTTTCAGCTTTCAGTGCTGTTGCGCTTTGAATGACAATTGCGCAGTCGTGCAGCGCTGTACCCAAGCAAATGTTTTATCATTTTGTTCCCACAAATAGAGCTTTCTTTTGGTGGTATTTGATCGCCTCTGGGGGTTTTATTTTTTGTGCTACAAATAAAAAAATTACCGAACATAAAAAAAAAAAAAAAAAGTTTTACTCTGTTTCTGTCACAAAACTTTGTAAATAAGTACATTTTCTCCATCACTGATGGGCACTGATGAGGCTGCACTGACGGGCACTGATAAGGCAGTACTGATTGGCACTGATGAGGCGGGACACTGATGAGGTGGCACTGACGGGCACTGATGATGCGGAACTTATGTGCAGCACTGACAGGCACTGATATGCAGCACTGATGGACACTGATTGGCAGCTGAACTGATAGGGCCATTTACCTGGTGGTCTAGGGTGGCATCTGAAGCTGGCACTGAGTCTTCGTGAAATGGTACACTAGTCGGTACTGGTTAGTGCCGACTAGTGTCACATTTGTCCTTTCGGCAAATAGTCGAAAAGGACATGAGCCCAGACGTCTGGACTCGTCACCTCTCGACTAGCCGACAAGAGACACGACTACCAAATAGTCACGTTGGGGGAGAGTCTAGCGGTGGGATCTGGTGGTCCCTCCGACGGGTCCCTGGTGGCCCCTTCACGGCTGGGTCCTGGTGGTCCCTCGACAAGTCCTGGTAGTCCCTCTGGTGGGATCGGGTGGTCCATTCCCCGTGTCACGGGTTATACCTACCGTGAGTCACGGTCGAAGTCTACGGTGGGATCTGGTGGTCCATTTACCGGGATAGTCAAGTCGACGGTTAGTCACAGGTAGTCACGACGTATAGTCACGGACAGTCACGACGTGTATTCAAGGCGTAGTAGTCACGGGCAGTCACGGTGGAGTAGTCACA
>BLSH010379081.1:4212654-4235207 GCA_018402905.1 Glandirana rugosa | reverse complement strand
CGACCAAAATGAGGGACAATTGAGGAGGAAAGAGGGACAGAGGGACATTGTTCCAAATCAGGGACAGTCCCTCAAAATCATTTGGGAGCTATGCTACTACTACTACTGCTAATAATAATAATAATTTGAATAAAAATAATATTATGATAAAACATTTTTTAATAATTTACAGCTAGCGTAATCACCTTTACACTTAAACCCTTAAGGTGATTGTAAAGGATTTTTTTTTCTTTAAATAAACAAGTCGTATTTACCTGCTCTGTGCAATGGTTTTGCACAGAGCAGCCCTAATCCTCCCTTTCTCGGGTCCCTCATCAGTGCTCTGGGCCCCTCCTCCCCCTTGCCGAGTTCCCCATAGCAAGCCGCTTGGGCTCAGCCCCATTCCCACCTCACTGGCTGTGATTGACAGCAGCGGGAACCGATGGCTACATCTCAGCCAATCAGAAGGGAGAGACCTGGGAGAGCCTTGGCTCTCATAAAAATCGCTGGATCGGGATCGGGCTTAGGTAAGTATTGGGAGGGGTGAGAGGAAATGCATGAAGGTAAAAAACCTTCAGTCTTTACAACTACTATAATGAATGTGGTTTAGTTATCTAAAGCACTGTGTACCATAGACAACTGGCATATGTGTATTTTCTTTTGGATAATACTTGTTTTCACATTTTTTAATGCTTTTTTTTGCATCTTATTGCTACTGATCCCCTTTAACTTTTTTTGCAGTTGGTCTATGTACATGCATATGCTCCAATGACTGCATACAGGATGGACTTCTTGATGGTGACAACAGTGGACTATACCTGCACAATGAGCTTTGGCATGGCTACCTGTCAAGGCTTTTTTTTCTCAGTGAAAAGGTGCAGATACTCCCCACTTTTAAGTCACCCCTTGTCTCCGCCCCCTACCCACCTCTGAGCAGCATCCCTTGGTTCCACCCCTACCTACCGCCCTACTGCACTTTGCTGCTACATGTACAAATCATCATTTTTTTTGTTAGAAAATTACTCAGAACCCCCAAACATTATATATATATTTTTTAGCAGACACCCTAGGGAATAAAATGGCGGTCATTGCAACATATTATCTTGCGCGGTATTTGCACAGTAATTTTTCAAACATGTTTTTTTAAAAAAAAAAAAAAAAAACAGTTTCATGCATTAAAAAAAAGCAAAACCATAAAGTTAGCCCAATTTTTTGCATGATGTGAAAGAGAATGTTACGCCGAGTAAATATATACCTAACTTGTCACGATTTGAAATTGCGCACGCTCGTGGAATGGCGCCAAACTTCGGTACTTTAAAATCCCCATAGGCAACATTTTAACAATTTATACAGGGTACATGTTTAAAGTTACAGAGGAGGTCTAGTGCTAGAATTAATGCTCTTTCTCTAGTGATCGCGGTGATACCTCACATGTGTGGTTTAACCACTTCAATACTGGGCACTTAAATCCCCTTCCTTCCCGGACTAATTTTCAGCTTTCAGCGCTGTTTCAGTTTGAATGACAATTGCGCGGTCATGCGACACTGTACCCATATGAAATTTTTATCATTTTTTTCACACAAATAGAGCTTTCTTTTGGTGGTATTTAATCACCCCTGGGTTTTTTATTTTTTGCACTATAAATTAAAAAAGACTGAACATTTTCAAAAACAATGCATTTTTCTTCATTTCTGTTTTGAAATTTTGCAAATAAGTAATTTCTCTTCATAAATTTTGACCAAAAATGATACTGCTACATTTCTTTGGCAAAAATAACCCAAATCGGGGGTTTATTTGGTGTTGGCGGATAGACAGATGTTTTGGGGACTGTGACAGACGTGACGGGGACATACAGATGTTTTGTGTATGGTGACAGATGTGACGGGGACAGACAGATGTTTGGGGACTATGACAGATGTTTGGGGACTGTTACAAATGTTTTGGGGACATACAGCTGTGTTGGGGACTGTGACAGATGTTTTGTGTATGGTGACAGATTTGATGGGGGACATACAGATGTTTTGGGGGCTGTTTTATGGAGACACTTATGTGTATGGGGACAGGGGTATCAGTGTGCTTGGTGCACTGTGTGGGGGGGGCGATCTGTGAGAGCTCTCTGCATGAAATCCTCATCATGCAGAGAGCCGTCACAGAGCTGCAGCTTCCCCCTTCACCCCCCGCACTGAGCTCTCACTGAGCTCGGCGGGGGGGAGAACTGTCACAGAGACGTTCGTCTCTGTTTACAATGTGACGGCTGTGATTGGACACAGCCGTCACATGATCGGGAGGGCCAATCAGAGCGCCCATATCCCGATCTCTGCTCAGCTGGATCCTGTGGTCATAATGATCGCAGGATCCAGCCGCAGCGCATATGCATGTATATGCACGTCCTTTCAGAACGGGGAAGCTCCCACCCGGCTGTATATATACAGTGGCCGGAGGTGGTTAAACGTTGTTTACATATGCGGATGCGACTTACGTATGCGTTCGCTTCTGCGTGCAAGTTCACGGAGACGAGGGCGCTTTAATTTTTTTTTTTATTGTTTATTTTATTTTATTTTTTTATTTCTACACTTTCCCTTTAAAAAAAAACTTGATCACTTTTATTCCTATTACAAGGAATGTAAACATCCCCTGTAATAGAAATATTGCATGACAGGTACTCTTTATGGAGAGGTGTGGGGTCTATAAGACCTCAGACCTCTCCTCCAAGCTGGAAAGCATCAGATCAAAAAAAAAAAAAAAAACAATCTAATGCTTTCTAGCCGGAAAACTGGCTTTGTATACTTTTGCTGGACCAGACGTGATGTCATGACGTCACACCCGGTCCTCCGAGAGCCACAGAGCTGACGGGGGACGATCTGTCCCTCGCATCTCAATGGTACTGATTTCCGGCATTGGCGGTTCTGTCCTCCGACTCACTGATCGCTGAGGTGAGTCGGTAAAGGCACCAGATGGCGGCGGGAGGGGGGGGACATCCCCTCTCACTGCCTGTAAGAATGATCAAGCAGATGGGCAGCCACTATAATCATTCTTATGGTGAAGGGAATCGCCAGCTGAAGAGAATGATACCTCATTGATGCCTGCAGCTGCAGGCATCTCTGAGATATCAATAGTCAAACAAAATGACGTCATTTTACTATGGGCCGGTAGGGAAGTAGATAGAATACCGAACCAAGTATCATTTTGTGATGTTAACCACTTAAGGACGAACCTCTTTTTGAGAGTCGGTGCTTACAAGTTAAAATCAGTTTTTTGCTATAAAATTACTTAGAATCCCCAAACATTATATATATATATTTTTCTAACACCCTAGAGAATAAAATGGCGGTCGTTGCAATACTTTATGTCACACCGTATTTGCACAGCGGTCTTACAAGCTTTTTTGAGTTAAAAAGTATGACAACAGTAAAGTTAGCCCAACTTTTTTTCCACATTGTGAAAGATAATGTTACGCTGATTAAATTGATACCCAACATGTCATGCTTCAAAATTACGCCCCCTCGTGGAATGACCACAAACTTTGGCACTCAAAAATCTCCATCGGTGACGTTTAATAATTCCTACAGGTTACCAGTCTTGAGTTACAGAGGAGGTCTAAAACTAAAATGATTTCTCTCACTAATGATTGCGGTGATACATCACATGTGTGGTTTGAACACCGGTTTCATATGTGGGCGGGACTTACGTATACATTCGCTTCTGTGTGCGAGCTTGGCGGGACGGGGCGCTTTCAATTTTTTTTTCTTATTTATTTTACTTTTTATTTTTTATTTTTACACTGTCTATTTAAAAAAAAAAAACATTTTGATCACTTTTATTCCTATTACAAGAAATGTAAACATTCTTTGTAAAAGAAAAAAACATGACAGGACCTCTTAAATATGAGATCTGGGGTCAAAAAGACCTCAGATCTGATATTTACACTTAAATGCAATAAAAAAATAAATAAACAAATAAATAAATAAAATGACATTTGAAAAAGAAAATGTCTCCTTTAAGAGCTTTGGGCGGAAGTGACGTTTGGCGTCGCATCTGCCCTGCAATGCTATGGAGCCAAGTGGGCAGTATCTTCCGATCACTCGGCTCACAGGCATTACGGTGACAGGATCAGATCTTCTCTGCCACTACCGACGGGTTTGGTAAGCAGCAGAGATGACCGGAGCGTGACGGGAGGGCCCGCTCCCGCCCCCGATAAAAGTGATCGCACAGCGAATCCGCCGCAGAGACCACTTTTATCTGAAAGAGGACCACCCGCCATTCAAAAAAATACCGTGGTTATGGCCTGCTACCATAGCAAGGGTATTCAACGACAAAGCACCACCGTCTGGAAGTGGTTAATGTATGTTTATAGAATGGATCCCCTTCAGCCAGCAATAATAGATCCTTCAATAACAATAGAATCCTCACAACAATATACCCCCAAGCAACAGTAGATCCACCTCAGCAACAAAAGACCCTACCAGCAACAATATATCTCCCAACATCATCATAAATAGACCCTGCCGCACGCCCCAGCATCCCTTGCCATTACATATACAGTATTCAGTGCTGGAGGTGCTGGAACTGCATTCCCCCATGTTCCAGCTGAAAAAAAGCCCTGCTACCTATAGTCTCCACTGGAATCACACCTGACATGGTGACATTGCAGGTAAACAGTTGGCAGATAGGCACAGGACAGAACATTGTCCTATGTCAGGAAGTGCCTAAACAAGGATCTTCATGTAAGGATACCCTAGATATTATTTAAACTCCTTAACGCCTGCCTTACACATATATGTGGTGTCAGGACGGTAAAACTGTACTGCCACAAACAGTTTTGCTTATAAGTTTACATACGCTGGCACAATTTATGGTTTCTTGGCCATTTTTCAGAGAATATGAATGAGAACACAAAAAACTTTTCTTTCACTCATGGTTAGTGTTTGGCTGAAGCCATTTATTATCAATCAACTGAGTTTACTTTTTTTAAATTATAATGACAACAGAAACTACCCAAATCACCCTGATCAAAAGTTTACATACCCTGTTGATTTTGGCCTGATAACATGCACACAAGTTGACACAACGGGGTTTGAATGGGTATTAAAGGTAACCATCCTCACCTGTGATCTGTTTGCTTGTAATCAGTGTGTGTGTATAAAAGGTCAATGAGTTTCTGGACTCCTGACAGACCTTTGCATCTTTCATCCAGTGCTGCACGGACGTTTCTGGATTCTGAGTCATGGGGAAAGCAAAATATTTGTCAAAGGACCTGCGGGAAAAGGTAGTTGAACTGTATAAAACAGGAAAGGGATATAAAAAGATATCCAAGGAATTGAGAATGACAATCAGCAGTGTTCAAACTCTAATCAAGAAGTGGAAAATGAGGGGTTCTCTTGAAACCAAACCACGGTCAGGTAGACCAACTAAAATTTCAGCCACAACTGCCAGGAAAAGTGCTTGGGGTGCAAAGGAAAACCCACAAATAAATTCAGGTGAAATACAGGACTCTCTGAAAACATGTGGTGTGGCTGTTTCAAGATGCACAGTAAGGAGGCACTTGAAGAAAGATGGGCCGCATGGTCGAGTTGCCAGAAGAAAGCCATTACTACGCAAATGCTGCAAAGTATCTCACTTACAATACACCAAACAGCACAGAGCCTAGACTCAAACCTTCTGCCACAAAGTCATTTGGAGTGATGAGACCAAAATTGAGCTTTTTGGCCACAACCATAATCGCTACTTCTGGAGAGAAGTCAACAAGGCCTGTGAAATACTAAGGTGGATCGCTGATGTTTTGGGGATGTGTGAGCTACAAAGGCACAGGGAATTTGGTCAAAATTGATGGCAAGATGAATGCAGTATGTTATCAAAAAATACTGGAGGAACATTTGCATTCATCAGCCAGGAAGCTGCGCATGGGATGTACTTGAACATTCTAACATGACAATGATCCAAAACACAAGGCCAAGTCGACCTGTCATTGGCTACAGCAGAATAAAGTGAAGGTTCTGGAGTGGCCATCTCAGTCTCCTGACCTCAATATCATTGAGCCACTCTGGGGAGATCTCAAACGTGCAGTTCATGCAAGACAGCCCAAGAATTTCCAGGAACTGGAGGCTTTTTGCCAAGAGGAATGGGCAGCTTTACCATTTGAAAAGATAAAGAACCTCATCCACAAATACCACAAAAGACTTCAAGCTGTCATTGATGTTAAAGGGGGAATTTGGGTAGTTTCTGTTGTCATTATGATTTAAAAAGAGTAAACACAGTTTATTGTCTGAAAAATGGCCAAGAAATCATAAATTCTGCCAGGGTATGTAAATTTATGAGCACAACTGTATATGCGTACAATTGGCCTCGCTGTTTTGGGCTGAGAACAGGTGGAAATGGTTATTGAAAACTGCACAAATTAAAATATTGAAAATCGTGTTTGATGTTACATAACTGTGTTAAAGATTATATGAGATTTCAGTAATTTGGGTTTTCATCTACTTAAAGTCATCTTTTTATCAGAATCCTATCATCCCTTCAACAGCAATCAGGAACAGTACTGTGAGGCAGTCTGGATTTACTGGATTGCGCAGGGCTGTTGATCTAACACTGAGAGTGTGCAATGGCATAATCTCATCAGTACAGTGCTGCTTCTTCACTGTTTAATCAGCATCCTGGGTAAAGGTCAGTGACTAAACAGTTTTGCTTAAATGCATAGGAACACAGTTAGGTCACCAGTCTGGGCATTCTGCCCCTGATGACGTCATCTATGACGAAACGCATGGGTCAGAGCTAGGACGTACAACGCAGAACTTACCACGCATGCGCGGCCCATTTGAGCCATTTTGGGTTCTGGTGAGAGGATCTGCTTGCTCGAAACACATTGTACATGCCTGTAGGCTGTTGTATCCTGTAAGTGCAACATTTTCATTAAATGTTTAAAATGGGATTACAACTACGGTTGGTATGGTTTCTACTTATGTGATGAGCAATCCGACTGATTGAGCTAAAGGCCAGGCTGAGGACGCTTATCCTATGTGACAGTCAGGAGTGCCTGCAGTATCTTTCATTATCTACACTATTAATGCGGTTGCCATTGATGTTCCATCATATCTACTAAGACCCACATTGTTCACCTTAATCAGGTCAGAACCATCTGGTGAGCCCCCCACTTTATTACGCATTGTAGTGATCTTCCTTTGGATTTTTTTCCTGGATATCTACACACCCTATTTCTCTGGTGATATTTCAGTATATACTATTTTATCAAAAGTATTGTGACGCTTGCCTTTACACACAAATGAACTTTAATGGCATTCCAGTCTTAGTCCGTAGGGTTCAATATTGAGTTGGCCCACCCTTTGCAGCTATAACAGCTTTAACTCTTCTGGGAAGGCTGTCCACAAGGTTTAGGAGTGTCTATGGGAAAGTGTGACCATTCTTCCAGAAGAGTGAGGTCAGGAACTGATGTTGGATGAGAAGGCCTGGCTTGCAGTCTCCGCTCTAATTCATCCCAAAGGTGTTCTATCTGATTGAGATCAGGACTTGCTTATCCCCATCTTTATGGACCTTGCTTTGTGCACTGGTGTGTAGTCATGTTGGAACAGAAAGGGGCCATCCCCAAACTGTTCCCACAAAGTTGGGAGCAGGAAATTGTCAAAAATGTTTTGGTATGCTGATGCCTTAAGAGTTCCCTTCACTGGAACTAAGGAGCCAAGCCCAACCCCTGAAAAACAACCCCACACAATAATCCCCCCTCCACCAAATGATTTGGACCAGTGCAGAAAGCAAGGTCCATAAAGATATGGATGAGCGAGTTTGGGGTGGAGGAAATTGACTAGCCTGCACAGAGTCCTGACCTCAACCCGATAAAACACTATTGGGCTGAATTAGAATGGAGACTGCAAGCCAGGCCTTCTCAATCAACATCAGTGCCTCACCTCACAAATGTGCTTCTGGAATAAATGGACAAACATTCCCATAGACACTCCAAACCTTGTGGACAGCCTCACCAGAAGAGTTGAAGCTGTTATAGCTGCAAAGGGTGGGCCAATTCAATACTGAATCCTATGGACTAAGAGTGGGATGCCATTAAAGTTCATGTGCGTGTAAAGGCAGGTGTCCCAATACTTTTGGTAATATAGTGTATGTATGGGCTGTGGCCTTCTAATATTTATCAGCTATTTGCAACTACCTTTAATCATTCATTCAAAAGGACTGGTTTTGGTTCATCTTTCATTTAAGACTTTTTTTTGTGTACATGCATAATTGTCATTTATAACTGCACAGGATTTTTTGAAGTGGTTTTCATATTAGATGGATTTTTTACTGTATTGCACATCATTTTATTATTATTATTATTATTGTATTTATTTGCACTTTACCACATACAATTTGGAGCACTGTGCGTTTTTTCTATATTCTGTCAGAATTACAATTCTTGCCTTGTAGGAACAAGGGGAGCACCGCTCTCTGCCTTATTTTGACCCTGCCCACAGTTACAGGTAAAGTTTTTTTTTTTTCTTTTTATGTAGTTTTTTTTTTTTTTTAATGTAGTGGTCAATGCCTTTATTTTATCAAGACGTCTACCAACCACAGACCAGAAAGTGGTGAGCGAATATTTCACTGATACATACAAGGTATTGGAGCGCTATGAAGTCAGGTGAAAAATGACGGAAATTTTCTCAGAAACTGGCATCCCATATTTTGACGGCAACTAAATGTCCTCAGCTAGGAGAATGAACGGTAAGCCATGAAATCTATGTACTGTAAAATATTTAAATCGTCTATGAAATGAATGGTAATTGATATTCCTTGGAACACAAAATACAATCCTTGTAAGTCCTTTAGAAATTGAAAGAAAGGCACAGAGAACCGATTAATAAAAAAGCATTGGGAAGGAAAATATCAGCTCTGCCCACAGCAGCCAATTGGATTACAGCTGTCATTTTTCTAGAGCTGGGCAAAGAATAAAACCGTCCATCCAGATGTTTGTAAAGCAGTAAGGTTCCATTCACACTTGGGTGATTAGGAATCATTAGGAATTTGTACCCACGATTCTATATTGCAGCAAAAGGCGCAACACGCTTTTGGGTACCATTAATTCAGAGTGGCACCCCAAATGCGGTGCAACTTTGCCACGACAAAACGCGCCTGGCTCAGGGCCATAATCAGTGGTGGCTGGTGGTAAATTTTTTTGGGGGGGGCAAACAATGCATCCATAGCCACCCCCCTGCGGTTGGTCACCCCCCCGTTCGGGTCACCTGCAAACAACCCCCCCCCCACGGTTAGTTGGCCGGTCTCACCAGCCCCGCACTTACCCCATCTAGGTCGTGGGCAACGCTTCCCTCTGGGTGACAGCTCCCCCTGTGTCCCCTCCTCCTCAGCATCAGGGCGCCTTCCACCATGCATCTCCTTCCTCCTCCTCCTAGGCAGCCAATAGGATTGTTTCTCCTTTTGGCCAATGGGGTGACGGGTCTCAGGACCCGCTTCCTGATTGGACTGCTATGCGTCCCGAGCCAACCCTTTTTTGAAGCCAATTAGAGCCTTCTAATCATGTGCTTCTAAAAAAGAAAAAGAAAACCACTGGAATCCATGCATCCGGCACCCTGCATGTAGATTGGCTCCGGGCGCATCAATTAAGGGGTCGGTGTCCCTGCACCCCATATGGATGGGCCTCCACTGGCCATAATTTTGCCCCTGAGCTTCTCTGGCACGAAAATACGCATAGAGCAGCCCATTCAAGCGGATGGGCTGCCCTATGCATGACATGCGGTTACGCACGACATGCAGAAGTGCGTATGAATCACTCATTTTAAAATTGCGACCAGGAAACGGCATCTACCCTATGCGATATGTGACCTGGGCCTTTTATAAAACTAAAAAATAAATCAAGACAATATTAGAGGGGCTCCAGGTTTATTGCTGTTCTGGTCTCCCTTTCATGTTGGTCCCCACTGGAGGCAAAGATCAGCATTTATTATTATTATTCACTGGCTCTCAGAAGACATCACATGACCAAATGCCTAGCCTATTGGCCATGTGAGCAGCTCTAGAGGGTATCTAAAACAGCATTTTCCATTGACAGGTAAATGACAAAGACACTTCTCCCTAATCAGAACACCTCTCTTTTGCAAAGCAGAAACGTTTTTTAGGCTGGGAACGTAATACCCCTGCCACTGTGGTTTGTCCAAGCTATAACATTTTTTGGCAAGTAGGAGAAGAGGGATTTTATGGTGCCAAAAACATGCACATTTTTTTCTATAAAAATATCTTTATTTGAATCCAAAGTTTTAATTTTAAAAGAAACATAGGGACACCAAATGTTGCCCACATTTCATAAAAAGGTTTTATACACATACAAAATACACACAAAATGGTTACTATATCAATCATAATGCTTGTTGCTTGACATGTTTCGCTTTTCAGCTTCTTCAGGAGCTATGAGGCATATGTAGCATGTGTATGAATTGTAATCAGGCTAATGAGCGCTGCTAGAGATTCAAAACTGATGTAGGGAGGGGTGCCAACAACAGAGGCAACAATTGATCGCAGGAGGAGCACAACAAGGCCGGTTATCTGTTTCAAATATTCCTTCCACAGGATATAAAAAACAGCAAAAGACTACTTCAGGGATAGCCTTCCAAGAGTGATCAAAATCATTATCATAAGGCAATAATGGGTAAGGACAGACCAGATCAATAGCATCCAACAAGATAGTCACAATGTTCCATCATTGAGACAGAGACATGTACATACCAGCACCTTCACCTTTTCATTTTTAATTGTTCTGCTTTACTCTATTCTTTTCTATTCTATCCCTTTACTTTTTATGCTGTCCCTTTATTTTCTATTCTATTTTTCCATTTTTTTATTTTCTGTTATGTTCTGTTTTACTTTATTATATTCTATTCTTTTATTTTCTATTGTATTATCTTCTATTCTATTATATTCTTTTCTATTCTATTACTTTATTTTCTATTCTATTTTATTCTCTTCTGAAAACAATTTGAACTAGATTTGAAAAATATCCGAATTTTGCCAGAATTTTCTTTCGTTATTTTGGATTTGTTTAAATTTGTCACTATTGCAATTCGGAAATTCGGATACATCCATATTCCCGAATAATGAAAAATTTGTCTCAATTTCTAATCGGAATGGTTAGAACCGCACATATCTAAAAATTAATAAATCCAGTTTTTCCATATCTATTATCATAAGAAAAGTAGGAATCCAACATGTGATAAGCACCATATTTAACTGTCCATTGGGACATACTTGCCCTTAGTCTGAGGGTAATAGGCAAAGTGCAATCATGCATAACAAATGTAGCGATGCCCCGACCCCTAGAGGCCTAATGGTGACCTCCAGAGTCAGGGAGAGCTGACATCCTTCCTCGAAGACTGGGTTATTAGGCATGGTGGGTGCAATGCAAGTTGAAAACATGGGCGCCAGTCACTTTTTGGATGCACGAAAAAGAGATTTATTGTTTCTTAACAAAACTGGTGGAGAGATGGTTAGGGCCAGGACACCCTTAGGCAGATGCAAAAGCAATTGCAGACTCTAAGACAAAAATAATAGGTAGACAGCTATACAGGTGGAGGGCCTTCAAGCTGGTTTCAGCAACTGTATTTATAGAACTGCCGTCTCCTATGACAACTCAAATTTCAACAGTCAATAGAGATCTATACACGCAACTCACAATAACCCTTTATAGATCTTCTCTCACATCTCGCAGTATCCTACTTTAGATCTTCACCCACTGAGCTCCCGGTCTCTAACTAGACCTACAAGATCCCAGTCATCACTGGATTGCCTGAGCTCTTCCACAGCTAACCCGTTGTATCTTCCTGAAGCGTCACCCCTGCTAACCCACTGGGTCCCTGGCCTGGCACTCTGCTGAAGCTTTCCCAATTCTTCACTGTCCCTGGCTGGTGAAAAGACTGCTCTGGTGCTTCTCCAGACTTCCATAAACTGGCCCCTGGTAACAGGAGTGGTTGTCCCTTAGAAGCGACTGTTTCCCCTTTACCTCTGGCCTTGACTCTCACGTGCCACTTGCAGCTGGAGTGATCGTCCCCGATGGCAACTGTTTCTCCTTTGCTTCTGGCAACAATTTGGTTCCCTGTCCGACTGAATCTCTGCAACTTGATTGGGCTCCAGGCCTGAAGCCCCAACCCCACGCTGCTTCTCTCAATCATGGATAGGCCTCAGACAGCCTAGCAGCCAGGTGCTCCCGGGATAGATCTCAGGCTTCTGGCCTAGCAACCCGGGGCAGTACAACACACATCCACCCAGACAGCCGTCCAGGTGGCACAGAACCACAATCCCCTGACACCTCCCGAATAAATAGGCTCTCCTAGCAGGCCAAGGGGCAAAGAAACCCCTGCCAATTGGCTGAGACAACCTATCCACTCCTAGTCTGGATTCACTGTGTCCTTGTCAATCTAATGCCACAGGCAACAATGCCACCCAGTGACAGAAGAGAGAAGTGCATCAAACCCAGATTTAGGGAAAAGTCAGTGGATCTCCCTAACAATTAGCCAGGCTAGTTACCACCTAGCAAACTAGATTTGTTAGCAACCCTGCCAAAGACTAGGGTGCTACACAACCAATTAACAATCATTCATTGTTCTGACTTCCCTTGACCAATAAAGAGATATTTGATTGACTGGTATTATAGGTTGCTATACTGCCTATTAAATAAGCCATTCTGTATGTTATCAGGATTGCTAAGACCATGCTGCAGATGGGAAGTCGTCAGCATGTCCATTGTTTCAAAAATCAGATCACATTCTACTTTACATGTTTCTGGAGCCGCCAACATATTCTAAATAGAGGAAGCAGTTCTTTCCTTTTCATAACACCTCGGAGCTGACAATATTGATACCTTCAGGGACTGCTACATCCAGCCAGCTCACATTTCAGCTCACATTTCTCAGTCTTATGTACGGCTCACCCACTGGGACTGCAGACAGACATTTCAACTTACAGAAAACATCTACAACTATGCAAACAAGAAGATGAGGGGTTTTAAGGATCTTCTGTTGGAGGACAAGGCATGCTGAGATTTGCAGTTCAGACGCTGTTGGGTGGAGGCTGCCCATAAAATTTTCAGGACATATATATGGGAGCATGCGTTTTCTATTGCCTCCTAAGGTTGAAATTTGGAGCTTTCTGTCAGCATTGGCAGAAATGTTAAAGGAGACAGGACAGATCCAATGACAGCAAAAGCCATTTTTTCTGGAAAATTCTTATTATTTGGTACTTAGATATGCAATTATAACCACATACAACATGTAAAACAAAGTGAAAATTAAAAAATGTGACTCAGGTCTATTTTTCAGCTGGAACGTGGGGGAGTTCCAGCACCTCCAGTACTGAATGTATGTAATGGCAAGGGGTGTGGGGGGTCTATTGATGCTGGCTGCTGGGGATCTATTGTCACTGGTGGGGATTTGTTTTTGTGTGAGGGTCTATTGTTGCTGGTGAGGGATCTATTGTGTCTGAGGGTCTCATGTTGCTTTTAGGGATCTACTGTTGAGGGAGAGGTCTATTTTTGCTGGCTGCTGGAGGGTCGACTGATGCTGGCTGCTGGGGGATCTTCACTGGAGCAACTGCAGTTTCATCTTTGGTTTTTCTATATTTTATTTTTTATTTTATGGACGTCACTTGGACTGTATTATATGATCATTGATTTTTTCACATGTATGTTTCTTAAATGTATTTGTTAGTTCTTCACAGAGTTATGGTGAGGGATTTAATTCATTTATCTGGGGCCATAAGATTTTAGTACTGTTTTATTTTGTTTGGTTTCATGTTGGAATTAGCGCACCATTATTTATAGAATTTATTTTGTTGTGAGTGCTTCATTTTTCTTGTGCGGGAGGTCTATTGTTGTGTAGGGGATCTATTGTTGCTGGGATGTGGTCTATTGTTGCTGGGTGGGATCTATTGTTACCCACAGAAGACTGGTGTGCCGCTCAGGCTCATTTGACAATCTGGGGAGTAATGCGGATTGTTCTGAGTCTGCTGTTACGGGAGTGACGGGGAGGGAGAGGAACTCGTCCCAGCTCCTGTAGTCACTAGACAAAGGAAGGAGGGAATCCCCGGTGCCGCACCCCATGGGATCTATTGTTACCCACAGAAGACTGGTGTGCCGCTCAGGCTCATTTGACAATCTGGGGAGTAATGTGGATTGTTCTGAGTCTGCTGCTACAGGAGTGCCGGGGAGGGAGAAGAGCTTGTCCCAGCTCCTGTGGTCACTAGAGAAAGGAAGGAGGGAATCCCCGGTGCCACACATCAGTGGGTGCGGCACCGGGGATTCCCTCCTTCCTTTCTCTGAGATCTATTGTTGCTGGGTGGAATCTATTGCTGATGCAGGGGATCTATTATTACTGGGGTGGAGTCCATTGTTGCTAGGGGGTCTACTGTTGTGTGGGGGGATCTATTGTTGCTAAGGGTCTATAGTTGCTGGCTGCAGGGGATCTATTTTACTGCTTTTCTTGCTATTATTAACAAATTCCATACAAATTATTTAGCACAGTAAAATGATACCTGGTTTCGTATTCTCTAAAAGGGGCGTTACTGGGAGGTGGGTAGGAGGTGCAAACACCCTGTGAGTCCAATATAGACCTAGAGCTGCTCCAATCAGCTGGTAAAGAGCCCAAGCGAAGTAACAATCTAGTGAAGCAAAGGTGAACAAAGGTTGGGATTCAGACATTCCGTCCATTCATGTTACAAAATCAAAATAACATTATAATTCTCTACTTAAAGCGGCTCTTCAGTCATTTTTTTCAACTTTCCATCTATTAAATCTTCTGCCTTTGCTGTTTTAACTTTGGACAGTAATTTTTTTTTTCTGCCAGTAAATACCTTATACAGCCCACTTCCTGTTTCTTGTCTGGTCATTAGCCTGGGCTTATGACATCATGCACAGCTCTCTCTCTCACTCACTGAGAGTTTGCCAGGAAGGGAGGGGGGTGAGTCATAAGAGGGCCAATGAGAGATGCAGGGCTGCAGAGCTGGAGGTGAGCCTCTGTGTGTCTGTGGTGTAAATCCAGGAAGTGAACAGACAGCAGTTTCAGCTGCCCACAGTTAAAATGTCTGCAGCCAGACTTAGTGGAGGGAGATTTCTGCAACATATTTGGCAAGTACAGTATCACAGTATTTATAAAATAATATGCAAAGTAGTTGGAGGGAAGCTTCAGAATGGCAAAGATGTTTTTATTACAAATTATGTGAGCAGACTGCAGTTCCACTTCAGCCCCGGACAGATTTACCCCCTTCGTAACCAGAGCACTTTTTGCAATTCAGCACTGCGTCGCTGACAATTGCGCGGTCGTGCGACGTTGTACGCAACAAAAACAGTTTTTTTCCCCACAAATAGAGCTTTCTTTTAGTGGTATTTAATCAACCTCTGTGGTTTTTATTTTTTTTTGCACTATAAACGAAATAAGAGCTACAATTTTGAAAAAAAAAATCAATATTTTTTACTTTTTGCTATAGTAAATATCCAAAAAAAAATGTAAAAAAACGAATTTCTTCCTCAGTTTATATATATTCTTTTACATATTTTTGGTTAAAAAAATCCCAATAGGCATATTTTTATTGGGTTGCACAAGAGATAACGCGTCTACAAACTATGGGAATAGATTTATGGCATTTTTTTTTTTTAATAGTAATGGCGGCGATCTGCGATTTTTATCGGAACTGCGACATTGTGGCGGACAGATCGGACACCTTTGACACTTTTTTGAGACCACTGACATTTATACAGCAATCAGAGCTAAAAATAGCCACTGATTACTGTATAAATGTGACTGGCAGGGAAGGGGTTAACCTGTAGGGGGCGATCAAGGAGTTAACTGTTATCCCTCACTGTGTTCTAACTGGGAACAGTAGATCTGTCATCTGTCCCCTCACAGAACAAAGATCCGCCATGTTTACACCCCCGTTCTCCCCGTTCTGTCTCTGTAACAGGTGATCGCGGATTGCCGGTGGACATCACGCAGCGTGCAGTGGGCGCAAGAACGCAGCGCCGCAGATGAGCTCCCGCCTGCAACTGCGGGTGCGCGAGCCGCCGTACAGCTATGGCGATTCACACAGCAGTGCCAACCAGTGTTGCCAACCTCCCGCAGCGTTTTTTACTGGCAAAACATGGAAAATTTACTGGCGGAGCACATTTTTTTACTGGCAACCTGAAAAATAACTGAACTCCTACTAAAAACAAAGACAATTGATATTTAAACACAACATGGAAACACTGACAATACCCATTATCAAGTAATTTGCCCGGTTTACACTTAAAAAGTCAGCACAGCATGACAAATTATCAGACCCCGATATTTATAGACAGTTGTAAAAATCACAGATTTTTACAAACTGTCAGTAAATTTACTGGCGGTTGGCAACACTGGTGCCAACCTGTCGCCGTATTATGATGGTGGCCGGTCGGCAAGCGCTTAAAATGTCAACCATTCAATAAGGAGCATGAAGTTGAAGTTATCCGACCTCCACAGAGTTTGTATGGAAGGTGCTTTTTTTTCTCCAGGAAAGACCACAAAAGCCATTTATAATGCCATACGGGACAAGTGGTGTAAGGGCTTCAATTCTATGTGCAAAAGGGGTTTTCTCCAATGTAATCGGAGCCAAAACCCCCCTCCTCAAATTAGCCCCAGATCCTTTACTGCCCTGGATTACTACTAAGCTTGCATGCATTATATCACACGTGCAAGGCAGGCATGTGCAGCTACACTCTGGCAGTCATCAGTAGACATGTGCAGAACAAAAAAATTGTTTAGTTTAGTTTCGATTCGTTATTTACATAAATTAGTTGAGTTAAATTTGTTTAATTCATTTATTACACTTTCGGAATTTGTTCCGTTTATTCAAATTCGAATTCATTTGAATTTTCCGAAAATCAATTGAATTGCATTTGAATTTTAATCAAATTCATTTTAACAGCATTTGAATCGAATTCCATTCGAAATCAAATGTATTCTATTCGAAATTCGAATTTTGTTTAATAATTGTTTTATTTTAGAAAAAGAAAAAAAGAGCATACAAGTAGGAAATTGCAAAAATGTCAGGTGGTTTGCACCTGATCCATTCACATTACACATGTATAACAGTGTCCAAAAATATTAAACAGAATTAGCCAATGACTATCATTTACAAATTTAGTTACAGTAAAGAAAAATAACTTGGTTTTATAGATAATAGGTATTAGGCATTGATTTGCATTGACATGGCTGTAAACAATCATATAGGCATACGATTTAAAAAAATAAAAAGGAACAGAAAGGGGAAATGAAGAGAGGAGAAAGAGTAGGTATAGCGGCAGTTGGAGAAGAAATGAAAAGAAGAGAGTTGAAATTAGATGAGGTAGAGAAGATAGAAAAGGGGGAAGGAAGGAAGTCCCAGGGAGCACGGATTGAAATTCGAATTTTGGAATATGGTTATATTCTTTCTATTCCATTCTATTCTATTGTATTTTCTATTCTATTATTGTATTTTCTCTTCTATTGTTTTCTATTCTATTCAAATTTGTTGTATTCAATGTTGGCAAATTCGGTTATATTATTACATTCTTTCTAGTCTATTCTTTTCTAGTGTCTATTCTATTCTATCATGTTATTTTCTATGCTATTCTTTTCTATTCTATTCTTTTATATTCTATTCGAATTTCGGAAGTTGGTTATATTCTATTATATTCTATTTTTTATTCTATTCTATTATTTTCCTTTATTTTCTATTCTATTTTATTATGTTATTTTTATTTTCTATTCTGTTTTGTTCTGTTTTACTCTGTTATTTAGAACCAGAGAAAAAAAAAACATGGACTTTATAGGCACATATGTATAAAATTAAATTTATTGGTCTACATTAAAAAATATTTGTATACAATATAACAATAGGTAAAGATTTTTCCTATAAAATCAATGACCGGTCGCGGACTGATTGTGTATCCCCCCAGAGGACAATCTAACAAATGTATACGACTTATGTATGTGAACTGTACACAAAAGTTCTCCCAGCACTGGGGTTTCACTTGTCTGTGATCGATCTTCTGAGGCTTGCTCAAAAACATTTTTTTTTCATACTATTCTTTTATTTTCTATTCTATCCCTTTTTTGTTCTATTCTATTTTTTTCTATTCTTTTGTTTTGTATTCTGCTCCATTTTACTTTATTATATGTTATTCTTTTATTTTCTATTCTTTTCTAGTCTGTTCTATTACCAACATTCTTTTCTATTCTATTCCTTTATTTTCTATTCTATTGTATTCTTGTAGGAAATTCAAATTCAATTTGAAAACGATTCAAATTTGATTAGAAAACGATTCAAATTCAAATTTCTTCTGACAATTTGATTTGTTATTTCGGATTCGTTTAAATTTGTTACTATTGTAATTCGGAAATCCAAATACATCCAAATTTCCAAATAACGACAAATTCGTCCAGATTTCATATCAGAACTGAACAAACATGTCTAATCATCAGAAGTTTTCTTTCCTGCCAAGAAGGATCCCCAGTGGAGCAAACAACATGCTTCAATATTTATTTAGGAATGCAGGCAGGGGTGTAATGATAGGGGTTGCAGGGGTTGCAATTGCAACTGGGCCCCATGCTCCAGGGGGCCCGTGTGCCTCCCTTGTACACCTGGATAGGAGGGATAGCGGGGTGGCATTTAGAGGAACCAATCTCCTCCATTTTCCCCCTAATGGAGGAGATTGGTTCCTCTATGCTGCCTCCGCCGCCCCTGCTATCCAGTTTGCTTGTCTTCTGCTGTTCCCAGGGTCCCTGTGTGCTTCCCTGCCCCCCCCCCCCCCCCCATCACAGAGCTGCTGTCTTCCCCCTCCTCTCTCCTGCCAGCTGCTGTAGAAGATGTGTCATGATGGAGAGATTGGAACGGGTCGGTAAATTTGTCATTTACTGGCTCCTTCCTTTTCTGAATGGACAGAGTCAGTGATTGGTACCAATTGGTTCACTCATAACTGAAAGATAGTAAACTGTTTTTACTATACTTCCATTTCTGAATGAATGGGAGGCTCAACTATTCCTGTCCATTCATTCTGTGCAGCTGAGGTTGAGGGCTGAGGTTTGTTTAGGCCCCTGATATCTCATCAAAGCCCCCCAACAGAGCTCCTAAAAAATTGTAAAAAATAATAAAAATAAAATTGTAAAAGAAATAAAATGAAATGGTAAAAAAATAATACAATTAAAATAAAAATTAAAAACTGACACCAGTGAGGGAACTCAATCAGGATTACAAAGGTTTCAATTGCGACCGGGCCCTGGCATTTCACCACCATGGGGAGGGCCAAAGATGGCAGTAAGGGTGCCGCTGCAGGACTGTAATAAAGTAACCTGCGAAAGGAGTAAAGGGCCCCAGGATCAGCGAGAAGAGGCCAGGGGTCAGGGGGACCCTTCATCATTTCTTGCACCGGGGTCCTGAAGGTTCTAGTTACACCTCTGAATGCAGGCCAATAACGTCTAGTGGGGGCAGTAAAGGACTTTTCATTTTTGGGGGGCAGTAAGGTGGCTTTCCATTGTATAACACGTATGGCCACATGACTACAATATATACTACAATCTGTTTAGATGCTTTGCCTGCCTGGATTTTCAGTTGCTCGGTGTGCTGCCTTACGGAATAAGCTCTTTTGGGTCATTCCAAAAACAGTTAATGAAGAAAATAACAACATAAAGAAGCAGAAGTAATATTGAATTTTTCTTCCACTGGGGAACGTAGACTGGAGAACGCTGTTGGTGGGTCTCCACATTTGTGAAGCATCATATTCCAAATGGGATTAGGGATTCACCAGTGTGGCATAGGTAATTTACCCTTCCTTGTGATACACAGTGTGACACCGACAGCCCTTAGTGAGGCTAGGAGTTTTAGATTAAATAGAAAATATCTCAGTGGAGCAGGACCTCCCTGGAGGAGACCTCCTGTCTGGTATGGGAATTGAGGATTGTCAGCGGCGAGGAAAGTTATGTCGTTAAATATCCCTGATGATTCACATAGCTTAAGTCTAAGTTTCCTGACAGCAGAGGGAGTAAATTAGACTGCTTTAAATGAACTGGTCCTGAAGCCTCCTTTGCTAAAATAAAGTTGTCAAGTTGCTTGATGTTAATAGAATTTAAACTTTGTATTTTTCATTTTTGATTTTTGCCAATGCAGTTTTGCAAGTCAGTCCTATGCCAGGGCTCACCGATGTGCTAAGTGTAGTGTAGTGCATGTTTAAACCCATTCACTAAAATCTCCTATTAGCTTTAACATGTTAATAACATTTTTAAAGTAATTTCTAAAATTTTTTGTCTGCAGTTTTCATTAACCACTTGCCTACCGGGCACTTTTACCCCATTCCTGCCCAGGCCAATATTCAGCTTTTAGCGCTCTCACACTTTAAATGACAATTGCGCTGTCCTGCAACACTGTACCCTTATGACATTTTTATCATTTTTTTTTTCACACAAATAGAGCTGCACCGATTAGAGCTTTCTTTTGGTGGTATTTAATCACCACTGCTTTTTAATTTTTTTTTCTAAACAAATGAAAAAAATATATATATATTTTTTGTAGTCTATAGTTATAAAAATTTGCAAACAGGTCATTTTTCTCCTTCACTGAAGTGCGCTGATGAGGCTGCACTGATGAGGTGGAACTGATGGGCACTGATGAGGCAGCACTGGTGGGCATTGATGAGGAGGCACTGATAAGGCTGCACTGATAGGGGGCACTGATGGTCACTGATAAGGGTCACTGATGGGCTCTGATAGACAGCACTGAAGGACACTGATAGGCAGCACTGATGGACACTGATAGGTGGCACTGATGGGCATTTATAGGCACTGGTAGGCTGCAGTGATGGGCACTGGTAGGCAGCACTGAAGAGCACTGATAGGCAGCACTGATGGGCACTGATAGGTGGCAATGATGGGAATTGATAGGCACTGGTAGGCTGCACTGATGGGCACTGATAGGCAGCACTGATGGGCACTGATAGGCGGCACTAGTGGGCACTTGTAGGCTGCACTGATGGGCATTGATGGGCACTGGTAGGCTGCACTGATGGGCACTGAGAGGCAGTACTGATAGGCACTTGATGGGCGGCACTGATAGGCACTGGTAGGTTGCACTGATGGGCATTGATAGGCACTGGTAGGCGGCACTGATAGGCAGCACTGATGGGCAATGTCTGGCAGCACTGATCAGCACTGTTGGGCAGCACTGATTGGCAGCACTGGTGGGCACTGTTAGGACTGCACTGATAATCAGGACACTGAAAAGTAGTGCCTTGATTGTCAGCGTAGATGTATAAATAAAACAAGAGTCCATATGCAGTGCTAAAAGTAGAAGGTAAGTAAAGTTCAGAGAGGGCGGTGAATAAAGAAGGTAAGACCCTCACACCAGCTTCAGTGTATTTGTCAACACACCACCATGCTCCTATCTAATCTTCTTACCAGAAAGCCTAAAGGTGCAGGCATATAGATATATGGCATGTCAAGTCTCTCCAAATCACAGCGTCATCCACTTATATTTATCACGGTTGAACTGTGCAAGGAATCCACTGCAGCCTTCACCAACTGATCATGGATGAGTTAACCACTACAAACCAATTCAGTAGGAGGAAATGTAACCAAGAATGGAAAAAAGGCAAATAGTGAAGCCCATACAGGAATATGTTACAAAATGTATTAGAAGGTACTCACAGACAGAGAGATAAACGAGCATTGGAATAATAAATTTCAAAAGAACCGCAGTTGTAGTGCTTGTGTCCTCACATTACCTGATACATTTCAGCCAATTGGACATCGTCATTGTC
Source organism: Glandirana rugosa (assembly GCA_018402905.1). Taxonomy (NCBI): domain Eukaryota; kingdom Metazoa; phylum Chordata; class Amphibia; order Anura; family Ranidae; genus Glandirana; species Glandirana rugosa. The sequence goes on along the minus strand of BLSH010379081.1, from coordinate 4,213,426 downwards.
GTGATAGAGGAAACACATGCACGCTATTATATATACGCATAGCTGGGATCCCTATGTGGCCTCTGACAATGGCCCATTGGCCAATTTTTACAATCAGTGTAGATGTCCCATTGGCACAAGCCAGTTATCGGCTCTCCTCATACTGTCAGCATGAGGAAAGGAGTGCTGATAACCGCTTGTGTTTACATCCGTGATCAGCTGTCACATTAGACACAGCTGATCCCATGGTAAAGGGCTGCTGTGATTGGCTCTTTACCCCGACGGGTTCGGCACCGAACGTTGCCCGAACTTTATCCCGGACCCCAAACCCCATTGAAGTCAATGGGGACCCGAACTTTTAGGCACAAAAATGGCTGTAACAAAGTCCTGGCAAGCGCTAGAGGGCTGTAAAAGGAAGTAAAATGGGGGTAAGAGTAGGGCAAGTGCCCTACAAAAAAATGGGGATAGGGAAAATAAATTAAAATCAAATAAACTAGGAGATGATTTCCCGTTGCAAGCCACGGCTTGGGCAGCCCCATTTCTCGGTTAGTGTCGTCGGGAAATGGTACCCTAGTCGACACAGATTACACTGTCGACTAGTGCCTACATTTGTGTTCGCCAATAGTCGTGAGGAAAGGAGTACGACTGTCATACTCCTCTCGGCTATTGACCGAACACGGTTACCCTGTAGATGTGACTAACATTTTTAACCGGTTACCCGGTAACAGTCTCCGGTGTATCCCTAGGGTCGATACGCATATATATTATCGCACGTACACAAAGGAGATAGTGC
>BLSH010379081.1:4181936-4210715 GCA_018402905.1 Glandirana rugosa | reverse complement strand
TTCCCGGTTTCATTTAAAGTGATACACACATTTTGCAGAACAGTGATATGGGTACTCCCGGCTTATTTATACTTTTTTGACACAGTTTGAAGATGATTTTAGAACAGTTCTATGGCCTCTAATGTTAATTAATACTTTTCAGACCCATTTTGAAGATGATCTCCATTTTTGCATTTTTTTATGTTTTTATTTTTTAAAAAATATTTAAACGTATTTCCCTGTCCCCATTTCTTTGTAAGTCACTTGTCCCACCCTTACCCACATTTCCTTCCTTTTGCAGACCTCTAGGACCTTCCAGGACTATTTTACAACATTTTTTGTACCTAAAAGTTCGGGTCTCCATTGATTTCAATGGGGTCCGGGGTCCGGGACAAAGTTCGGGTTCTGTCCGGACCCGAACCCGGACTTTGTCCCGAAGTTCGGCCGAACCAGCAGAACCCGGACTTCTAGAAGTTCGCTCAACTCTACATGTGACATGTAGCACTGTGACTCCAGCCTCATATAGAGGCTGGGTCACATGATGCACTGACCAATCACAGCCATGCCATTAGTAGGCATGGCTGTGATGGCTTCTAAGGGCAAACCAGTGAAACGCTTGTTGATTGGCTGCCCTGCAGCTATTCAACATGCGTGATCAACTACCAGAACCCAGAACCCGAACGTTTTTTGAAATATCCATGTTCGGGTCCGGGTCCCGGACACCCCAAAGTTCGGTATGGACCCGAACGTTACAGTCCGGGTTCGCTCAACACTATATATCACCAAAATAGTCATATAACAAGTAACAGTAAAATAAAAGGCTTTAAAGTTTTTGTAAAGGTTCACTTTTTTTAAAAAATAACAAACATGTCATACTTACCTCCTCTGTACAGCAGTTTTGCACAGAGCAACCCCGATCCTCCTCTCCTGGTCACTGGGTTGGTCTATCACGGGAGCTAAAGTTGGAAGCAAAGGCACAAGCGATGGACGCTCACAAACCTTCCAAACCTCAGCTCCCGTGACAGACCAACCCAGTGACTCCACGTGTTCATTTCCATGCATGTTTTTGGAACCACAGCGTTATGTAAGTCAATAACGATCATTTGCCTTACCCTTCACATTTTTACCATTTTATGTCTGAGCCTTTTATCTGATCCATCATCATGTTTTTTTCAGATACGCTATTAAGTATCCACTCCTGATGAGTGGTTCCTAAACCACAAAACGTGTCGAGCTTTATGAGATGCTACGACAATCTATACTACCATTATAACACGCTCAGAAATTCTTTGAAACACATTTTGATCCTGTCACGTCATTCTACCATCTTATATATCTATCATTTGGACTGATTTTAGGGATGTACAATTCCCATGGTTATGCATATGAATTCAAGCTGTATCAATCCTACTATGTATGTGTATATATATCATTTTTTACCTGTATTTATTGACATGTGGTATGTTTAACATAACAAATAAACTGCAAACTGTACAAATCGATGGTTACACTCTTCCAGTGACTGGCCTTATTTAAAGTCCCCATGACCAATTTTTCCCTTTTGCTATGTTATTCTTTAGGGTCTTTGCTAAACATTATATATAGGGGTTGATTTACTAAAACTAGAGAGTGCAAAATCTGGTGCAGCTGAGCATGATAGCCAATCAGCATCTAACTTCAGCTTGTTCAATTAAGCTTTGACAATAAATCCTGAAAGCTGATTGGTTTCTTTGTTAAGCTGCACCACATTTTGCACTCTCCAGCTTTATTAAATCAACACCATAATGTTTGGGGGTTCTAAGTAATTTTCTAGCAAAAAAACGTTCTGTGTGCAGCAGCCCCCTCAGCCCCCCTAATACTTACCTGAGCCCCTTCTCTCTCCAGCGATGTTGCAGGAGAGACTCAGGTGCCCAGGACTCATTAATATGTACAGAAGATCGGCACTCCAAAACTCCAATGCAGTACATTTATTGATAAGTGCAGAGATGATACAAGAACAGCAGTTGCTGTTCTTGTATCATCTCTGCACTTATCAATAAATGTACTGCATTGGAGTTTTGGAGTGCCGACCGTCTGTACATATTCATGATTTGGATGTTTGAGGAACGTCTTGGTCTGTGCACCCACCAGGTGGATTTGGGACTACCTTTTGGATTTAGTGCACGTTCCCTGTTGAAGCACTGCACACCTGTTATTGCTTGTCCAGGACTCATTGGCTGGGAAAGCATCAGGCGCCATTGGTGTGCGCTGCTGTCAATCAAAGTCAGTCAGCCAATGAGGAGAGAGAGGATGTGTTGTAGGTGTACTGGAGTGTTTTATAATGCCCAGCGGACACTCCCTTAAGGCCAACTATCCTGGGTGCATTTATATTTCCATAAGACAAGGTGTCACAATCATAAATCCAGCATATTATTTAGCAAAATTTAATTCTGATTTGGTAGATATTAAATAACACAGGTCTGGGATGTGTCTTTCTTCTAGGAGGTCTAATGTGTCTTACCAGCCTTTTGACCTTTGTAATAAAGTCATGCTTGGTGTGCAACTCGGTTGCATCTTCTTTTACATTAATGTAACCACCTTTGAGGAAGGTAACTCCATTACATTAGTAGTTAATGAATATAAAATACACTTAACTTTGTGGAGTCCCACTGTATAGTATAGATCAATACCCTGACCTCAAATATGTGTATTCCTAAACTGCATACAAGACTATTTACAATGTGACCATTTATAACAGGGCCTTATCCAAGTCCAAGAACCTGGGCTAGTTACGTTTTATGGTGCCCTTTTCTATTGTGTGTACAGTTATGTTTGGTATCACTACTCTATTCCCACCAGACCGTTTGGGATTCATCAGACCTCACTAACATTACAGATGTCCTATAATGATCAGTGCAAGGGCCCTTTATTCTCAAACAGGTGGCAAATTTGGGTTGACAGGGATCTGCAGTACTTATGTTTTTAACTTCTGATATTAGGACCATATTACAATAAAGCACATGTGGAGTGAAAGACTGAGAGCATCAAGCCATAGGATTAAGGTAAACAAACCTTCTGCAAGCAGCTCTCCCCTTAAGACCCCCCTTATTCTTACCTGATCCTGATCTTGAACCAGTCATGTGCATGAGAGCAGAGGCTCTCTTGGCTCTCTCTGTCTTCATTGGCTCAGACACAGCAACGGGAGCCATTGGCTCCTGCTGCTGTCAATCACAGCCAGTGAGAAGAGAGTGGGAATGAGCTATGCTCTGTGGGTCTTAAAAAATACGCAGGCCAGGCTTGGGAGTGAGCATGCATGAGAGCCCCCATACAAAGCTGTTTACTATGGGGGCACTCGGCATGGGCGGAGGTGCCAAGAGTGCCAGTGGAGAAGAGGAGGATCTGGGATGATCTATGCAAAACCAAACAGAGCAGGTTAGTATACGGTAACTTATTTGTTATTTTTGAAAAATAAAAACTGTGCATTTACAAACATTTTAATAGGCATATGGATTTAGGATATGTAAAACTTGTGTATCACAGTTAAAATATCTGATTCTAGGAAAATAATAAAAGCACAACAAACAATTATGAAAAAAAAGAAATATATTAATCAATATTAAAAAATACATAAATAATCAATGAAAGCAATGAACAAGAAGGTTATCATGGAGAATCGGTTGCCACATTATCCCTTTAATCCAGGACGCATATTAATTATGTGGCTGATTAAGGTGGTATTTAAACTCACTTGGTGCCTTATCTGCATTAAATTTGCCTCAGAACCTGTGTAATTCATATGTGTCCTGGATTAAAGGGATGATGTGGCAACCCTTGGAGGAACCCACAGCATTAAAAACATTACTGTGATCCTGAGCTTTGATAAAGACCACCTGGATATGTCACAGGCTACTGGAACAATGTTTGGGGAGCACGTAAATGCACATGGTATTTTTTTTTAAATTCAATAGATTTTTATTGGTTTTCAATGGTATACAGAAGGCAAAGTTCACAAGCAGTACCAAGGTTGTATAAGCACTATTAAGACACATTTCTCAGTTAAATGATTACGATAACCAACAGTAATGTTCTCACTTGGTCTCCCCCGCCGGTTCCGCCAGCCGGGCGAATGCACATGGTATTTTTAAAATATCAAACTGCAAAGGACAGTAGTGTGGGAGGAATCACCTTCAATCCTTGTATGACCAATCATTTCCAAGTTGTATGTGGACAGCCTACATCAAATGTCAGGAAGTGTTTGAAGCCCAGAAGCTGGGTGAAAATGATGGAAAACACATGAATCAATTAATAAACTGAGCGAATGCCACAGATGAAAATCTGCATTGTAGAGTCCTGATCTAATAAAATTAATAAAAGCACAGTGAACAGTTATGAAAAAACTCTATTAATAAAAAATAAATACATAAATAAACAATGAAAGCAATGAACATGAGTTCATAGAAGGTTATCATGGAGGAACCCAAAGCATTAAAAACATTACTGTGATCCTCAAGTTTGATAAAGACCATCTGGATAAGTCGTAGGCTACTGGAACAATGTTTGGGGAGTACATGAGACCAAGTTGAACCAAGTAAATGCGCATGGTATATTTAAAATATCAAACTGCAAAGGACAGTAGTGTGGAAGGTATCACTTTCAATCCTTGTATGACCAATCATTTCCAAGTTGTATGTGGACAGCCTACATCAAATGTCAAGAAGTGTTTGAAGCCCAGAAGCTGGGTGAAAATGATGGAAAACACATGAATCAATTAACAACTGAGCAAATGCCACAGATGAGAATCTGAATTGTAGAGTCCTGATCTAATAAAATTAATAAAAGCACAATGAACAATTATGAAAAAACTCTATTAATAAAAAATAAATACATAAATAAACAATGAAAGCAATGAACATGAGTTCATAGAAGGTTATCATGGAGGAACCCACAGCATTAAAAACATTACTGTGGGGGGCGTGGCTAGCCGGCGGAGCGGATGGTTGTACTCCTCTGAAGCTCCTCGTGTCCTTCAGCCAATTCAGCGGCATTACACCGACTTTTGAGCCTTAATCTCAAACCTAACTATGGATCAACACCTTCTCCCTCAGGGCACCATGCCCAGAAGACGTAAGTCGCCCTACAAGCTGCAAAAACTGACTGACTTCTTTCCGGCCCGAAGCTCCACGTGCAGCCAAGATGGCCGCGGCGGCCGCCGGAACGAAAACTCGCTCGGAGACATGGAATCTTCGTTCGGAACGGAGGAACCTTCGTTCGGTGCAAATGAGGAAAGCTACCGACCAGACCCTAGGCTATCCAGGCCTCTATACGAAGGAGATCCCGGTGAGTTGTCACCACCCTTATCCCCCTCATCAAGAAGCCCCCTGAAATCCAGACCACGGATAGACAATCTTCCCACGACATTAGGGATCACTACAGATCACCAAAACACTCAATCTGCCATTGATACATTCCCAGCCTCAGATCAGCCTGCATCTGAAATGGCGATTAAGGCCATGCTGCTATCCTTAAAACAGGACCTTCACTCAGATATGATGGCTACAATGGCTCCTCTATCCCAAGCATTACAACAACAAGACCGGCGACTTACTCGCACTGAAACAAGAGTGGGAGAACTATCACAGGCCCACAACGACCTTATAGATGCCCATTCTCACCACGATGCAATAATCCAGCAACTCCAACTCAAGATCGCGGACATGGAGGACCGATCCCGTCGGAACAATATTAAGTTCCACGGAATCCCCGAATCGGTGTCCCCGGACTCTCTTATCGCCCATATACAACAACTGATGAAGCACTATATTCCTACGCTCACCGACACAGAAATGGCGATCGATCGAGCGCACAGAATCCCCAAGCCATCCTTTCTCCCAGCATCGATTCCCCGTGACGTTCTAGCCAGAATTAATTTCTACCAAACAAAAGAGAAAGTGATGATGCCAGCAAAACGATCACCTCCACCCCCAGCGACTCATGTGGGCATAAAACTATTTGCAGACCTTTCGAAGGCTACCCTTTTGAATAGGAAAAAACTGGTTACCGTGACTAAAGCACTCCGTAACCACAATATCGGATACCAATGGGGTTTCCCAACTAAACTAACAATCAAAAGACAAGGCAGATCGTTTATAATCAGATCTTTAGAAGAAGGCCTGGACTTGCTCAAAGATTGGCACATCCTACCAGACGACGCCGGACCACGGGCCATAAACTCCTCTCAACAGATGGACACGGGAGAAACACAGACAGCCTGATACAGGCCTCAATACCTACTTCTACCAGGACATAGGCTCAACTTACCACTTTTGGCTGGAGCACATCGGCTCGTATGTCGATAAACATACTCACTTTGACTCTTCATCATATCAATATGCTATTGATATGGTCTTCTTTCTTCCCCCAGTTGGCAGTAGTCCAGTTGACTACCAGTTGTACCTGCCTTTTTTGCAGGTCCTTTTTACCTTTACTTGTTGTATTATTTCTTACTCCACTCCAAGTACTACTACAATCTACTCCCTACCTGTACACGGATTCCTTAAACTCTACACCTCAATGGCAATCCTTAATTCGAAAAACCCTCAAGCACCATACTCAAGACGAATGCGAACCAGCATATACCCACCATCAACATCTACCCATGAAAACTGCACCAAAAATGATCCCCTCGACACTCCAATTGAGATCTGAACACACAGCCCTTTATGTGCCCAAACGACGCCCCAACGCTTCGAAGCTCCTTTATTATGGCACTTAAACTTTCATCCTTGAATGTGAGGGGACTTAACTCTCCACATAAACACTCCCTACTTTATAAAGAAACACGGCAACTCAAGGCGGATATTCTCTTCATTCAAGAGACTCACTTTATGGCTTCCAAAACACCTCAATTTCGGCTAAAACACTACTCAAAAACCTTCATGTCCTCCAATATCAAGAAAACCCATGCAGTACTGACTGCAATACATGATTCTCTACGGTTCACAACTATCTCAGAAGTCTCGGACCCACTCGGACGCTACCATATACTCATATGCGAGATAAACCATGTACATTACACCCTAGTCAATGTATATGGTCCAAACTCCAAACAAATTCGATTTTTTAAAGAGCTCTTTTCCATAATAGAACCTATTAAAAAAGGTCGACTGATTATAGGCAGGGACTTCAACATCATTAATGACGAAGACATGGACTCTACAACAAAGAAGAAAACTACACACCAAACTCTTACCCCAATCCTACAATCTAACGGCTTACATGACATATGGAGATGCCAACATGGAACCGAAAAGGACTATACGTACTTCTCACCATCTCACCTTTCCTATTCAAGGATTGATTTTTTTCTCACGGACAAATTCACCCTACAGCAAATAATGAATTCCTCGATTGGCACAATTACGTGGTCAGACCACGCTCCCATATCCATAGAGATCGGCTCTTCTTACAAAAATGCACCATCTAGATTATGGAGACTGGATCCTAACATACTTAAGAACCCCAAACATTACAAGACAATTGAAGATGCCCAAACACTATTTTTTGAGACTAACTCTTCCCCAGACGTGCCCATAACGACTCTTTGGGCGACATACAAAGCCTTTATTAGAGGCATATGCATTAAAATACAAAGTATAGAAAGGAGGCAGAGGTCGCGACAGATTGAAGAAGTCTTAGAATCTATTAAAAACAAAGAAGAACTTAATAAGACTTCTCCCTCCCAATCCCTTAGCACAGCCCTGATTAAAGAAAGAAACAGACTCTGCTCCCTCCTTTCCCATGAATATGCTAATCAACTTAAAATAACCAAAGCAAATTTCTATTCATTGGGCAACAGAGCAGGAGCTAAATTAGCCAAATATGTGAAACAACAACGCCTTAAAACAACAATCACCAAAATCATACACCCAAGTAAAAAATCCCCCGTACATGATCCCCTGGAGATAGCTAACGCCTTTAGCGAATACTATCAATCTCTATATAATTTAAAGGAAGATAACTCAACACCTCAACCTACTTCAGACTCCATTCAGTCATTTCTACAATCAGTTAATCTCCCCTCACTATCTCCCAACCAGCTACAGGACCTTTCTATACCCATCTCCCCACTGGAGATAGAACAACTAATTAGCACCTTACCCCTGAACAAAGCACCAGGAGCAGATGGGTTTGTTGATGAATTTTATAAACACCTTGCCCCCTCTATTTCCTCATATCTAGCAGACCTATTCAATCATGTCGCGACCTCTGGGGCCTTTCCTAAAGAAATGTTACTATCAACTATAATTACCATACCTAAACCTGAAAAGGACTCAGCACAAGTTCAGAATTACAGACCAATTTCCTTAATCAATACTGATGTCAAAATTTATGTCAAAATATTAGCAAAAAGACTGGCAACAATAATTTCCTCTCTGGTCCATCCTGACCAGGTGGGATTTATTCCCGGCCGTCAAGCACCTGATGCTACGAGAAGGATCCTTTCCCTCATACACAGTGTGGAATCAAATCGAACGCCTTCTCTGCTCCTTTCCTTGGATGCAGAGAAGGCGTTCGACCGCATACACTGGGGATTCTTGAGGGCAACCTTGAATAAATTCGGAATAGTGGGCTGGCTACAGTCAGCCATACTTTCCCTCTACTCTTCCCCTTCAGCTAGAGTATTGGTAGACGGAACGCTCTCAAATCCTTTTGATATCACAAACGGAACTAGGCAGGGATGTCCCCTTTCCCCTATCATTTTCGCCCTCCTCATAGAACCACTGGCATCTAAAATTAGAGAAAATACACAGATATCTGGCATCCCCTTTGGAAACACAATCCACAAAATTAGTTTGTTTGCGGACGACATTATATTAATGATCACAAACCCCAAGCAATCCCTCCCAGCCATAAAAGCAACCTTAAACCTATACTCTATCTCATCCTACTACAAATTAAACGAACATAAGTCCCTCATACTAAACCTACATACTCACCCTCAGATCCAAAACTATATCTCCAAAAAGTTCCCCTTCACTTGGTCCAACCACTCTATTCCGTACATAGGCATCAAACTAGCCCCCTCTATCAAGCAAATACATAAGCTTAATTACACCCAACTACTCCAAGATGTCCCCAAGGATCTGCTCTCCTATAGATCTGTAGGCCTTTCCAGACTAGGTCGAATAGCTGTGATAAAAATGTTTACCCTCCCAAAAATATTATATATTTTTAGGACTCTCCCAATCCCAACTACACAAACCCTCCTTCGAAAACTTCAAAAACTAATAACACAGTATGTCTGGGCATCCAAAAAACCAAGATGCGCCTCGCATCTACTATATCGCTCATTCAAAGAAGGAGGAGCAAACCTGCCCCACATAAAAAATTACTATCAAGCAACACTGTTAGATCAAATTTACTACTGGTGGCAACCCTCCAAAGAAAAAACATGGTCGCAAATGGAAGCCATGATAACTAGGCCCCTCACCCTTCAAAACATTCTGATCTTATACTCATTAAACCCAAAAATCAAACCAATACACCACCCCTGTATAACGGCTTCCTTAGAAGCCTGGAAGACCCTTATATTAGATACTACAACACCTACGACCTCCATCCAAATCCCTATCGATATACTACAAGGATTAACCGAACCGTTACCCCTAGACCCATGGAAAGCCAAAGGTATCTGTTTCCTGAAGGACTTATTTCGACAAGACAAATTGGCTACATTTCCATATCTCCAAGCAAAACATAATCTCCATTCCTCCACATATTTCACATATTTATGAATGCGCCAATGCATACTGGACCACAACCTCCCCCTAGTAGCCGCCCATCCAATACCATCTTTCCAATTTTTGTCCGCTGATGCATACCCACGTAAAGGCATCTCTCACTTTTACCGACACATCATCCAAACATCACTCAAATTTCTAACACCTTCAATGTTAAAATGGGAATCTACCTTAGAACAAAAAATCCCTGAATTAGAATGGAAGAAAGCCTTCACACTATCCTACAGAGTCTCTCGATGCGTCAACCATTGGGAAGCATATTTAAAAATCATTCACGAATGGTATTTAACACCAAAAAAACTCTCCAAAATATATGCGTCCCACTCCCCACAATTCTGGAGATCCTGCGGAGAGATAGGGACTCTATATCACATTCTATGGACATGTAAGTCTATAAAACCATACTGGAATAAAATTTTTACACTACTCTCAGATATATCAGGCCATATAATACAACCAAACCCCAGATTGGCACTATTACACATAGGCCTTGATCAAATTCCCATAGACTCTAGAACAGTCACGATCCATGTATTATATGCTGCGAAGGTGAACATCACCAGACTATGGAAGACAGATAAAATCCCCTCACTCCTTAATGTGATCTCAGATCTTAATTTCCAATATGCAATGGAAAAATGGTTCGCTCTCAAATTCACATCACTCCTCAAATTTGATAATAAATGGAAAACTTGGTCAAAAAATCCAAACAATTGGAACTAGTATGATAGATTCTTATACCTACTTACCTTACCCATGTTTCGTGTAACAAACACGGATGATTATTTATTAAATTAGTAGTACTGCAGTAATAAATGCTACCCTGTCTCAATCTTTCCCCTACCCCTCTTGGAGTACCCCTAATTTTTCCTTTGTTCTCTCCTACTTTCTACCCGAGTTCACAACATTTTTTTTCTATTGTTCTTTCCTGGACTGTATTCTGGCGTAATGATTATAGATTATTTCCTTCAAGTAGTCCATAATAAGCTTATATACGCAATATTGTCATTATAATGCTGAACTTGTGGTTGTACCTGCATGTAATGACTTGTTATGCTAAACTTTCAATAAAAATGATTGAAATATAAAAACATTACTGTGATCCTCAAGTTTGATAAAGACCATCTGGATAAGTCACTGGCTACTGGAACAGTGAATGTTTGGGGCGCACGTGAGACCAAGTTGAACCAAGTAAATGCACATGGTATATTTAAAATATCCAACTGCAAAGGACAGTAGTGTGGGAGGGATCACTTTTAATCCTTGTATGACCAATCATTTCCAATTTGTATGTGGACAGCCTAGATCAAAATGTCAAGAAGTGTTTGAAGCCCAGAAGCTGGGTGAAAATGATGGAAAACACATGAGTAAATTAACAACTGAGCGAATGCCATGGAAGAAAATCTGCATTGTAGAGTCGCAGTCCTGATCTCAGCCCCAATGAAATGTTGTGGCGCGATCCGAAGCAAGGCGTATAAGCAACACAAATCAAAATATCAATGAACTGAAACAAATTGTATGCAGAAACGGGCCAAAACACCTAACCTCTGTGTAGTGCTGTTCTACGGCTCCAGAAAGCATTTGCTTGGGGTTACTGCCAATAATCAGGGTCCGCACTTACTAAATATAAGGGTTCACATCTTTTTTCAATCAATGACTTTAACTATTTAAACCTTTGTTTAATAAAGATATAACAATGTAAATGCTTCATGTGTTACTCATTAAAGAAGACTGTCTCAATTCTTTTTTAGAAGTGATGAATGCAATCCTCCAGAACATTCCAAAGGGTTCACTTTGAAACTATTCTTCTGCCACTCCTATATGGCTTGGGTTCATAAATATGATAAAGAGCAGAGTAAACACAGCCAGTCACAGAACCTGGAATTTACACGTTAATCTGTACAGTGAAATAATATAAACTGTATATTACCATCCGTACACAGGTCACTGTTGGATAAAGCATATTTTAGCTTTGCAAATTATTTATAATACACTGAACATAACAGTAATATGGGGACTGGCACTTTTGTTTGGCTGTCTGAATCATTCTGAGTCTCAGACTTATAACAGGCATGCAACAAATGAAAAGTTTGAAAACTCAGTACTCCTTGTCTGTATATTTGTTTCAGGTCAGTGATTCAAAAACTGTTGAAGGCAGAACTCTTTACAAGAGAATTAGCCCCAGAGCTTACAGAATGTGATAACACTCTTTGCAAAGAATACCCAATTACATGCAAGGAAATAATATATATATATATATATATATATATTTTTTTTTTTTTTTTACTTGTACATGATTGGCTGATGGAAGTCACCTCATTCAGTAAGATTTGAGGAATATTCCCTTGCAAAGTGCAACTTCCCTTGCATAGTGAACAGTATATTTGCCTTTAGTAAATGTGTTGTTACATAGTCGACAAGAGAGGGCTGATATAAAAACAAATTTTGGTACTTATGCTGGCTTTATGCAAAAATGCCTGTAATTATTTTTTTATATCAATTTTTATATATGTTTTATATATTTATATGTATATTCATATTATATAGTATTATTTTTATTATTACTAATATTATTATTAATAACTATAGAAGCACAAAGTGGAGGAGGTGGGACTTTTTTAGGTGTGATTAATACTGCAACATATGATATTTTCAATAAAAACACAATTTATTAACTACTTCCCGACCGCGCGCCGTGTTTTCACGGCGGCAGTCGGGATGCTGAGCGCGAATCGCCGTAAATAAGCGGCGATCTGCAATCAGCCACCAGGGGGGGAGTGTGCCCGCGGCTCGGGCGGACCCGATGTCCGCCGGCGAGCCGCCATGAGCGGCTACAGGGAAAGAACTGGGAACCGCCGATGTAAACACGGCGGTTCCCCGCTCTGTTAGTAGGGGCATGAGAGATCTACTGATCCCTGTCACTGGGATCAGTTAGATCTCTCATGCCCATGTTAGCCCAACCCCCCCACAGTAAGAACACACCCAGGGAACACTATTAACCCCTAGCTTTCCCCCCCAGGTTAACCCCTTCACTGCCAATGACATTTATACAATAATCAGTGGACATTTAAATTTCTGATCGCTGAATAAATGTCATTGGTCCCAAAAAAGTGTCAAGAATGTCCGACATGTCTGCTGCAATATCACAGTACAGCTAAAAATCACAGATCGCCGCCATTACTAGTAAAAAATAAAAAAAAATAAAACCCCAGAAATTAATTCTCATCATCCGTAAACGCGGCCACTTTTGCGCAAACCAATCAATAAACGCCAAATGCGATTTTTTTTTATCACAAATATGAGGAAGAATATAAATCGGCCAAAACCGGTGAAAAAAATGTTTTTTTTATATATTTTCTTTTGGATTTCAATTTTAGCAAAAAGTAAGAAATTTGGGTTTTTTTGCAAAATGGTCGCTCTTCTTTTGTTTATAGCAGCGATCAGAAATGATGCAGAGGCGATCAAATACCACCAAAAGAAAGCTCTATTTGTGGGAAAGCAAGGACGCAAATTTTGTTTGGGTGCAACGTCGCATGATCGCGCAACTGTCAGTTAAAGTGACGAAGTGCCGAATCGCAAAAAGTGCTCTGGTCCTAAAGTGGGAAAACCTTCCGGAGGTGAAGTGGTTAAACATGCATAAACTTACTCACACACACAGAAATGTATTCTGGTGGCTAGGTTTATTGATTATTCTAGCCGATTAAATGATCTTAAACATGTATGCTTTTAAACACTTTACAGACATAAACAAGGGTACTTAGCATGCCATTACATATGTTCTTTACGATGGATCTTTCTGGTAGCAAGATCCAGCACTGACAGGTGTAATTTGATTACATCAGCGTGCATGAGCCCTTAAATATGCTGATGCCAATTTATATGGGAAAGCTTTGTGTTATTTTTGTTGACAATGCAATAAACCTTAAAGTGTATTTCTATAATTTGATTTGCTGCTAATGTGGAATAACATAACTTAATCACATTAAAAAAAAATAGTTGGTTACCTTCTTAAAGTGATTGTTAGGCCCCTTTCACAAGGATATTCCGTTCAGGTCTGCCTGTCCGTTTTTTTAAGGGGGACCTGAACGGAGCCTCCATGCAGCTCTATGGAGAGACGGATGTCAGCGGAGACATGTCCATTGACACCCACCTCTCTCCAATCCGCTCCGCTTCCGTAAAGTGTGATGGAGGAAAACCCTATTTTTCCATCCGTCTGCGGATCGGATGACAACGGACAGACGGATCCGTTGTCATCCGATTTCCCATAGGATAGAGCGGGGGCTCTGACGGATCTGTCTCTGCACAGAGAGCGGAGATGGATCCGCCATCTGTCGGCTCAGCAAGGATCAGCGGAGCGATCCTCACTGAGCAAAACAGACCCCTCACATGGACGTGTCCTAAGGCCCCTTTCACACTGGCGGGACGTTAAAGTTGTGCGATTTTGACGCGATTTTAGGGAATGCCTGTGTAAACTTGAGGTCTATGGACCTCAACTCGCATCAAAGTTAGACCAAAGTAGTACAGGGACTTGAAGTCACAGAGATATGAATGGTTAACAATGGGAATCATGGGGTAAGACATGTCATGCGACTCTGATGTCCAAAATTGCAGGAAAAGTCACACAAGGGGCCTAAGGGTATACATATACTCATACTTACCTGCTCTGTGTAATGGTTTTGAACAGACCAGCCTCGATCCTCCTTGTCTCGGGCACCCCCGTTGGTGCTCCTGGCGCCTCCCCTTTGCTGAGTGCCCCCCATTGGTTTGCTGTTCAGAGAGCATTTGACAGGCAGTGAGGAGGCATTTGCTTTCCCCTGAGGGAAATGGTGGGGTAGCAGGATAGAGGGGAAAGGTATCAGGACATATTACCGGTATTTCTCTCTCTTAGTCTAGTTGATTAAGGGCCGGTTTAGTATCATTGGTATTTTAGCTCTGTGGTGCCCAGGGGTGGGTATTCTTAGGCATCCCTCACAACTGCCCATTGTGGTCTTCCCATGCTCTTTTCTTCTCTTTTTTGCATCACAAAATAATACTCCCTGAAACAGAAGTTCACTTTTTTTAAGGGGAAAAAAAAGTTTAAAGGCCCTGTGATACAAAAAAACAAAAAAACAACAACAATATAGACCCAAAATACTGCCTCCCTAAAAAAAAAAAATAGGGAGACTTGCAGAAAAAAAATGGACAACAAAGCTAAAAGTGACTGCTGACCTTAAATCCCCCACAGAATAAAATTAAGTATAAAAATAACAATAGGAAAAAAGGTAAAGAGCTTGCAATCAGAATCAAAATACAGATTCCTAACTAATCTTAATCTTTCCATATGCAGTTTGTCAACTTCCCTATCCTTTCCTTACAATAAGCTTCCTATACACTGACACTATGGCTGCTCTGTGCCCCCCTTTTATAGTAAGGGGGTTGGCAGATAACAACACACCCATTATTGGCCCTTCTAAGCCAGCTGGCGCCTTGGAAAGAAAAATTAAAAGTCAGCAGCTACAAATACTACAGCTGCTGACTTTTGATATGTGGACATTTACCTGTCCAGGGAACCCGTGATGTCAGCACCTGAAACTGATCTTTGGAACGGCTGTTGGGTGCTGCTGCCGCCATCGCCACTAAGGGAAACTGGCAGTGGAGATTTTCGGCTTCATAGCCGCCTCCCTACTGCGCGTGCACGAAGCGCGCTATGCTTTCTAATTGGCCCAGGGGCGGGAGAAGGAGGAGGGGGGCCTGTGAAGAACAGGGTCCCTTTTCCTCCCTCCCCACTCAAAGGTGCCAAATATGGCGCTGGAGGGGGGAGGAAGCAAATGAGCGTACGTTCCACTTTTGGGGGGAACTCCGCTTTAAGTTCAATGCCCTTGCAGTGCATAATGATTACAAAGAATTTGGGGAGCAAATTTCTGTGAACCTTAAACACAAAATATTCACCTCAAATCCATGGTAGACCTGCACCTGAATCTCATCCCTATTTATTACTAGTCTGCAGTGCACCTTATATATAGGCCTGTTTTGAATTCTCTGTCTGGTCTTGATTTTTGTCTTGTGCAGAGATCTCGAATGTAGCGCACATCTGGATCTGTTAATGAGAAACATCATAATAGTATGTGAACACTATTATAGTCAACAATATGACAGGCAGATGCTTATAGCCATGGGCAGGATCACCTAACAGCATTAGCAGATGGCAAACCACTAGCTACTGTTCACTAAGAGCCAGATGGCATGAATGCATATACTGGATGATGTCTCTCCCCCACATCTGGTTTAGACTAAGTGCCACCACACTCACTAAGTGGGCATTGGACCGCTGAGGAAGTGTATGTGTCTACTGTGCTATTCCTTAGGGCTGAGCACAATGACTATTGCATGACAGGAGGAAGATTCCTGATGCCCTGGTATGCTGCAAAGGCATACATTGATCCTGCATTTGATATTTAAATTATTTAAGGCATGGGTGGTATCATAAAATATATCGTTGCCTACAAATTTGGCTTGTTCAGCAAAGGCTTTAATCTGGTCAAAGATATTTTAGCCATTAACATTTTCTGCATTATCACCACCGGATTCAATAAGGTTTAACTGCATTTATAATGAACATGTATTTTGCTTATGCAAAGCAACAGGCTCACATTGATGACTGCCCCAGCAGCAGTTTTTGCTTACCTCCCCCTTATTCCCCATCTAAACAGTTTACTCCACACTGTAAGGGCTCGTTTACACTTGCTTTGGCTTAAATGCACATTAAAGCCCCTACTGCTTTAACAAGCTTTTATGATGTGTTTTTGAGGCTTCGGTTGTGCTTCAGTGAGGCTGCGGCGGTGCTTCAGTGAGGCTTCGGTGGTGCTTCAGTAAGGCCCCTTTCACACTGAGGTGCTTTCCTAGCATTTTTGTGCTAAAAATAGTGCTTCCAAAACGCTTCTAAAATGCTGCCCATTAATTCCAATGTACCTATTCACACTGGGGCGTCACGTTGGTACTGAGTTTAAAAAAGTCTTGCAAGCATGATTTTTTGTGCTTATTCTGAGCGCTAAAAATAGCGCATTAAAAACGCCCATATACATTGAAATGAATGTAAATCGCGTTAAAAGCGCAAGCAAAACGCCCAGAGGTTGTGAAAAGGTCGAAATACCAGGAAGTAAACAGGATGTAATGTAGGGGGATGTGCTATTTATTTAATGCTAGCGCTTCAAAAGTGCTTGAAAATCGCCTGGGCGTTAGCGTTAATTATAGCGTTAACGCTGGAAAAACGCGGTAATAACGATTGATGTTTTGCACACGTCTGAAAGTAGCCTGAGGCTGCAGTGGTGCTTCAGTGAGACTTCAGTGGTGCTTCATTGAGGCTGCGGTGGTCCTTCAGTGAGACTTCGGTGGTGCTTCAGTGAGGCTGCAGTGGTGCTTTAGTGAGGCTTCGGTGGTGCTTCAGTGATGCTCTTTTGAAGTTTTGTTGAAGCTTGGCCGATGCCCTGTGTGTTTGTTGATATCTCACACCTGCAATTTCTCCAAAACAAAGCAAAGCTAAAGCTGAATTAAAGCCTCTGAAAAGCCGCAGGTGCTTCAAGCGAGCTTCAAACAAGATTTGTCATAGACTTCTATGGAGGCGTTGGGGAGGCTTTGAAGCCTGGCTAAATCTACATGGGGTATAATTTTTGACGCAAAACTGAAGCGATGCAAAGACAATGCAAGGTGTAAACAGGACTGTAAGCCAACCATTTTGTTTAGTGACAGGGGCTTTGACTGGCGTTAAGACAGGCGTGCACAGGGGGTGTGCCAGGTGCAGTGCTGCTGGCTTCCATCTGTTCCTCTTCCCCCTGCTGCTGGGGGTGATGTTTCAGGACGGAGATTGGGGGAACGGGCTAGTAAATATATAGTTTACCATCGCCTTCCTTTTCTAAATGAACACAGTGAACACACTCGCTCACTGTTTTCATTTTTAACCGTAGCATAGTAAACTTTGTATAGTTTACTATGCTTCAGTTTATGAGTGAACAGGATGGTGCTCAGTATAGAGCACTCCTCATTCATTCACTGCCCCGTGCACAATGTCAGGACAAGGTCATCCAGCGCCCAGGGCAATGATAGCAAACTGTGCCCCCCCTTCCATTAGGGTTAGGGTTAGCAATAATGTCGCTGTCACTACTCCTGTCAGGCGTCTAACAGAAGCATCTGGCACAGGGCACCCCCATCTTTGCAATAAACCATTGAGCCCATGGCAGTCACCCCTCCTGCCCACCCCTTGTCTATGCCCTGCCCGTGCAGCTGAGGCTGCAGAGAAAGGCATGTGTGTTTGAACTTTGGGGTGCACACCCTAATGCAATAGGCTGCCCACACCTATGTGTTAAGAGAGCTTTAATAAAGCGTGTCTGATGCCTTGTTTTGAAGCAAGTGTAAACTAGCCCTTAAGGAGAAGGTTTGGGCTTACTTCTACCATGGGTTCAAGGCAAATACTGTGGGTTTGGGAATCACGATCCAGGCCAATTTAGGTGCAGATTCATAAGGGAGACATTTTAAAAGAAAAAGAAAATCATAGTGCAGTGTCTTTTATGACCAGCAGGCTTAGAAGGGTCAATAAGGGGGCTTTTGGATAAGCCAGTCCCCTGTAAAAGGGGGTATAGAACAACCAAAGTGTCAGTGTATTGTAGGCTGCTGTAGAGAAAGGATAAAACTGCATAGGAAGAGATAGGAGTCAGTTAGGAAAAAACACACACATATAAAACACTGGTGTAACGCTCAGATCTGAAACGCATGATTGTGAATAATAGTGGGAGGACATGCAGAAGTATGGTTCATCAATAGCAACAATAAAAATATATAAAATTGAATAAAAATTTAATAAAAAATAAAAGACAAAAAACAAAAATTGAAAGGTTTTGTAAAAAACGATCGATCAAAGTCCTGAAATAAACGAGTTGAACATAGAGTTCTAGGGGTGCGCCCCTGTCAACTCTGAGTCTCTAAAAAAAATGCTGCAAAGGGAGTGAGGCTGCTTCCGGCGCGGGCTGGGGGACACCATCACTATGGGAAAAGGAAGGCAAAAAAGGAATTTAGGAAACTGTACTTTAAAGCGGAGTTCCACCCACATTTGAAACTTCTGCTGATCGTATTCCTCCCACCCTCAGGTGTCACATTTGGCACCTTTCGGGGGGGAGGGGGAAGAGGATACCTGTCTTTGACAGATATTCTGTTCCCACTTCCGGGAGCCCGGCCGCGACGCATTACGTCAGCAGCCCGGCCTCTTCCTCCCTCCTCCGCCACCAGGCCACTGACAGAGCACAGTGTGCTTCGCGCATGTGCAGCAGGTGCCCAGCCCCAAAGCTAAGCGGCTACACTGCCACGCTCCCTTACCCACAATGGCCGCTGCTGCACCTGACCAGCCGATCTGAAGATCAGCGGTGGTGCTGACATTGCTGGACTCCAGGACAGGTAAGTGTCCTAAAGTTAAAAGTCAGCAGCTACTGTAGCTGTTGACTTTTAATTATCAAATCGGCGGCGGACCTCTGCCTTAAAACAATTGTAAACCGCTACTTTTTTTTTTTTTTTTTCTTAACTGCAAGTCAAAGGCTTAATGTGCCAGTGTGTATCACATACTAGCACATTATGCGAAACCTACCTCAAAGAGAAGCATTCATTGCTGGAGAGGGCATCCATCTTCACTCAGACTTCCTTCTGGGCTCGTGGACTCTGACTCTGTGACTGGGCCGAAGCCGCGATGACGTCATTCCCGCGCATGCACGCGGGAGCTGTCCGTCATGGCACAGGGCTCTGAACAAACAGCACGGGCGGCCGTTCCTTCAGAGCAAATGCGCCAGTGATTTCACTGGCTGCATGTACGGTAAATATCTCCTAAACAGTGCAGTGTTTAGGAGATATTTACAGTACCTATAGGTAAAACTTAGAGATGGAAGTTTACTTCCTCTTTAATTGTGATTGCTTGCTCTGTCGTCATTGTCACCCTAGTAACACTGTACTACTCTGGAGGGTGAACAGGGATTTTTTTTCCTTTTTTACAATGTTATTGCTTATATCAGCCTTTCTCAACCTTTTCAACACCAAGGAACCCTTGACATAATTCTCCAGTCTGGGGGAACCCCTGCTAAAAATTAAAAATCTACAACTCATGATACATTAGTGTGATAGTCAATGGGAAGAATGCTCCTTACACTTGTGGTCATTGAGAAGAATTACCCCCTTAAAGATAGCTAAAAAAGATCAATGATCTCATTGGGAATTTATCTGAGAGGTAGAAATTGGCCATTGCTCAAGGAACCCCTAGCAACCTTTGGAGGAACCCTAGGCTTCCATGGAACCCTGTTTGAGAAACCCTGGCTTATACAGTGATCACTGTATAAGCAATAGCTTTAACTGTCATTAATGGGTTTCCAATTCATGAGCAGCTTGCTTCTAATTGTAATCTGTGATTGACTAAACTAATCACATGGTACAGGTAGCCAGGTACCATATAATTGCTTTGAGCCAATCACAGATCACAACTGTAAGCAAGCTGTTCATGAATGGAAAGCCTTATAGGACAGGTTGCTTACATTGTCATTATGTGATCGCTATGACTAATCATTACTGATCATATTATACCCGGATACCGGTTATCGGTAACAGTGATCTGCTATGTCCAGTGGACACAGCGTTCACAGGAAGGGTGTGCAGCATTCCCCAGTGAGCACACAGCGGGCTCATAAGCCACAGCAGGCTCAATCAAATATATACAGTATCTCACAAAAGTGAATACACCCCTCACATTTTTGTAAATATTTTATGTTATCTTTTCATGTGACAACACTGAAGAAATGACACTTTGCTACAATGTAAAGTAGTGAGTGTACAGCTTGTATAACGGTGTAAATTTGCTGTCCCCTCAAAATAACTCAACACACAGCCATTAATGTCTAAACTGCTGGCAACAAAAGTGAGTACACCCCTAAGTGAAAATGTCCAAATTTTGCCCAATTAGCCATTTTTGATCCCCTGTGTAATATGACTCATTAGGGTTACAAGGTCCCTGAAACTGAGCTGCAGCATGGTGGCCAAGACCAGCAGTTTAGCAGGATAGATTCCACTCAGAACAGGCATCGCCATGGTCGACCAAAGCAGTTGAGTGCACGTGCTCAGCGTCATATCCAGAGGTTGTCTTTGGGAAAAAAACGTATGAGTGCTGGCAGCATTGCTGCAGAGGTTAAAGGGGTGGTGGGTCAGCCTGTCAGTGCTCAGACCATACGCCGGACACTGCATCAAATTGGTCTGCATGGCTGTCATCCCAGAAAGAAGCCTCTTCTAAAGATGATGCACAAGAAAGTCCGCAAACAGTTTGCTGAAGACAAGCAGACTTATTGGAGATTATTGGAGATTAACTTATTTAGTTCAGATGGTGTCACACGCAACCAGGTGAGGAGTACAAAGACAACAAGTATTTCTTGCCTACAGTCAAGCATGGTGGTGGGAGTGTCATGGTCTGGGGCTGCATGAGTGCTGCCAGCACTGGGGAGCTTCAGTTCATTGAGGGAGCCATGAATGCCAACATGTACTGTGACATACTGAAGCAGAGCATCATCTCCTCCCTTCAGAGATTGGCCCGCAGGGCAGTATTCCAACATGATAACGACCCCAAACACACCTCCAAGATGACCACTGCCTTGCTAAAGAAGCTGAGGGTAAAGGTGATGGACTGACCCAGCATGTCTCCAAACCTAAACCCTATTGAGAATCATCCTCAAACTGAAGATGGAGGAGCCAAAGATCTCTAACATCCACCAGCTCCATGATGTCGTCTTGGAGGAGTGGAAGAGGACTCCAGTGGCAACCTGTGAAGCTCTGGTGAACTCCAGGCCCAAGAAGGTATAGGCAGTGCTGGAAAATAATGGCGGCCACACAAAATATTGACACTTTGGGTCCAATTTGGACATTTTCACTTAGGGGTGTATTCACCTTTTGTTGCCAGCAGTTTAGACATTAATGGTTGCGTGTTGAGTTATTTTGAGGGGACAGCAAATTTACACTGTTATGCAAGCTGTACACTCACTACTTTACATTGTAGCAAAGTGTCATTTCTTCAGTGTTGTCACATGAAAAGATAGAATAAAATATTTACAAAAATGTGAGGGGTGTACTCACTTTTGTACGATACTGTATATACCCATGTGCCGCCCTGCCACAGTAATTGTACTGTGGCAGAGCGGGAAGTGGGCAAAAAAAAAAAAGCTTTTGTTTCAGGAGGTATTATTCAAGAGTCTTCTTCTATTTCGAGGGTATATTGATGTGGCCTTTTTTGGGTTTTTTTGTCCACTGCAAGGCCTCACTTAAAAAATGGCCATTTGTTACAGAAATGGATTTGGGGTTTTAATTTTTATGTTTTTTCATATGTTAATAGGGTTTTTTTTCCCCTTGAATCTACATGAAAAGATCCTCTCTTTGCTGAACTTTTTATTTTTTGCATTGGTACATGGCTCTCATGCTTTCTCGTGCCTTTTTTGACAATACTCTGCCTATTAACCATAAAAATGGCCAGAATTTAATAAGAGAATTTACCAACTATAGACTTTAATGAAATTCACTGCTAAGTTCAGGCTTGCCACAAATGTGTAGTTTATGTGGAGATGAGGGCTCTCTCAAGTAACATTGGGCCTGAAGTACTCTCTTTGTGGTATGAGTGAAAGAATATGCTGCTAGTGTAAAGCTGGGATATTGAAAGCAATGCCATGTTACAACCTACAAACATTAAGCCCTGGTGCTGTCAAATAGGGGGAAGGGATGTGAGTCACATGTCCCCTGTACTCAGAAGTACTGAGTATAGATTTGCACTCCCAGTGGCCAAATATCTCGATGAAGAAGCAAAGAATTTAAAGGGGAAGTTAGAAACCCTTACGAGGTAGATAGACCAAATTCAGTGCCTCTATTACTGTGCAGAGGAACTGGAGATCATACTATAAAGCAGCCCTGTTGCAAAATGTTAAAAGCAGAAAAGAATGTCCCCCTATAAAGAAGGGATTTTACACTTCCTTGTTACTCCATCCACACTACCCATCATTGTTTTCTGCAATAACTAAGGTGCTTCAAGGAGTTTCAGATCCCTGGTTCTCTTCCAAGCGATTCCTTCCGTCAGCCCCTACCTCACTACTATGGACTACAGTAACAGAGAGTCCAGTGGAAAGAACTGCAACGCTCAAGAATCTGTAGACATGTGTGGTACGTTTCATTCCAAATAAATATTCAGACAAATTTTTAATTATTCGGAGATTGCAATAAATGTGAATACTCGAATTACAGTATAAATTAAGTTTGCCGAATGCTCTGAATAACTACACTAAATTTGTCAGAATTTCCAAAATTCAAATTGAAATTCAAATTGAATTTTACATTGAATTCCATTTGAATTCGAACTGTAGATCGAACGATCGTTCAGAAGAAGGTCACATGTGCGCATGCGCACACGCAGCGGGACGAGACGGCGCATGTGCATGCGCAGCAGACACGAACGTAGCGTCCAATAGGATCCTTTGGGGCACTATAAAAGGTTGCTCATTCTGCCCCTTAATTGCTGGATTGTCTTCAGCTCTCCTGAGTTCCTGAACCTGCTCCCTGTGATTCTGCTTGATTCCTGCTGTGACCCGGCTTGGCTTTTGGACTTCTCCTCGGCTTCCCTCCTGTATTGACCCCGCGGCTTGCTCCTGGACTTCCCTCTGCTTGACTCCTGGTTAACGACCCTTGGCTTGTCTAACGAACTTGCTACCTGCCTGATTCCTGATACTTGACCCTGGGCTTGGCTGATGACCCACCTGCTTGCCTGCACCTGATCCTGCGGCCTGCTGTTCCTGCTCAGCTGTCCAGCCATCCTGCATGCTTCATCCCTCTACTCCAGTGACCCGTGCTTCTTTACGCACTGTACCCTCTTTCCTAACTCCAGAGGTACGCTGCATTTAGCCGCAAGGGGAGCCCCTCTCGGCACCTCAGCCTCGGATCAGGTACGTGATACCATCACATACTTGCGGGGATGCCATTTCCTGGCCTCACACCATGCAATGTAAGCCTTCCAGACCCTGTGATAATCTTCCTGGTGACTAGCTTTCTAACGTTTACCACTGTAGACTACACAGGGCCCGAAAAACTGTGATCTCTCAATACCGTGGCTTCAATATTCCTGCCATTAAAGCAGGGAAGCTGGCAAGGCCCGTCCGCCATTAACCTCACTATCTCTGGGTACCAAGGCCTCCTGGGCCAATCTGACACCACTAGAATGACTGTCGCCGCTTTCTCCCAAAATCTGCGCAAGAGATGCGGTAGAAGAGAGATTGGGGGAAAAGCATAAATCAAGGAGAACTGGGCTCATGGAATCACCAGAGCGTCCACTCCTATAGCCAGAGGATCCCTTGCTCGGGACACAAACTGCTGGACTTTGTTGTTGAATCGGGATGCCAGTAGATTCACCTCTGGCGTCCCCCAGCACAGGCAAATTTCCTGAAACACTTCGGAATGCAGCAACCACTCTCCCGGGTGTATCTGTTGGCAGCTGATAAAGTCCGCCTTCCAATTTCCCACCCCTGGGATGTGAACTGCAGAGAGTCTTACAACTTCCTTGTGTGCCAGCTGACTCTTAGTGCCACCCCGATGGTTGACATAAGCCACTGTTGTGGCCTTGTTAATCTGTACCCTTACAGGGTGGCCCTGCAACCTGGATGTCCAATACCTCAGAGCTAGCCGAATGCCTTGTAGC
The DNA here is from genome assembly GCA_018402905.1 of Glandirana rugosa. NCBI lineage: Eukaryota > Metazoa > Chordata > Amphibia > Anura > Ranidae > Glandirana > Glandirana rugosa. Next base: position 4,186,241 of record BLSH010379081.1, on the reverse strand, counting down.
TTTAGGAGGTTCATGGGCAATCTCTGCTTCACCAACGACCATCTCCCCTGGACCGTGGAGTCCTCCATGTCCACTTTCCAGCCTATAAGACTGGCATCTGTGGTCACAATCTTCCAGGACACTGGAAGAAAAGATCTGTCCTGAGACAGATTCTGGTTTACTAACCACCAGATGAGACTCCATTGAGCCCTAGGAATTAAGGACATGCAAGAATCCAAAGTCTGCAACTGTCCATTCCACTCTGCCAGGATGTTGCGCTGAAGCGTCATGGAGTGAAACTGTGCATAGGGAACTGCCTCAAAAGAGGCTACCATCTTCCCTAACAGCCTCACACAGAGGTGAACTGAAGAGTGTCTCTTCACCCTCACCTGGCTTACCAGAGCCTTGAGGTCGCTGTTCTTCCTTAATGGTAAGCATACCCTTGCCTGGACTTTATCTAGCTGTAGATCTAGTAATTCCAGAGACTGGACTGGGTCTAGTAAGGATTTCCCTACATACATGACCCAACCCCTGCTTTCCAGGAACTGGATTGCTAGGGGCACATCCTGCTTGAGTCTGCACGGAAAATGATCTCTGTGCAAGAGGTCATCCAGGTATTCCATTATTAGGGCGCCTCGTGACCGTAGAAGGCCCAGCACTGAAACCAGAATCTTTATGATGAATCAGGGAGCTGTTGCAATCCTGAACGGCAGAGCCAGAACTGGTAGTGTCATTCTTCTATTGCAAAACCCCCAAAAACCTCTGATGAGGTAGAAAAAATTGGTGCATGCAAATATGCATTCTTGATGTCTATTGATGCCAAAAAATCTCCTTCCTGGAGTGAAGCAATCACTGAGCAGATTGACTTCATGTGGAATGGCCGTACCGCAAGATATTAGGGCTTTAAGATCTAGAATAGGCCTTACCTCCCCCTTTGGCTTCGGGACCCTCTTGGTTGTTGGCACCTCTGCAATAACGCCTTGCAGGATCAAGTGGTTTAGCACTTGAAACAAATGTCCCTTCTTTACCTGATCTGTAGGTCTCTCAGCCTGATCTTTTAAGGCTTGGCATACCCCAATCGCTTCAACAGCAGGTTGGATGGCAGAACCAGCCAAGGAAAAAGAGGCCTATAATAAGAACTCCAGCTTTTTTCTGAAGGGTCCTTAAACAACTGAGCATTATCAACAGGTCAGGTCAGGGATTTACTTGGGGATGTGACTGCTGCATTGACAGTCGGCACTCCCTCCTCTCAAAAAGCTTTCCTACATAGGATATACCACAAAAAAAACAATCTGTCTGGGTGCACACAGTCAGCATATATCACCCTCTCTAGGAGAGGGTGCAAAGCGAACCCCTGCGCACCTTGTGGTGTTTAAATGACCCAAGGGAGGAATACACATTCACAGGACTCTCCGCTGGAGGTAACCCGAATGCTGCACATACCTTACGTGTAAGTGCCTGGATCAGCAGCCTCTGAGATTGAGAGGCAGGTGTCCTTGGGGATTCTTCTGGCTCAGAACTCTCTGAAGCAGAAGTGTCTACAAAGGAATCGGCCAGATCCTCTGTAGCTACCTCCTCTCCCTCATCAACCCATTCTCGCTCCAGAAACGGAGGGTTAGGGGAAGGAAATCTGTCCTGCTTCTTATCCTGTGTGGTAGAAGCAATCATACCAGCAATCCTGGCTTCTAAGCCCAGCAAGGCTGCTGACAGGTCATCTTTATTAACAAACTGTAAGGAAAACAGATGAGGGGTCAGCTACAATACCAGACAGCCGCAGCGGCTCAGATTGCCCGGTCCCTTCTGGTCTCTCAGGGGAAGCAGTGGCAGCAGTGGTCCAATTAGCCTCAGTAGTTTCTGTGGTTAACACACCTGTTCCACTAGCCTTATTACAGGAAGCGGTGTTCCCCCCTGTGTGCTTCTTGGAAGCCATGGCTGCTAGTGCATGCACTGCTTAGCCGACCTCCCCAACTCAGCTCCCTGCCTAGCCTGGATCAGCTGCCTACCCCCAGACTGACGTGCCACCAGGAGGATTTTTAGCCTGGTCCCCAGTACTGTCCACCGGCCGCCTCACGCTGCATAAGCTCCATGACTGCTTCTGGTGACTTCCTGATACCCCTGTGGCCGCATTTGCCGCATTTGAATCGAAAAAAAATAAAATTTTTGATTCAACCATTTCGAAATGTATTGATTCAAATGCTTTGAATCAAAAAAATTGGTAAATTCAAAGAAAATTTAAAAAAGGGCAATACAAATTCTGAATACAAATCCTGAATACAAATTGAATTAATTAACTGAATTTAACAAAACTAAATAACTAGATTAACAAATCTAAAAGAAACAAAACAAAACTAATTTATTCGTCATGCACATGTCCAGGAATCTGACAATCTTGGCAATGTGTTAGATGAAGAGGATCCTCTGGGCACCATGGTGTGCAAATAGAGAAAAATTGGTGGCATGGGTGGTGGGATAGTTAAGTGAATACATTTGAACAAAATTAGTTATATATAGTTGGTAATCTCCATAGGGGTGCTATGAAAGCAATTTGTAATTTTATATCACTGCATTTAAGATGGGCATTAGAGATTCAAATTGGACCCCTGGATTATTTTGCGATGAGGTTCCTATAAAACATAATTACGCCTCTGGAAAGGAAATATATGACCTGACATGCACGATTAACATGATAGGAACACCAACAAATATTCAAGAAAAGAATAAAGATAATAAGTACAAAAATAATGAAGGGAACTCCTCTAATTGTAAATACTTATACATTATACAATGCAATAGAAATAATTTTCATCTGGTGCTCTGTGGAATTAGTTTTCCTTCGTATTTGGGATCTATCAGCTATGTACTACATATACTTTGCCAGTACTCCTATGTCACTCTTTTTTTGTTTTGATTAGACCCTTTCATCATAGTGATATCACCCTGACCCTTTCTGTTTCATCTAGTGGCCATATTTACTTTGATATCCAATGTTGTCTTTGATGTATCTGGATCCATTATTCAGTTTCATATGCTCTGTGAAGATCACCAGGGTGGACTTCCTTTATTGTCCTTTATACCTGGATTTTTTATTTTTTTTGGTAGCTATTGTAACACTTGGAACATTTATACAGAAATGTAGTCATTGTGTCAATGACAATAAGATAATCAGCAAAAGGGGACAGATATAAAGCCAAGTAAACATGTAAACTGTGTTAGTGCTGGAATATATTGATGTTGTGCTTTAAATTGGAATTCATGACTTAATCAATCACAATGAATGTATGTAACAAGGCACAATGGTAGCTTTCCAGCCCCTGAGCACTGAATTAAAGTGCATGTAAACCATAGCAATGAACTTCTCTAATTTCCTCTATTAAATATACATGACCATTGGAAGTGTTTTGTTATGTTTGTTGGATCAATGTAAAAAATACCTGTTGATCTGATCAGAAAGGCAGGCATATGTCCTGTGCACACTTCCTCTGGTATTTCAATGAGCCTAATTAGTAATCCCATCTCTTATCTTAAGACTATGTTTATATTGAGGCAAATAGGAGAGTGGGAGGGTTTAAGTAGTTTACCAAATCAAAATTAGACAGAACTGACACCATGCAGTCCACAAAAATTTGTTGTTATGTTTTGGCACTCCACTTAGACTTAGGAGCTAAGTATGTTCCTGACAGATCTTTCAAGGGATACAATGTGGGAAATTGTTTATGTATTGCTTCATATTTTATAATTTTGCATTGACTTATTAATTAAAGTGCATCTAATGCCAAGAACAAACATATACTATATTATAGCTTACCAGTACTTAGATGTGGTGGCTGCATTTGTTTCCTTTATTTTCACCTGGTGACCTTGCAAATAACACACATCCTGTCTTGGGATGATAACACTCGCATATTGTACCATATCTATAGAGAGGCAGCATTCTCAACATAGAACAGGACTACAAAAACTTACCGCTCTCCATAATGTAGAGGATACATCAGGACAAGATACAACTCTTACGACGGAGAGATATCTATACCATGTTATACGCTCACAATAGTAGGGTTCTGTCCTACACACAATAAACGTTCCAGTGGTCCACTTTTATTTCCTTTGTTTACGTCGGTGGTGTAGATTCATGACCATTCGATATTATATCATATACAAACAAGAACCGTAATCTACGTGAAATTAATTATTCAGTTACGTTTTAATATTTTATACTTCGTTATGTATTTGTTAAAGGGTGTAACATAGGGAACTTTCTAGACAGTCCTTGTATGAATCGAGGATTCAGATTCACCTCACGGTTTTGTATTGTTGTTTAAAAACACC
>BLSH010379081.1:4157385-4170108 GCA_018402905.1 Glandirana rugosa | reverse complement strand
TGATGAGTGTATGTAGCTACATGAAAGATTACTTTAAAAAATTAAAGTTAAAGCCTTCAACTACATACAGTTTTGACAGTGGCACAATAGTATTACAACACCTTAATAACATTGTGAGCTTTTTTGTTTCAAAAATATCACATAATGGGTACTTTTAAAAAGTTCTATGAGCCATTATATGCCTCAGAATTATCCACTGATTTTCGCCCAAGTGATATGCAAGATCTCTTGGACCCTTTTGGACTGGGTTGGCACTCGAATAAGGAGAGGGAGGTGTTGGCACAGCCTTTTTCAGATTTAGAGGTTCTTGATGCAATTCAATTCTTTCCTTGGGGAAGGGCACCAGGCCCTGATGGGCTTCCAATTGATTTTTACAAGGCCCACAGTGAGAGTCTGGCGCCACTCTTGGCTTCCTTATATACTCACTGCCTCACTGAAGGGAAGTTGCCTGCATCCATGTACCATGCCTATTTGACCCTTATCTATAAATCCCCTAAAGACCCTAAACTCTGTGCTTCTTACAGATCTATTGCATTATTAAATAACAATCTCAAAATTCTTATAAAGCTACTGGTCCTTAGGCTATATCCAATGTTGCCTTCTGTAATAGATTTAGATCAAACGGGTTTCATGCCTCGTAGAGCAACAGATGTTAATCTCTGTAGACTGCATACTAACATTCATGTCCAACATCTGAACATGGGTACACGGACGGTGGCCTCACTAGATATAGAAAAGGCCTTTGATACCATAGAGTGGCCCTTTCTGTGGGAAATACTTGGCAGAATGGGATTTCCGATGGTCTTTATCAAATGGCTTCAGGCGATTTATAGTTGCCCTATATCATCAGTGAGATTGGGAGGTGGGCTTTCTTCTCCTTTTCAGCTTCATAGGGGAACTAGACAGGGCTGCCTTTTTTAATAAGTTGAATCAGACTTTTTCATCTTTTCTCTGAGGTTCTAAGCCGCCTAGATATAAATTAGGCACTTTGATGCAGCCATGTCTCCAAAGCGGTATGGCTTTCCTTGATTGTTATAAATATTTTTTGGCTACCCAATTGGTGACCATGACCTGGTGGCTGAACCCCAATTTGTTTAACTTGTCTACAAGTTTGGAGGCTACAGTGGTAGGTTCCCAAGAGGCCTTAAAATTTTTGGTCTTTAGAGGATCACGGGTCCGTTATGAACTAACTCCCTCCATGCTTACTACCTTGGGGGCTTGGAGGGTGGGACTGGTGTGCGAGGAGTACCCTAAGACAGTAGTTTTCCCTAATGCACCAATTTGGCTCAATCCCAACTTATCACATATATACAAGATATTGGACCCTTATGCATGGACTAAGTATGGGGTCAAATTAATATCGCAGACATTGTTACGTCAGTCGTTAATTCCTTTACCTCAGCCTTCATCCTTATATAATGTCCCTACACAATATTCTTTTCATTACCGGCAACTTTCCCACACCCTCGCTGCAAAATTTCCATAGTCCTCTTGCATGGTAGTTCAATCGGGGCTGGAACGAGTACTTCGAATAGAATGTGAGGAGAAATCAGCTTCTCATCTCTATTCTCATCTAACATCTATATCTCTGCAGCCATTAGAAAAGCTTAGGACCTGATGGTAGCATGAAATTCCCACATTAGATAATGCAGATTGGGAAGACCTCTGGGATTTCCCTTTTAATACTTTGGTCTCTATACACAACCGTCTTGTACAATTCAAAATAATACATACAGCATATCTTACTCCTCATAGATTGCATAAGATCTATGCAGATGTCTCATCGAACTGCTGGTGGTGTGGTGCCTCACAGGAGGATATTTCACATATCTTTTGGTATTGCCCTAGGATTAGGAAATATTAGGAGGAGGTTTTAGCTATGACTGATATGGTTGCCTTCATCCCAATTCAACCTTCGATGGAGGTCTGCCTGTTGGGGTTAGTCAGAACTCTGGCACTGACTGTTGCTAGAAGAACTTTGATTGGGACACTTCTGTTTTATGCCAGGAAAAATATTGCCATGCAGTGGAAAAAACCCTCTCCCCATCTTTGACCCAATTTAAATGGCCCGGAAATAGTTGTCTCCCCATGTATATGAATAGGTATTTGAAAAATACTTTGAAATATGAAAAGGTGTGGCGAACATGGTTGTCAGTATCTTTAACAGCCTGAGATATATAGTGAATAATAATATGTTGTTCTCCCCCTCCCTCCCTTTTTATTTTTTTTCTCGTTGTGTTGAAACTATGCCCTAAGTCAGGAGTAGGCAACCTGCGGCCCTCCAGCTGTTGTAGAACTACATTTCCTATGAGACATTGCAAGGCTGACAGGTACAATTACTCCCAGAGGCATGATGGGACTTGTAGTTTTGCAACAGCTGGAGGGCCGCAGGTTGCCTACCCCTGCCCTAGGTGAACATAGAATGTATAAGTGGATATGATCTGCATTATAGTGTATGGTTCCTGGAGGACACTATGTGATATTAATATAAGCAGCACCTTTGTTGTCTCTGTCATGTGGTTTGGTGTTTTGTTGGTAAATGTGTCATTTATAATAATACAATAAAGAGATTTAAACAAAAATAACACATAACATCGACTGCAAGTTTAACCAGTAGCTGACCACCCGCCGTGACTTGATGGCGGCAACTTGGTTCGTTATCGCAAACCGCCATCACCTGACGGAGGCTGCGAGGTCACGCACTGTGAGCGCGTGCGCAGCTGGAGGCACGCTCGTGCGCTCACTGTGTTTCGGGGGGAGCCAGAGAGCAGGTAGGGCAGACTTGATCTCCGCTGGCTACCCGCGATAGCTCCCCAGCAGTGAGAGAACCGAGGTCTGTGTATGTAAACAAGGATCTCCATTCTGACAGAGGGGGAAGGGCTGTGATCACAGGGTTCCTGTATATGGAAGCCGTGATCACTCCCCTCCCCCTGCCAGCCCAGCCCCCATACAGTTAAAACACAGTTAACCCTTAGAGCGCCCCCTCCAGGTTAACCCCTTCACTGGCATTTTCATAGCACTGATCGCTGTATAAATGCCAATGGTCCCAAAAAAGTGTCAAAATGGTCCGACATGTCCGCCACAATATCGCAGTACCGCTAAAAATCGCAGATCGCTGCCACTACTAGTAAAATATAAAAAAAGAAAAACCCCATAAATTAATTCTCATCATTCATAAACGCGGCAACTTTTGCGCAAACCAATCAATAAACACCGATTGCAATTTTTTTAACCGAAAATATGAGGAAGAATATAAATCGGCCAAAACCGATGGAAAAGAATATTTTTTTATTTTTTATTTTTGTATTTGTATTTTAGCAAAAAGTAAGAAATATTGTTTTTTTTTTTGCAAAATTGTCGCTCTTTTTTTGTTTATAGCGGTGATCAGAAATGACGCAGAGGTGATCAAATACCACCAAAAGAAAGCTCTATTTGTGGGAAAAAAAGGACGCAAATTTTGTTTGGGTACAACGTCGCACGACCGCACAATTGTCAGTTATAGCGATGCAGTGCCGAATCGCAAAAAGTGCTCTGGTCCTAAAGTGGGAAATCCTTCCGGGGCTGAAGTGGTTAATAACATTGTAAAATGAAGTGCACAAAAACAATTAAAATAACACATGCCAACATTCCCCAAACTCCTTCATATCCATTATCCACAAATATTTCCAAAATATTCAACATATAGACTTCAGGTGTATGTTTAGTAGAAATTGGCTAGTATAAGGACAGTATGCAGCAGGTTTTATATTGCGTTTAAAATTAGAGTGTATTATCTCAGAGACAATAGTCACAAATATTTTTCAGTGGCTGGACAGTGTTTAAGCAGCTTGGTTAAGTCTCATTAAAAGAGGAAGAGACAAGGCAGGCTTTAGCTTAAAATAAACATTAGTGTGCATTATCTAAGAGATATTACCCACAAATATGTTGCCAGAGCACCTAAATAGGTTGACAAATTGGAGGCACGACACAGGATTTTTCCTGCAGCAAACAATAAAAATGTGGCTGCCGAGGTCCAACTGTGGAAAATTTTGCGACACGAGAACTGGAAAAGGCCACAAACTTTTAGGAACAATGTAGGATTTACCCTGCAGCAAACATTAAAAAGTAGGCAGCATGCAGCTCCGGAAACATTGCATGGCAACTTTGCAGTGCTAGAGCACTGACATAAGCCACCTACCTTGAGGCACAATGCAGGCTATACCCTGCAGCAAACATTAAAAACTTGGAAACTGAGGTTCAGTTGTGTAAACATTGTGTGACACACAATGCCGGAGCACTGAAATGGGCCCGGGGAGGTGGCAAAAGCTAGTAATGGTGGCAAATATAGGTTTTTTTTTGGGGGGGGGGGGGATGCAGGGGATCGGTGGGTTTGCCTCTTTGTAACAAAACATCCTGATACACCAAAAGCCCTCTCAGACAACACACTGGCTGCAGGACAAGTCAGAAGCTCCAGCACATACAGGTTCTGGCCCAGCCTGGATATCCAATAGTCCATCTGGTCCTTACTTCTGAGTAGCCCTGGATATGAGTAGTCTGCAGTCATTGGGTTCAGGCATTGCTTGTGAGTGCCGATTTAAACAACTCTGAGAAGTAGCCACTGACACGACTTCTTCTCTTTTCAGGCATTAGAGGATCAGCGGCATCTTGGTCGTTAGAGGGGATCCTGTCAACTCAACATTGCCAGTTCACAGGGCTATTGCTAGGTTAGTAGAACAGAAGGAGAAAGAAGAAGGCACATTAGTAGCAAACAACTGGCTACTCTGCACATGGAATAAGTAAAAAAGCAAGGCTTTGTAGGCCACCCATGTACCTCCTGCATGTGCTGTAACTGTAGAGCAAATCGCCTGGTAAATAGAAAAGGCAGACCTGACCTGCCTCTAGATGGTGCAGCCCAGCAACTGATTTGTCCTGCAAAACATACTTGCCCTCTGCTATCTTCATGTGCAGAACATCTGCCTCTCATTTACAATGTTACTAAACCCACAACAGTAAAATTAGTCTGTATATGCAGTAATGCATGCTTGTTATACTCACTATGGAACCTAAGGGGCTAATCATCTGCATTGTGTAGAAAATTTTGTTTGATCCTGTCTTCTCTGATCCTCCCCTTCTTCCACTGTCCCCAATCCATCTCCTGATAGAATATAGCCTTGGTGGCAAGCTGCACATGTTCAGTTTGGTGTGTATTGCTAGAAAGCTTTTTTTTTTTTCTTGGGAGGGTGCATGTGATCAGCACTATTCAGACAGAGGGTCAAGGGTCCTGCGGTCTCATAGGACAGTCAGGTGAGAATGAAAACTCCTCCTATAAGCTTTAACCAGACACTGATAAAAGTCAAGACTGCTCTAACTGCTCATGAGAAAAGGTATTTAGCAGTGTATGTTTACTAAAAGGGTTGCATCTCCATGTTATATGCACTATGGGGACCAGATATAGTGAATGCAGGGCCCTGGGTTTAAGGCCTCCCTGACTTTTTATTTTTTTTTAATACAGGGGTTTGCCTCAATTTAATGACAGCCATTGCAGTAGGGAGGACAAATATATAGTGTTTTGATGCACACCACTGTACCACACAAGTATGCTGTGTCATGCTACCAACAAGTGTCAGCTCAAGTGTGCGCTGTGCACCACAAAATAAAAAATGCACTAGCAACAGAAAATAAAATATAATATACCCCTAAAATGAAATACATAATTAAACCTTGAAATACTAAACCCTAACATAGTTCTTTTTTTACCTAGCAGAGAATAAGAAAATGGATAAACATGAAACAAAAGAATGTAAAACCCTCCAAAAAACAATCAAGTGTCCCAGCAGCTACATAGCAACATAGCAACTATCTGTCGGGTCTCTGAAATGTGAACACACATGGAGGTACACAACAATATGTAGCCCACCGCATTGATCCACAGTAATGGCTGGGACATAACAAAACCCTCTTTATTGGCTCAACTTAAGAAAATAAGGATCCTCACCAGCACACCTTGGTAAAATGATAATCTTGTCATTTATTTGCATAAATAGGAAGCATCACAAGTTGACATTTCGGGACCTTTCACTCTGCTTTGGAAAAAGAATTACAGCGAGGTCTTGAAATGTCAGCTTGTGATGCCTGTTGTTTTATGCGGAAAAAAGAAGAAATGATCACTATCCCAAGACATGCCGGTGAAAATCTTTATTTTCCTATGATTGCTTGGTGGGGCATTCCACCAATGCACTACAGCACCCTCAATGAACTGTGGGCAAGCCTGTACAACTTCTAAGCCAGGCAGTGCATTATACTCACAAAGAATTTGGTCTGGTGAACTCCTGCATTCATTTAGAAACCTTGAACATGCAGGGTTCCTCAAACACATGGTAGGGGTGAACCTCATCCATAATCAGCAGACAGGATTTTCTTGTCCTGTAGTTTCATAAAGGTTGGGAGGAAGAACCACTGAGTGCAGTAGGGGACCAAGAGATCGATACTCTAGAAAGTGTTGGTTTCTAAAAGGACATCATCATTACAATGATGTTCAGCAGCATAGGTGGTAGGAGAGGTAAGTTTTACTCTTTTTCTTTGTAGAGAGACCATTTATTCCAGCTAAGCAGATTGCTTTAACCACTTCCTTCCTGGGCACTTAAACCCCCCTCCTGCCCGAACCAATTTTCAGTTTTCAGCGCTGTCGCTCTTTGAATGACAATTGCGCGGTCGTGCGACGTTGTACCCAAATACAATTTGCGTCCTTTTTTTCCCACAAATAGAGCTTTCTTTTGGTGGTATTTGATCCCATCTGCGTCATTTCTGATCACCGCTATAAACAAAAAAAGAGCGACAATTTTGAAAAAAAACAATATTTTTTACTTTTTGCTATAATAAATATCCAAAAATAAAAAATAAAAAAACAAATTTATTCATCGGTTTTGGCCGATATATATTCTTCTACATATTTTTGGTAAAAAAAAATCGCAATCAGCGTTTATTGATTGGGTTGCGCAAAAGTTATAGCGCCTACAAACTATGGGCATTGATTTATGGCGTTTTTATTTTATTTTTTACTGGTAATGGTGGCGATCTGCGATTTTTATCGGTACTGCGATATCGGGGCGGACATGTCGGACGTTTTTGACACTTTTTTGGGACCAATGACATTTATACAGCGATCAGAAATGTCCACTGATTACTGTATAAATGTCATTGGCAATGAAGGGGTTAACCAGCAGGGGGCAGTGAAGGGGTTAACAATGTTCCCTGGGTGTGTTCTAACTGTGGGGGGGCGGGGCTGGTCGGGACATGACAGATCTAACTGATCCCAGTGACAGGGATCTGTTGATCTGTTATGTCCCATTCACAGAACGGGGAACCGCCGTGTTTACTTCGGCGGTTCCCCGTTCCTCCTCTCTGAAAGGAGATCGCGGGTCTCCGGCGGACATCGGGTCCGCCCGACCCGCGGGCACGCTCCCGCAGTGTGCGGCGGCACGTGCGCGCGCCGCTCGCGCCCGCGGGAGCGTGCCCAGCACGAGCCAAATGGGAGGACGTCTATTGACGTCCTCCCGGCATTTTAGAGCCACGCTGTAGCCGTCATTCGGCTATGGCGCGGGTGGGAGGAGGTTAAAAAAGGCCAGGATCCTTTCCTAAATGTACATAATATAACTAGGTGCTAACATTTATAAGTAAAGTTGATCCAGGGAATATCCTATTACCTCTTAGGGCAGTGGTTCTCAACTCTTGTCCTCGGAACCCACTAACAGGCCAGATTTTAAAGGAGTTGTAAAGGCAGAAGGTTTTTTTTTATCTTAATGCATTCTATGCATTAAGATTAAAATCCTTCTGTGTGTAGCAGCCTCCCCAGCAACCCCTAATACTTACCCTGAGCCCCATCTCTCTCCAGCGATGTCCATGATCCCTTCAGCCATCCAGGACACTCCTGATTGGCTGAGACACAGCAGTGGCGCCATTGGCTCTGGTGGCTGTCAAGCAAAGTCAGTCAGCCAATCAGGAGAGAGAGGGAGTGGGGCCGGGGCTCCATGTCTGAATGGATACAAGGAGCTCTGACTCGGCATAGGTGCCCCCTGTAGCAAGCTGCTGCCTGAGGGGGCACTTGATAGGAGGAGAGGCCAGGAGAGCTGAAGAGGGACCCAAGAAGAGGAGGATCCGGGCTGCTCTGTGCAAAACCAACTGCATAGAGGAGGTAAGTATAACATATTTGTTATTAAAAAAAAAGCCTTTACAATCACTTATTACCTTATTACACCAATAAGTATTGGGGAGATGCAGACTAGAATACTGCAATGAAGAGCGAACAAAATGTGCAGCGCTATTAATTTATATCATATGTTTCAGATATATCTATGTGTCGTCATAAACCTTAAACATACAAATATTATATATAATGATTATACTACATATTATACTTAAAAAAAATTCAGCAAATATATAAAATATAAAGTAAAAAGTCTGGATCATATAGTGCAATAAATGCCAAGAATGGATGTCCTCATAAATGAACAGGGGGCACCACAGTGAAATAAAGAGCCAAAAACATTGAAGTGTCCAAGTTTTCGGCACTTTATTCCACCGTGGCACTAACTATGTAACTATGTAACTATTCAGGCTTTTATTTTAATGACAGGTCAGCCTAAACAACTCAACTTGTGATTGAATTTACACACAGCAATTCAAAACTGCAATAAAGCCTAGCAAGGAGTTTCCCTTTAAAGAGAAACTTTATAGAAAAATAAAAACTCTTTATTGAATGGGCCCATCTCATTAGAACATTGGCACTTACAGCCTTACCAGAGTTTAAGTGTTTGAGCAGGGTGACGCATGTCATATTTCTCCTGTAACATCACCGGAGAAGTATTAAAATAAGACGAGGGTAGAATTGGAAAGCCTAAAGTATCTCAGGGCCTTGGGATGACATTTTTTTTTGCTATGTAATGTTGAATTTACATAATGCAGAAGTAATGTAACATGAGTAAAATGTGTATGAGAAATTATAACTTTTGCAGCTTTATTCTAATTGATAGAAAGCCCATAGCACGATGACCTCTATCCCAGAGAAAATTACATTGACAATCACTAATAATAAGTGCTAAAAGATTTTGAAGATCCCAGGCTTAAAAGTAGAGCGCGGTTGGCCACATCTGTACTTGAATCATTTTGCTGAAATATCCCCAAAGACCAACACACTCCCTCTCTCTCTCTCTCTCTCAATTCCTTCTGCAGTTAATTCACAGTAAAGCAACCACATACACAGTTATTACATACTTTATCCAAGCCTGGCACCCAGCCCAAAATGGCCAAATTAGGCTTGGCTTAAATTAAATGTTTTGAAGCCAGTCATATTTGAAATGAGACCATGTAATTATATTCTATTTCCCATTCCAATTCACTTGCAGTGTTAGTTACCTTCCTGCTTCTGAATCTCATTCAGCTGCGGGCAGGCCAGTCTATGCAATATATTTTAAGCCCCTAGGATTAAAAATGTACACACGCAATACAGCACCTAAATCTTGAAGTGGCACTCAATTTTATACGTTGTCACTTCTTAAATTACCAAAACTTTTTTTTTCCTCCCCTCCCGTTAATCAACAGCACAGCAAATACTCAACAGATGATGAATCTGCTTACCAAGGGACGGACATTGCTCCCAATATCAAACTTTACTTCATTTCAAAGATTTGTTTTCCTTTTGCAATTTGTGGCGTCTAAATCAGTGACAGATTTGCATTCGGAGTCCTTGTGTATTGCTACATGAATACAATGAGGCGTGCGCATGACCATATGTTTGCATTGTTGATAGCTTTATATTCTGATAGGTTCTGATGCATATTAATGAAATCTCTATGCGTGTTAATTTAACAAGCATAAGTCATTTTTCTAATAAAAATGTTAATTACTTGCATGTTTATTTGCAGTTTTCTCGATGTCGCTGGCATTTGTAATGACACATATGTCTTGTGCTTGGAGTTTCACTGACAGAGTCAACCAGTAATGGATTTAAAAGACCACTAAAAATAAAATACAATTTGATTTGAATGGCCACAAAAATATCTGTAAAGAGAATTTAGAAAAGAAAAATAAATGTGTAAAAACAAAATGTTGATGATGATAAAGAAGGTTTATATCAAGTGTTAAAGTGCAACTAAAGGCAGCGTGTGTCTTATGTCTATTAATATACATGCCAATAAACCACATGGAAGTTCCAAATCGAATGGGTTATTTGAATAAAATGTTTCTTACCTATGTAAGAACATAAAAATGTAACCCGTCATCAGCCTCACTCACTCCCGCGGCATTCCTTACACTGACATTGGGAAGAGTTAGGGAGCTGTTAAGAAGGGCATGCCAGCAGACTTCTGTCTAGGCAGACTTCTGTGCCTCTTCACAGGCTAATTCATGTTCCCTCTCATACATGTAGGAATTTGGCTAAAACTTATGCACGTGCGTGAATGCATATGGGCGCATGCAGAGGTGCACGCGTCATCGTGCATGGCTGACAAATGTTGGCGCCAACTGGGCTATTTACACTGTGACAGTGCTCTGGTTCAGTGTTGCTTTGTCTTTCAGCCTCCTGTGTATCCTGTTTCCTTGTGACTCTGTATCCTGATTCCAGTTGCTGACCCGGCTTGCCTGACCACTCTAAGAACTCTGCCTAAATCGACCCCAGCTTGTCCTTGACCTCTGCTTCTGTCTGCTCTATTAGCTTATTTTCAACTGATTGGCTCCTGACCCGGCTTGTACCCAGACCACGCTGCTGCCTGCTTCTCAGTACCTCATCCGTCCTGCCATTGTATGACCCAACTTACCTGACTCTGCTTCCTGATACATCCTGCTGTGCCTGCTGTTCTACAGTCTGCTACCAGTGCATGCCTCACCTGCATGCTGTTGCCAGTACCAGCCTGCTTCAGTATGATAGCCACCAGCTGTCTACCAGCCTGCCTGCTGCACTGAAGATTACCAATGACTCCCCTGCCTGGCGTGAATACCCGATCCTCGACTAGCAAGACTTACAGGCACTCGTGCCACTCTGCACTCCTATGCCTCCTGTTCACACTACCAGGGGCCCCGAGTCAGAGGAGAAAGAGAGGCCTTCCTCATCATTTCACGCTCTGCTACCAGGTACATGATAGGAGTGCTAGATCACCATTTCCATGAACTTGGCTAGCAGATCCTGATTTAAATCTCCCATGGTTTAGCACACTCATTCATAAAGGCTCGTTTGTTGAATTAGCCTGTGAGTGGGGCATATGCCTTTGATTTACAGCCAAGGACATAGTAATCAATGTCAGTTAAACCTATTTCCACGCCTATTGTGTTATAAACATGCTACAATGTGGTCCCAGCTTGAACAGTGTGACACATTTGGTGCAAAGAATATGATCTGGATAAAGGGACTGAACCATTGGGGTTAATTTACTAAAGGCAAATAGACAGTTGCACTCTGCATAAGGCATTTGCTCCAGAGCTTAGTAAATGAGATGAAGCTTCACTTTGCAAGAATACCCAATCGCACACAAGGAAAATAAAAAAACAACATTTTCGCTTGCACATGATTAAATGATGGAAGTCAGCAGAGCTTCTCCTCATTTACTTATCTCTGGAGCAAAAGCCCTTGTAAAGTGCAACTACACTTGAAAAGTGCATTGTCTATTTTCCCTTAGAAAATCTACAACTAATGTAAAGAATTAAAACTTTTTTTTTTGCCAAGCTCTAAAGTACATTGTAAAAAGAGCTGTACACGTTAATTAAAATACATATTGCTATGCTTGGCCATGAATTAAGCTTAACATAACAGTACATTTTTAATTTTCACCATAGCTCTACTTTAAATAAAGTCATAGCAGACCAAGCAAGGGCTATAGGGCCTGGAGCCAGGGCTGGTAGCCAGCCCTGCCTTGCTACACAATGATTAAAAAAGGTAATTAGTAGTTTGTATGTCTACAGTGATGGCATTTGATGCCATATAGTGGTTTACTATGAGGTCCCGTCCCATATAGTTATGGCCCTGGTGTACATATACAATACGTGCAATTAGAGTCTTCCTATTAGTTGAAAGAGGGTGGGTGAATAATTTATGTGGTCGTCAAACCACATTCACACTGTCCAATTGGACAAAATATTCCCATGAAGAACCAGGGGATCAGACTATCACGGCACCACTGTGTTGAGTTAAACAGACTTTACATCATAATTAAAATTGTTCAGTTTATTTATACAAGCATAAAATATTGTTTGTCAAAAGAACATCAATACATAAAAGATTTTTTGTCACCAGGTAAACCTATTTCTCCCACATGGGAGGATAGACAAACACCCAGAGGTGAAACAAGATGGTTGAAGAGTTGAGCCAAGGACATCTAGAATGCTCTACATGTTTGTCTGCATGAAACCTCTTCTTCAGGAGAGATGTCTAAGGCGATAAAGAGGAGGGTCATACAATGCAGCAATGTAACAATTACCATAACTGTATATATTAACCATATCCAAAAATGCATATGATGTATACAACTTGGGGAAAATAAAAAATGATCCGCTTACCAACATACTCACTCACACCAGGGGGCGCAGACCAGTGGGCCAATGCCCCTTGTCGGCAGAGAAGGGGTAGTGTAAGGAAAATGGGTACATTTCTTAATGTTGGGTACCTGTAGAGGTCATGATTATATGGTCCAATTTAGAATCAACAGATATCAGATTTAGGGGGGGAAAGAGGGGGGGAAGGGGGGAAGGTCAATACCA
>BLSH010379081.1:4143039-4157375 GCA_018402905.1 Glandirana rugosa | reverse complement strand
AAAGGGGAAGGGGAATTGAAGGGAAGGAAAGACAGAGAGAAGGAGACTGTGTAAGGATAGAGATTGAAAACAGTGGGACAGAAAAGTAGGAAGCCTCTTTCCACTATTTGATTTTCGGATGAGGCACCCCCAGTATTTACTTATATCCGTTAGGATTATTCATCTCATGAGGTACTCAATATAATCTTCCTATTAGTTGTTGCTTTCAAGTATGGGTAGTTTTGCATATTTTCCCATAAAGGGAACCTGTGAAGCTAGAAATATGCAGCTGTAACTTTGGATGTGTCAAAAAGTACACATACTTTTGGGTGTATTACATGCCAGGGTGAAGATTATGGTTCAAATGCAAAAGCCAGAGCATTTTTTTGGATTAAAAGAACAATTCAACCCCTAAAATATGTTGGCTTTGTCTTTGATTTTGATCATTGGATCAAATAATGTGAAAGAATATCAATATACAATCATCTGTTGTTTCTTTGGCACACTTTGCTAACCTCTGTGTAATGAGTCACTGACCTTAAACAAGAATGCAGGAAGAGAATTTGTTCCTGCATGCCTGTTCCAGGACAGTGAATTACTTGGTAGTAAAGCCTGGATCAGGATAACAGTTCTGGAGATAGCAGTTCTCATGTGTGCCTACCTTTACAGGGTCACCTTAAATCCATAGGAATGTATTTGTGCACAAAGGCTGCCACGTGTCAGCATTCATCATAATGTACTGATGGATTATGATTGCACTGGATTGTGCATGTCAACATCATTGTACAAGGGGAAAACCTTTTATGAACTTTCTGCCTTCTGTATTTTCTCACATGGTCTTCCTCAAAAGTTCCCCTTTTTGAGTAAGAGTGGTTTGATTAGCCTAAGCAGAAAAATTATCCTTTTTTCCTCTGTGTGGGGACTGTTTGGGGGTGACACATCCTGGCTTACCCATACCTGTAAACCAGGGGTGCTCAACCTGTGGCTCTCCAGCTGTCATGACAAGTCCCATGAGTCATTGCAAGGCTGACAGCTACGGACATGGCTCCCAAAAGCAGAGGCTTAATGGGACTTGTAGTTTCGCAACAGCTGGAGGGCCACAGGTTGAGCACCCATGCTGTAGACAGTCCTCTGCTCATCTGCTCCAGGTGTTACATCAACAGACCATCAGTGTCTTTTGGGCACAAGGAGGAGAAGTCCCCATAGAGATGTTTAACCTCCCTGGCAGCATTACCGAGTGTGGCTCGGGGTTAATTTTCACTGCCAAAAGCGGTAACCCCGAGCCACACTCGGGATTGCATCACAGGATCCAGGCAAAGTTACTTACATTGTCCACTGGGTCCTGCGATGTCCCCCCGCTGTGTCTGTGGGCTGTGTCCTCCACCCGAAGTACTGTGATGCCGGGCTCCATTCCCTGCGAGCGTCGATTCGCATGGAGATGGAGTCTGGCGGGAAATTCAAAAAGTGAAACACATAGTAAACATACAGTACACTGTAAACCCTCTCCTTTTCCCCAAGGAGAAACTACATGATACACACTCCCTGCTTAAACGATCGTGTGTATGGGCACACACAAAATTTGTATACGACGCCCATGTCTTTTTGTCAGACACATAGCCGCAGTGACCTTCCCTCTTCCCTCTCCCTCCTGTTTCAGTTTATACAAGCACAGTGTCACATACCTTATCCAAAGCAAAGTGCAGAAAGGGGCTCCCCTTGTGGCTAGGTGCGCTATACCCCTGAAGGTGGTACAGGAGGTATGACGCCCGAAGAAGCATGGGTTGCTGACGGGATTCCGTTTGCCTGATGAGAAGCTGGCAGTGCTGACTGATGCAGCAAGTAGGACACCGGAACTTCTAGTAGAGCTGAGATGCAGACAGTTAAAGGCCAGGCAGGGCCACCCACGGTGTGGATGTTCTGTAGGAAGAGAATGTTAGTAAGGCAACCAACAGTAGTACTAGGAACCAGCAAGTAGAAACACAGCCCTTGAAGATCAGCTGGTTGCTCAGCAGCAAAGGTGCAATATGGCAAAGTCCAGTGCACAAGCTGGGGGTCAAACATCAAGTCAAGTGAGAGCAAGTTCAGAAGTTGTCCCAAGTATGGACTGGGAATCTTGGCAAGGAAAGTCTGTGCAGCTGGCTGGCTCCAGCACTGGAAGTTGGGCAAGGTAAGTTTGTGAAAAAGGCCTAGGGTCAAACACCAGGAAATCAAGCAGGAGCAAAGTCAAGCAAGCCGAGGTCAGCACAGTGGATCAGGCAGAGGCAGATTTCTTTAAGAAAGCGGGGTCAAACACTGTAGATCAGGCAGGAGAATAGTTAAAGTACAAGCCGGGGTTATTCCAGGAGAGAAGTCAGCAGAACAGGGATTAGCCAAATCACAATGGGTATTCAGGCACAGACACAAGGTTCAGGAATGCAGGGTAAGCTGAAGAGAATCCAGCAATTATGTCAGGCAGCCATGGCACTCTTATAGGCAGGAAAAAGGTGTTCAACACGCCGTGTGCAGCCCTGTGCGCCAATCAGCGGTGCTCATGCCTGTGTGTGCCGACCGTGCATGCGTGTGCGCATGGGCATCGAAATGCACCTCTGGCGCCCATCTCTTTTCCTGGCAAGATTGGCAATTCTTCTGCCATTTCCCTGACACACAAACTTTAGGCTGCACACCAGAATATTCTTATCAGATCCTTAAGAGTACACATGCAGACCCTCTATTATCCGAATCCACACTTCAGTCTGGATGCCTTTGTAAAACTGTCAAATTTGCAAACTTGAACAACCTGTTAAACACATAGATGTTCTACCAGATCACCCCCATCGTAAATACCTTAGCTGGAGTCTTTAACAATACACATTTCTATCTTAGTAGAAGCAGTAACTTCAGGGTGTTTCATAACTCATGTAATAATAACAGTACGGACAGAATAAGGACATATATACCTCTATCAGTAAATTAGTGATGTTCAAACAACGCTATTTTAGACAATTTGGGGAGCCAACAAGACACATTACCCCCTGCTAGGTAAAGTAAACATTTGAAACCTATCATATGTATATCCATTCTGAAGGTAATTGCACGCTGGACCATAATATACAAGTTAGTGGACTGTGACATGTAGGCATTCAGAAATATTAATACCTATAGAAAACTGGATCGGTGGCATCCCCTCAGCTTCTTGATTGGTCAGATCAATTCTGACAACACCCCTCTCACGGACAAGAAAAGGAGGCTGACCTGCAAATTGACAGCCCTTGTTTTAACCTCAAACCAAGGAACATCTGTTAAGTCATATGAGAGCCATTGCACCATCTTGCTTATAGATTTGGACTCTTCTGAACCAGAACTTGATAAGTATTTTTTTTTTCAAACCTTTTTGTTTTCCCGTTGCCTTGTTGTCTCTTTGTAATACCCTTTTCTGTATATATTTTATTTGCATCCTTTTTTTTACCTTTTCATTATTAAACCAAATTTCAGTTTCAAATTTCAGAGCAAATTGGAAATGTAAATACAATTACAAGTAATCACCATAAACTAAAAAATCTACCACTCATGACTTCAACTGACCCCAGAATTTGGTTTAATTTTGAGGTGGAAACTGGGCAATAAACTGCCAGGTTTAAACATTTTATAATGGGATCAAACTGAAAATAAATCAAAATAGGGAAAAGCTGGAAAGTTCAATTGATCTAATGAAATGCCAGAGTTTTTCAGTGGACTTCTATGGGTCCAACAGGCAGAGGATATGGAGGATGAGGTTCTTTTCTGAGTGGCCAAAATCTGTAGTAAGCAAAGACCAGTATGTCAATAGAGTTGAGCGGACATCTGGATGTTCGGGTTCGTCTGGTTCGGCCAAACTTTGCGGAAAAGTTCGGGTTCGGTACCGAACTTGACCCGAACTTTACCCCGAACCCAGAACCCCACTGAAGTCAATGGTGACCCAAACTTTTGGGCACTAAAATGGCTGAAAAAAAGTCCTAGAAAGGGATAGAGGGCTGCAAAAGGAAGCAAAATGGGGGTAAGGAGTAGGACAAGTGCCCTACAAACAAATGTGGATAGGGAAATAACTTAAAATAACAAAAAAAATTAAAATGGGAGGAGGAGGTGGATGTGGAGTTGGAGCCTAGCGGTTGACTAGGCCGTGACCGTGGCAGTTTAGGTGGAAGTGGCGGTGGTGGAGGAGGAGGAGGAGGTAGCCAACACTGTTATTTGTTTGTTTGGTTTTTTTTTAATTGGGGTAGCCCCCAAAATATTGAGACATATTAAAAAAAAACTCAGAGCACCAAAAGGAACCTGTCCCTAATGCAGTAGTAGATGGTTTTAGAACGATAAACTCTCCCTCAGAGCAGCAACAGGAACCTCTCCCTAATGCAGTAGTAGATGGTTTTATAATGATAAACTCTCCCTCAGAGCACCAACAGGAACCTCTCCCTAATGCAGTAGTAGGTGGTTTTAGAACGATAAATTCTCCCTCAGAGCACCAACAGGAACCTCTCCCTAATGCAGTAGTAGATGGTTTTAGAACGATAATCTCTCCCTCAGAGCACCAACAGGAACCTGTCCCTAATGCAGTAGTAGATGGTTTTAGAACGATAAACTCTCCCTCAGAGCACCAACAGGAACCTTTCCCTAATGCAGTAGTAGACGGGTTTTATAACGATAAACTCTCCCTCAGAGCACCAACTGGATTCTCTCCCTAATGCAGTAGTAGATGGTTTTAGAACGATACACTCTCCCTCAGAGCACCAACAGGAACCTCTCCTTAATGTAGTAGTAGATGGTTTTAGAACAATAAACTCTCCCTCAGAGCACCAACAGGAACTTCTCCCTAATGCAGTAGTAGATGGTTTTAGAACGATAAACTCTCCCTCAGAGCACCAACAGGAACCTCTCCCTAATGCAGTAATAGATGGTTTTAGAATGATAATCTCTTCCTCAGAGCACCAACAGGAACCTGTCCCTAATGCAGTAGTAGATGGTTTTAGAACGATAAACTCTCCCTCAGAGCACCAACAGGAACTTCGACCTAATGCAGTGGTAGATGGTTTTAGAACGATAAACTCTCCCTCAGAGCACCAACAGGAACCTCTCCCTAATGCAGTAGTAGATGGTTTTAGAACGATAATCTCTCCCTCAGAGCACCAACAGGAACCTCTCCCTAATGCAGTAATAGATGGTTTTAGAATGATAATCTCTCCCTCAGAGCACCAACAGGAACCTGTCCCTAATGCAGTAGTAGATGGTTTTAGAATGATAATCTCTCCCTCAGAGCACCAACAGGAACGTGCCCCTAATGCAGTAGTAGATGGGTTTAAAACGATAAACTCTCCCTCAGAGCACAAACAGTTACGTCTCCCTAATGCAGTATAATATGGTTCTGAACGCTAATGTCTCCTTCACAGGACCTCAATGAAGGTCTCCCTAATGCAGTCTGAGATGGTTGTGAACACTAATCTTTCCCTCACAGCACCGGCATGAAGCTCTCCCTACTCTAGTCTGAGACGATCTGACGTGCGGCGCTATGTGACTCCAGCCTCATACAGAGGCTGGGTCACATGATGCACTGGCCAATCAAAGCCATGCCATTAGAAAGCATGGCTGTGATGGCTTCTAAGGGCAAACTAGTGAAAAGCTTGTCAATTGGCTGCCCAGCAGCTATAGAAAAGGTGCAAAAAATACTCGAATACCGAACCCAATCCCAGACTTTTTTTATAATGTCTGGGATCGGGTTTGGGGCACGGACACACCAAAGTCCGGTAGGGACCCGAACTTTACAGTCCGGGCTCGCTCAACTCTAAAAGTGGAAGATCCACGTTGCTAAAGAACAGACATGTTGTAATGTTTGTAAGGACGTATTAAAAGTAATCAGTTAGAAGGATATGCTGGCATTTTCAGTCCCTCAACAGCTAGAGGCTTTCTTGTTGCCTTCAGCAAGAGCAAGCAGCTAGCAGCATTGAAATAGGAAATTCTAATTCCAATGCAACTATATTTTCAAGCAAACAATTGCAATTCTGAATTACTTTTTTCTAAAAAGGTTAAAAAATACATACGCAAGACTGGCATTCTATCAGGTGGACACGTTAATCCCTGGAATGAATCAAGATCCTTAATTATGAACAAAGAGCTGTAGCAGTTGCCTCTATCGCTATGGCAGATAAGGATTAAATATTTTTTCAGAGTTTTATGTGAATAGTTTCATGAAAATTGATCAGGTCTAAAAAGTCACAGTCCAAATGAAGCTAAGGTTAAGGATAATTTATACATGATATTCTTAATTTTATTCCGAGCCCTTTTATTACTATATAGGCCTTTATGACTTTAAAGAAAATGTCAGTGGCAGCAAATGACATTGTACTGAATAATCTAGTTATGAGGGAGAAGACATTTAAATCTACTATATCTCAGAATAGAGTAACTATATTCCTGCTGAACTCAACATTTACCCTGCTACCCACTGCAGCAATCTTGACACTTATTCAGTCTATAATCACTATGTCACTCTTCCGAAAGAAAATCTGGTGGAAAGTTAAATGGAATTTAAAGTTGAAGTAACAGTGAAAGCCTTTTGGTTGATACCATAATGGGCCATAGTGTGGTGACATTATTGTGTCATGAAACACCATCTGTTCACAGGACAATCAGGAGGTTCTAGCCCACCCATTTTCATCTGCACATGGCAAGCCTGAATAGGCAATATGGCATTTCCCAGCAGGTCTATTATAGCTAAAACCATTCAGGCTTGTGGAAATAATGGTGGGCAAATGAGTTTCAATATTTTTTAAAAAATATCAAGAAATATCTGCAGACTTTGCGCTCATTTTGCCCTTAAAGCGGAGTCACACCCAAAAGTGGAACTTCCACTTTAAAGGAAGGTGACCCCCTGACATGCCACAATTGGCATGTCATTTTTTGGGGGGGACCAGGGACCCTGTTTTCAAAGGGTCCTAGGTCCACTTCCTCTCCTAGAGCCACGGCTTGGGAAGGAATTTCACAACCCCCCCTCAGTGATCTTCTGGGACACATCACAGGTCCCAGAAGATACGCCGGCCATTCACAAGGAGCAGCGCAACTTGCACATGTGCAGTGCGCCGCCGAGGGGAGGGGGAGAAGAGTGAACCTTCGGGTGGCCGCATTGCTGGAGCATGGGACAGATGAGTGTCTGATTGTTAAAAGTCAGCAGCTACACTTTTTGTAGCTGCTGACTTTTAACTGGGTGGAACTCAGTTTCAACCCATAATAGTGATCTGGTGTCCGTGTGAGTAAATAAACAATTAGTCCACTGGACTAACCTGAGTCACATATATTAAGCATAATTAAATTTTTAATTAAAACATAGTGCATCTAAAATAGAAGCAGGGTCACTTTTTATACAGAGGGTAAAATAAGTATTGACCACGTCACCATTTTTCTAGGTAAATATATTTCTAAAGGTGCTATTGACATGAAATTTTCTCCACATGATGGTAACAACCCATGCAATCCATATATGCAAAGAAACCAAAACAAATAAGTTCAGGAATGAAGTTATGTGTAATACAATGGCATGACACAGGGAAAAAGTATTGAACACACTAACTAAAATGCATTTAATACTTGGTACAAAATTCTTTGTTGGTAATGACAGCTTCAAGACTCAGGCTCCTGTATGGAGGAATTAGTTGCATGCATTGCTCAGGTGTGATTTTGGCCCATTCTTCCACACAGTCTTGAAATCTTGAAGGTTCCGTGAGCCTCTTCTATGAACTCTTATCTTTAGTTATTTCCATAGATTTTCTATTGGATTGAAGTCCGGTGATTGGCTGAGCCATTCTAGCAACTTTATTTTCTTTCTTTGAAACCAACTGAGAGTTTCCTTGGCTTTGTGTTTGGGATATTAATCTTACTGAAATGTTCACCCTCGTTTCATCTTCATCATCCTGGAGATGGCAGCAGATTTTTGTCACAAATGTCTTGGTACATTTTTCCATTCACCCTTCCTTCAATAACATGAAGTCTTCCAGTACCGTATGCTGAAAAACAGCACTGCACTATGATGTTCCCACCTCCAAACTTCACTGTTGGTATTTGGGGTGTTTTTGGGGTGATGTGCCATTTGACCTCCAAACATGGTGTGTATTATGGCATCCAAAGAGTTCAATTTTGGTCTCATCTGACCAGACTATTTTCTCCAAGTAATTCACAGGCTTGTCTAAACTTTTACCACTCAAGGACAGGAAGGATTTCCCCCTTAATGCCCAGGTCATTTTTTGCGACACGGCACTGAGTCACTTTAACTGACAATTGCGCAGTCGTGCCATGCTGTACCCAAACAAAATTGACGTCCTTTTTTTCCCATAAATAGAGCTTTCTTTTGGTGATATTTGATCACCACTGCAGTTTTTATTTTTTGGGCTATAAACAAAAAAAAAGCAACAATTTTGAAAAGAAAAATATTTTAGTTTACTTTCTGCTATAATGCCTATCCAAAAAAAAAAAATAAAAAATACACTTTTCATCAGTTTAGGCCGATATATATTCTTCTACATATTTATGGTAAAAAAAAATCACAATAGACATGTATTGATTGGTTTGTGCAAAATGTATCGCGTCTACAAACTATGGGATAGATTTAGGGACTTTCGTTTTTTTTATTGTTTTTACTAGTAATGGTGGCGATCTGCGATTTTTAGCGGGACTGTGACATTGCGGCTGACAAATCTGACCCCAAATGACACTTTTTGGGGACCAATGACATTATTACATTGATCAGTGCTATAAAAATGCACTGATCAATGTAAAAATGGCACTGCCAGGGAAGGGGTTAACACTAGGGAGCGATCAAGGAGTTAACTGTGTTCCCTCAGCGTGTTCTAACTGTAGGGGGGATGGGCTTACTGGGACATGACAGAGATCACTGTTCCCGATCACTGGGAACAGTAGATCTCTGTTATGTCATCTCTCAGAACGGGGATCCGCGTCCTGCCTCTGTACACGGCCATCGCGGGTCGCCGGTGCACATCGAGTCTAACGGACATGTGGGCAAGCTCGCACCCGCTATATCCACATGCACGGACCGTCGTACAATGACGGTGGTTCACGTTATCCGACCACCTTGCCACAGTATAACTGTGGTGGGTGGTCGGGAGGTGGTTAAACAAGCTTCAACATGATCCTCTTCAGCAATGGAGTCTTGCGTGTTGTGCGTGCATACAGGCCATAGCGGTTGAGTGCATTACTTACAATTGTACCTGTTAATTCCAGTCTTTCCAGGTCTTTCTGAAGCTCTCCACAAGTGGTCCTTGGCTCTTGGACAACCCTCTTTCTTTTCACTCCTCTGTCAGAAATCTTGCGAGGAGCACCTGGTAATGGCCGGTTTATGGTGAAATTATGTTCTTTCCACTTCCGGTTTATGACCCCCAACATTCAGAAGTTTAGAAATCCTTTTGTAACCAATGCCATCAGTATGTTTTGCAGCAATAAGGTTGTGAAGGTCTTGAAAATTCTTTGCTTTTACCCATCATGAGTTGTTTCTTGTGTGACATCTTGGTAATGAGACACCTTTTTATAGGTCATCAGTTGTGACTGAACCAGCTGATATTAATTTGCACTGACAAGAGGCAGGATTGCTTTCTAATTACTGATAGATTTTAGCTGGTGTCTGGGCTTTCCATGCCTTTTTTGCACCTCCCTTTTTCCATGTTTTCAATATTTTTTTGCTGTGTCATTCCATTTTATTACACATAACCTAATTTCTGAACTTATTTGTTTTGGTGTCTTTGTATGCATGGATTGCATGGGTTGTTATAGACATGTTGTGAAAATTTCATGTCAATAGCACCTTTATTAATATATTTACCTAGAAAAATGGTGACGTGTTCAATACTTATTTTACCCGCTGTATATAAATGCATTTTAATACCTTTTTAGGGATTTGGATTATTCATACATTGGGTTAAGAGAGAGAGGGAGGTAATTTGTCAGGGTTCAGTTTGTAGAGCATTCATTGAGCCCATCATGAAGTCTCAAAAGCCATTTTTGTGTGCCTGCTAATACACTCTTGACCTCTTCTTCAAAGCTGCATAGCAACTATGTTTCTTTTTTGAGGAGCCCATTCTCCTCCTCAACAGTGCAGAGAAGCCCTTTTTTTACAGTGCTGCTCAAGCACCCTTGCCCTCTTCCTCTGCAAGGGTGCAAAGTAGCCACCATATCGCCGCCATCTAGCCAGTGGATTTTTATTTTGTTCTCCTAGGGACTAGTCCACAGGCCACGGTGGAAGCAGAAAAAAAAATCCTAAAATCATCCCCATGCCCAGCATCTTCATGCCAGCTTTACCAAATACCTCATTGACATTTTTGTGTCCTGAGCTGCACCACAGTTATTTATTCACCGGTCATTATTTTAACCAGAAGGCCATACTGTAGCTGTCATTACTTTGCACTGAAGGCAATCCCTGTCCTCTGCCAGCATATGAAATGTCATTAGGCAGCATGAAGTTAAAGTAAAATAAGAGGAGAAGGGTTGGACTGCTGATGGTGAGAAGGAGCATTGGGGTGTTGGCAGTGAGGAGGACTGTTGGGGTCATGCCAGAGAGGAGGAAGATTGGGATGTTGGTAGTAGGAGGACTGCTTTGGTGATGCTAGAGAAGAGAAGGATCGGGGTGCTGGCAGTGAGGAGGAGAAGGTGTTTTGGGGTGCTGGCATTTTGGAGGAGGATGGCTAAAGCACTGGCTGTGAGGATGAGGAGGTGAAAATTAGTGGTGGCTTCAAGAGGGACCTTTTATCCTTCCTAGATACAAGGGAAAAATCAACTGCCAGCATCCACGAGGGAGTCCAAAATGCAACAGTAAACACAAGGTGCTGCAAAAAACTTTTTGCTACTTTTCCCCCAGCACTGGAGGCATAGCTGCAAGGGGGAAAGTTACAACCATAGGCTACCTGCATTTCCCCTTTATAACAAAAAGGCCAATCATGCCTGAAGTGGCAGGCATCTTGAATTTATGGTTTGTTTTCCTAAACATTTTCTAAATATTTCCCCCTGTCCTGGTTAAACATTCATGGGCAGCAATAACAATCCAAAATAGGTGGATCTCTTAATCAAAAACTCAATGAAAGAGAACAAGAAATAACAATTAACGCATACAGCAGTATGCAACCCTTGTAAAGCAGCTCAATGGAGATATTTGTCTTCACTGAAGCCATCAAATCATGTGCTTATTCCTGGATTCAAAAGAAAAATTTACAGTGACTCTATAAAAATCCAGGTCAAGAAGACAATTAAGGAGCTGAAAGGTCAGCTGAGGTGAAAGAAGTAACTCTTTACTAGGGGAGGAGAGAGCTACAAGGAATATTACCTTGCAGGTGAGGGAGGGTAGAGAAAGGAATGTCTCTAATGGGTTAAAAAGGTAATTTCTAAAGAGCAGAGTGAGCCAGACTGTCACATAAAAAATGTATAGTGGACCTGTGGCATCTGCACACTGGAGAGGATGTGGGCTAATAAAAGGGATGAGGTATAGCGGGCACACACCAGATCATTGCCAGAGCACCCTACAAGGTGTGATTTACTTTATCGATGCTTGTACCAAGTTGCAGCCCTCAGACACCTCTGCAGGGTATAGATGACAACTGACCAGTAACAGAACCAAATTGTTGAGAAAAAATGGCTACTAGACCCTCTATGGTATTTGCACATTGAGGAGGGTGTAATCTCTTAAAATATCTGATTCACAGGGTATAAGCATACACCAGGGCTGTAGATAAAGGGGGGGGGGGGGGGTTGGGGTTTTCAAACCCACCCCCAGAGCATCCTGCCAAAAATAAAAAGTGCCTCTGCCCTGTCGTCTCTCATGGCGCCAGCACTACAACAACAAACAGCAGAGCACAGCAGTCAGTATTGCAGGCAAAGTGGATGTAGCAGGTCGGGTGTAAGGCACACCGTCACAGGCACTTACGTCACGCTGTTATGACCAGGCTGTGCTGGGTTCCTGGCAGACAGATCATAGACACAGCGGAGCGGGCGGCTCTACACTCTGTACTTCCCGCCTTGGACTTTGGAGGAAAATGAAGCAGAGAACATGCAAGGAGGCAGTACTGCTGCTAAGGAGCTGAGCCTCCCTCTTTCCTTTTCGGCTAGCTTGCTGCCTGAGAGGCGGTCATCACAGACCACTTACCTCCACTGCTGTGCTGCCATTGAGGTAAGTGAGTCTGTGGCAACTGGCAAAATTATTCACTAATCACCCAAGTCGTGGGTTACCATTTTCCACTGCTTGGTTGGTACTGACAGTCCAGCCTGGCTCTGTCAGCTATGCTGTGGTGCTGACTGCAGAGCCAAAGGGCTGAGGGTTTGCCAGGCACAACAACATTGCTGCCAGGCTGGACTGTTTGCTGCCCTTAGTGCCCTGGCCCTTTTTTAATTGTGTTGAAAAGGCAATAATAAGCCCTGGTTCACACTAGGATGTGGTGCAGAAAACCTGCAATGCATCTCCCTCACAAGGCTGTATTTAACGTGGGGCAAAAGAAGCAGCTGCCCTGGGCCCAGCCCCAGTCATTGTTGTGGGGCACAAAGCAGCTGCCCCTTGCACCTGCGCTGCCCGTAAATAAGATGCTCCGCCATCTCTTCCAATCCCCAACCAACCACTGCCTGACTTTCCATCACGTGACCTCCACATCCCCCTAACAGCCAATCACTCCACCCTCTAACAACCAGACCTGTGATCAGTGAGGAGGAGAGGTACAGCCCATGCTGAAAGTCTGGAACCTGTCACACAGTAAGTAAATTACATGTGTGGTGTGGGGGGACATTGACAGCACCTGTTATGGTGATTAGGAAGGACCATTGTGAGTGTTCAGCAGACAATGTACAGGGATAGGAGATAAGACAGTACATGGATGGTCTCTGACCATCTCCTGTAGTACAACTTCAGTCTCTGACCATCTCCTCCAGTATGTCTGCAGTCTCTGACCATCTCCTGTAGTACGCCTGCAGTCTCTGAAAATCTCTTGTATGCCTGCAGTCTCTGACCAAATCCTGTAGTATGTCTGCAGTCTCTGACCATCTCTTGTACACCTGCAGTCCCTGACCATCTCCTGTAGTAGTCTGCAGTCTCTGACCATCTGTTGTAGTACGCCTGCAGTCTCTGACCCTCTCTTGTACGCCTGCAGTCTCTGACCATCTCCTGTAGTAGTCTGCAGTCTCTGACCATCTCTGTAGTACACCTACAGTCTCTGACCCTCTCCTGTACTATGTCTGCAGTCTCTGATCATCTCCTGTAATATGTCTACAGTCTCTGACCATCTCCTGTACTATGTCTGCAATCTCTGACCATCTCCTGTAGTACGTCTGCGGTTTCTGACCATCTCTTGTAGTACGTCTGGAGTCTCTGACATTCTCTTGTACATTTGCAGTCCCTGACTATCTCTTGTATGCGTGCAATCTCTGACCATCTCCTGTAGTACACCTATAGTCGCTGACCATCTCCTGTACTATGTCTGCAGTCTCTGACCATCTCCTGTACTATGTCTGCAGTCTCTGGCCATCTCCTGTACTATGTCTGCAGTCTCTGACCATCTCTTGTACTATGTCTGCAGTCTCTGACCATCTCTTGTACTATGTCTGCAGTCTCTGACTATCTCCTGTAGTATGTCTGCAATCTCTGACCATCTCCTGTAGTATGTCTGCAGTCTCTGACCATCTCCTGTGCTATGTCTGCAGTCTCTGACCATCTCCTGTAGTACGCCAGCAGTCTCTGACCATCTCACGTAGTATGTCTGGCAGTAAATGATATGCACAACCCTTTGGTGTGTCAGGGGCTGCAGTTGAGGCACTGAAAACCTCATCGGTTGGCCATCACTCGGATGCAGTCTCAAACCAAGCTATACATCCACACAACAAATGGAGTGTATGAGAGTCAAAACAAGCTGTTCTGGTATAAAGTATACCTTTCACCATGAAGGCCTCTTTCACACACACTGCATTCCCTACTTACATAGCTGTGTGTGCTCTGCTCATTGCTAATAACACGTTCTAGGAGTTTTCTGTCTGTTGGTGAGTCCCCCACCTCCCCAGTCCATGGTGTGCAGGCAGTGAGATGATGTGCTGTAACCTCCAGCAACCAATCAGTGAGTGGTAATGATGTGCTTTAACCTACAGCAACCAATCAGCAACCTATCAGTGAGCAGTCATGATGTGAAGGGGGGGGGGGGTGAATAAATGTTTGCTCAGGGTCCAATCAATATGAAAGGTGGCCCTGATCCTGCACCACATTCAAATTACACTGCCCTTGCAATCCAACAGCAATTCTAAAGTGACTGTGGGTGACATCTAACGTTCCCGTCACATTAAACTTACACCACGTCCTAGTCCCGGTGGAAAGTATAACTAACCTGGGA
>BLSH010379081.1:4124163-4138282 GCA_018402905.1 Glandirana rugosa | reverse complement strand
CCACCCATCCATCCATGCTCACCCACCCAGCCATGCTCACTCATCCATCCATCCATGCTCACCCATCCATGTCCACCCATCCATCCATGCTCACCCATCCATGTTCACCCACCCAGCCGTGCTCACCCAGCCATCCATCCATGCTCACCCACCCAGCCATGCTCATCCATCCATCCATCCATGCTCACCCACCCAGCCGTGCTCACCCTTCCATCCATCAATGCTCACCCATCCATTGATCCATGCTCACTCATCCATCCATGCTCACCCATCCATTGATCCATGCTTACCCACCCAGCCATGCTCACCCAGCCATCCATCCATGCTCGCCCAGCCATCCATCCATGCTCACCCACCCAGCCGTGCTCACCCATCCATCCATCCATGCTCACTCATCCATCCATCCATGCTCACCCAGCCATCCATCCATGCTCACCCAGCCATGCTCACCCATTCGGGCTCACCCACCCATCCGTGCTCACCCACCCATCCGTGGCTCATCCATCCCCATCCATGGCTCATTTGTGCCTCATTCATGCTCATCCATACCACATCAGTTCTCATCCGTGACACATCCATGCCACTACAGTGCCCATCCGTGCCACTACACTGTCCATCCGTGCCACTACAGTGCCCATCCATGCCACTACAGAGCCTATCCGTGCCACTACAGTGCCCATCCGTGCCACTACACTGCTCATCCATGCCACTACCCTGCCCATCTGTGCCACTACAGTGCCTATCCATGCCACCACAGTGCCTCACAATAGTGTAAAAGTTAGTCAAATTAGATTCAAAATGTATGCCCCTAGAACACCTGACGGTGCTCCTTGCATGTTGGGCCTCTGTATGTGGTCAGACTGTGTAAAAGTGTCACACATGTGGTATTGCCATACTCGAGAGGAGTAGCAGAATATATTTTTGGGTGTCATTTTGCTATGTACATGCTGTGTGTTAGAAATATTGTATAAATGGACATCTTTGTGTAAAAAAAATGCGTTTTCATTTTCTTTCCACATTTTCCAAAAACTTGTGGAAAAAATGACATGTTCAAAAGACTCATTATGCCTCGCAGAATATACGCTGGGGTGTTTGCTTTCCAAAATGGGGTCATTTTCTGGGTGTTTCCATTGTCCTGGTGCTCCAGAACCTTCAAAAGTGCAAGAGGTAGTCAGGAAATGAGATGTGTAATTTATGCTCCTAGAACGCCTGATGGCGCTCCCTGCATGTTGGGCCTCTGTATGTGGCCAGGCTGTGTAAAAGTCTCACACATGTGGTATTGCCATACTCAGGAGGAGTAGTAGAATGTATTTTGGGGTGTAATTTGTGGTATGCATATGCTGGGTGTAAAAAATAAACCGTTAACATATGACAATTTTGGGAGAAAAAAATCTTCATTTTGCAAAGAATTGTGGGAAAAAATTACAACTTCAAAAAATTCACCATAACCCTTACTAAATGCCTTGGAATGTCTACTTTCCAAGAGGGGTAATTTGGGGGGTATTTGTACTTTCCTGGCTTGTTAGGGTCTCAGGAAATGAGATAGGCCATCAGTACATCAGGTGTGATCAATATTCAGTGATTGGCACAATAGCTTGTAGACTCTATAACTTACACAAGGACCAAATAATATCCACTTATTTGTTTTTTGTTTTTTTTACCAAAGCTATGTAGCAGTATACATTTTGGCCAAAATTTATGAAGAAAAATTACTAATTTGTAAAATTTTATAACAGAAACGAAAAAAAATTCATTTTTTTACAAAATTGTTGGTCTTTTTTTAATTATAGCACAAAAAATAAAAAACCCAGCGATGATTAAATACCACCAAAAGAAAGCTCTATTTGTGTGAAAAAAAGGACGCAAATTTCATATGGGTACAGTGTTGCATGACTGAGCAATTGTCATTCAAAATGTGAGAGCACTGAAAGCTGAAAATTGGTCTGGTTGTTAAGGGGGTTTAAGTGCCCAGTGGTCAAGTGGTTAAATAATGGTCATACTGGCATGGTATTTAGGCTAGGTTCACACTATTGTAGGAGTGGGAATGCATGTAAATCGCATGCATTCTCACAGCCACAGACGCCCGTAACCAAAACGAGCTGCTCTTTAGCAGACACGCGGGGGTGCCATTGATTCTAAGGGCCCGCACACACGACGCAAAATTCGGACGGAAATTGTCGTTTGACAGCCTGTTGTCCGAAATTCTTACCGTTAGTATGCCCCTTTCGACAGCTGATTGTCATTTTTCGTCAAACAAAAGCTGGATGTGCAGATTAGTAAATTTTTGTCGTACGACAACGCCATGTCCGATTTTCGTTCCGTTCGTACGACCGAGACTACGCATGCTCAGAAAGGAAAAAAAGATGCAAAAAATATGCAAAACATGACGTCACTTCTGACGTTGAGTTCAGGTCAAACGAAAATTTTCGGATAGTCAGTATGCTTTACAAAATCGTGCTTTTGACAAAAATCAGAAGCACGGTAGTAGGACAATCAAACTGTGTGTACGAGGCTTTAATATCATCCCCACACATTGCATGTCGCACAGTGTCGCAGCACCATGCGGCTGTTTTGAAAAAGGCTCAGGGACCATTTCCCTGCATTTCCTGCAGGTACAGCAGTCCTTTTAAAAGAATGGTCTGCTGTGCCCACGCAAATGGGTGGTATTCCCGAGTGTGGCTCGGGGTGGAATTTCAGTACCATTAGCGGTAACCCCGAGCCACACTCGGGATTGCATCACTGGATCCAAGGCAGCGTTACTCACCTTGTCCCCTGGATCCAGCGATGTCCTCCGCGCTGTGTCTTCAGGCTGTGTCCTCCGCCAGATGCCTCTGTGTGCCGGGCTCCGTTCCCTGCAAGTGTCGCGTTGCACGGGGGCGGAGCCTGGCGACAAATTCAAAAAGTGAAACTCATAGTAAACATACAGTACACTGTATTCTGTAAGATTACATTGCTGTATGAAATCATTTCACATCCCCTTTGTCCCTAGTGGTTTGCCCAGTGCCCTGCATTCACTTTTATATCATATATGTCATTCTTTCTGCCTGGAAACTTGAGAATGTCCATGGCAACCAAAAAGTGTCCCTTTACGTCAAAAGTGTCTTTTTATCAGCTAGAAAACACCGATAATAAATATGAATCATTTGCAGAATTGAGTGATACTGATTTTTGGGGAAATTTATCATCAGACACTGAAAGTGACGACAGCGACAATTCTGCAACTGAGCAAATTTCAATGTTTTTGGTTTGATTACATTATTGAATACATTTTATTACTATTACTTTATTATTTTTGATAATTATTTTTAGTTATTTACTATATTATAATTTATGATTTCATGTTTCAAACGTTATCATACCCGGGATGTCTACTAGACTTTTGTTTGGACAGATTTAAGTGAGTTATTCCTAAGAATTACAGGCCTACAATATAAAACGCCAAATTTCCATGCAAAATAATCGTACCGCTTTCAGCACCAAAAATCTGAAATAATCACCGCCAGGGAGGGCCGAAGATGGCAGTATGGGGGCCCGCTGCAGAACTTGTGAAAGGGTGCAGCTGCAGGACCATAATAAAGGGACCTGCGATAGGAGTAAAGGGCCCCAGGATCAGTGAGAAGAGGAAAGGGCCCTGGCCAGGGGTCTGGGGGGCCCTTCATAATTTCTTGCACAGAGGCCCTGAAGGTTCTAGTTACACCTCTGCTCCACACAAAGGCTGCGAGCCCAGCACCTGACATGCAAGAAAGGCGGAAATGTCACTTCCTCCTACATCTGCTGCAGTGAATGCACCTCACTGACAATTACTACAAAATCAGCACTGCTAATGGCATTGTTCTCTGCTTACCTAGACATAGCTCACACATAGGCATAATACAACTAGGGATGGGCGAACGGTTTTGTTGTTCGGACGTTCAGCCCCCCAAACTGACCATAATGCATTGCGGCACTGAACAGTACATTGCAAGCCCTGATTGGCTGAAGCAGTGAAAGCTTCAGATAATCAGGACATACAGCACTGTCAGAGTCATGATTGGACACTGTCATCAAGACTTTATCCAATCATGGCTCATTCCCACCCCACGGTATAAAAGTATTCTTTCAATGGTGGCCATTTTCAGTGTGATTTCAGCTGGAGAGAGATAGAACAGGGCTCTATTCAGAGCTATTAGTTAGTTAGTGTGCTATACTGTGCTATTGTGCTTGAATTGTCAGTGTAGAATATTAGTTTAGTGTCAGTCTAGGGATAGTGTGAGTGTAGTGAGGAGGCCCATTATTCAGCTTTGCATAGTGTGCAGTTAGAGTAGGGACAGCTCAGATAGTTTCACTGTAGTGTTGTGAGACCATGTCATTCATACATACATTAGTGTGTATATATAGAGTAGGGACAGCTCAGATAGTTTCAGTGTAGTGTAGTGAGACCGTGTCACTAATCTTTACATTAGTGTATAGCTAGAGTAGGGACAATTCAGATAGCGTCAGTGTAGTGGCGGTTAAATATTGTATATTTGATTGCGTTACTGAAAATGTAACGCCATTTACTTCTGTGTACGTTACTGCTAGTTTAATGCCATATAGTTCTGTGTGCGTTACAGTAAGTTTAACACCATATAGTTCTGCGTGCATTACTGCCAGTTTAATGCCATATAGTTCTGTGTGTGTTACTGCCAGTTTATCACCATATAGTTTTGTGTGCATTTCTGCCAGTTAAACGCCATATAGTTCTGTGTGCGTTACTGTCAGGTTAACGCCATAAAGTTTTTGTGCGTTACTGCCAGTTTAACGCCATATAGTTCTGTGTGCGTTACTGCAAGTTTAACGCCATATAGTTCTGTGTGCGTTTTTGCAAGTTTAACGCCATATAGTTCTGTGTGCGTTACTGCCAGTTTAACGTCATATAGTTCTGTGTGCATTACTGCCAGTTCAACACCATATAATTTGTGTGCGTTACTACCAGTTTAATGTTATATAGTTTTGTACGTTACTGCCAGTTTAACGCCATATAGTTCTGTGTGTGTTAATGGCAGTTTAAGACCATATAGTTTTGTGCGTTATTGCCAGTGCAACGCCATATAGTTCTGTGTGCATTACTGCCAGGTTAACGCCATATAGTTTTGTGCGTTAATACCAGTTTAACACCATTTACTTCTGTGTGCGTTACTGCAAGTTTAATGCCATATAGTTCTGTGTGCGTTACTGCCAGTTTAATGCCATATAGTTCTGTGTGCATTACTGCCAGTTTAATGCCATATAGTCTTGTGTGTATTACTGGCAGTTTAACGCCATATAGTTTTGTGTGCGTTACTACCAGTTTAACTCCATATAGTTTTGTGCATACTGCAAGTTTAACACCATATAGTTCTGTGTGCGTTACTGCCAGTTTAATGCCATATAGTTTTGTGTACGCTACTGCCAGTTTAACGCCATATAGTTTTGTGCATTACTGCAAGTTTAACGCTATATAGTTTTCTGCCTCACTGTATGTTTGACGCATTATATTGCAGTATATTTTAGTGTATCTGTGGAGTGTGTCTGTGTAGTGTGAGTACTCAAATTATAGTGCACCAAACACCACTTTACATTGATTAAAGTGCATCTACCTACAGATTTCCACTTCTTCTTTCCACTTACTAATAAGCACTGCCCCCTCCCTCCCAATAATGTCTGGGAGGACAATAAGGAGAGGCAGATGTTCCCGTGGCACATTCAAAGGTGGACGTGGTGGTCAGTCCTCGGGCAGGGCATCATTTACTCATTTAGTGAGTTTGCCCTTGCTATCCAGCCACAGCATGCAGAGGAGGTGGTGAAGGTGGTGGACTGGCATACTAAACCTTCCTCATCCTCCTCATCCTCTGTCACCCAAGCAGAGACAAGTGTGCAGTCCCCTGCAGTTGCCAGAGAGGATAAACCTGCCTCCTTGTCCACATCTATTCCTGCCATAGCCCCAACATCAGCTATGGAGGAGTCAGCTGAGTTATTTGACCACAGAGTCAGCCACTTGCGCCTTGATGATTGCCAGCCATTACTAGATTAAGATGTTGGTTCTAAGGTTGAGGATGTCAGGAACATGAGCTTAGAGAGAGGGGAGAACACTGGTGGACAAATTGGCATTCATGTTCCCCCACCCACAGAATCTCCAGTGGTAATGATGATGATGAAGATGGAGGAGATGGAGATGATGATGATGATGATAAGGTCAGATAGACCAGAGGAGGAAACTGAAGGTGAGGCGGCACAACCCCAAGGAGGCCAACATCAAGAAAGAGTAGAGGGCAGCCACCCTATTCCATTACATTCTGCAGCTGTTATCTCCCGGCCCACTTTCCAAAGCTCAGCTGTCTGGGCCTTTTTCAGCACATGTGCAGCAGATTGCACTGTTGCTATCTGCAAACTGTGTCTCAGGCACATCAAACATGGCAAAACCACCAACCATTTTGGTACCACATGCCTAACAAGGCATGCAACGTGCAACCACTCAGCCCGTTGGCAAGAGCACCTAAAAGCCACACAAAAGGGGCACAAATCTGTCCCTCCTCTTCCTTACCCACTTAAGTCTGTCCCTTCTGTACCGAGTCATGACATCTCAGCAGCCTCCACTAATAGGGATGATGGTATAGCACAGGGTGTCCCAAGTCCTAGCAGCACATCTGCCAGCAGCACACCGCCAGCTGTAGATTGTAGCCAGCAAATTTCTCTGCCCCATCTGCTGCAGTGGAAAAAAATACAGTCCCTACCACCCACATGCCCAGCGTCTAAATGTAATCTTGTCAAAGTTGTTGGCTCTCCAACTTCTGCCTTTCAGCCTGGTGGATTCTGCCCCCTTCCGTGAATTTTCACAATGTGCTCTACCACAATGGCAGGTTCCCAGTCGCTACTACTTTTCACGGAAGGCCTTTCCATCTCTCTGCCATCACGTGGAAGGGAATGTTGTGGCATCGTTTGGCAAGGCAGTCAGCCACAAAGTCCACCTTACTGCTGACACGTGGGTCAGCAAGCATGGGCAGGGAAGATATATTTTGTTCACAGCTCACTGGGTAACGCTGCTTGCAACTCAGTAGGATGCAGGACAGGGCTCGGTGCTGCAGCTTGTTATGCCCCCACATCTCCATACAGCTGGTGGTGATGATGCCAGACCTGTGAGCTGTACCCCCTCCTCCACCACCTCCATGCCCTCCTCTGCTGAATTGTCCTATGAACATCAGGTACCCCCTAAGAGTCCAAAGGGCTATTCCATGAGTCAGGCTAAAAGGTGGTATACAGTGCTTCCGCTGGCGTGTCTTGGGGAAAGGAGCCACACCAGAGCAGAGATTCTTGCAAGTCTGCAGGGACAGGCCCAGAGGTGGTTCACACCACCCCAGCTGGAGCCAGGGATGGTGGTGTGTGATAGTGGCTCAAACCTCCTGTCCGCCCTTAGACAGGGAAAGTTGACACATGTGCCATGCCTGGCACATGTCCTCAATTTGGTGGTGCAGCATCTCCTAAATACGTACCCAGGGTTGCAAGATGTGCTAAAGCTGACCAGAAGAATCTGTAGCCATTTTAGGCGGTCATACACAGCCAGTGCTCGGTTGGCTGAAATTCAGTGGGAATTCCACTTGCCCGTAAACCGCCTGATTTGTGACATGCCCACCAGATGGAACTAGACCTTGGCAATGCTTCAGCGGCAATACATGCAGCAGAGGGCCATCAGCGAGTAACTGTGCAAGCACAACGACAGGCTCAGGCCGTCTTTTTTTCCCCACGCCTATGGCTGATCATTAACCCCTAAAATGGTCCGATATGTCCGCTGCAATATCGCAGTACCACTAAAAATCGCAGATCGTCGCCATTACTAGTAAAAAATGTAAAAAAATAAAAGCCCCAGAAATTAATTCTCATCAACTGTAAACGCGGCAACTTTTGCGCAAACCAATCAATAAACGCCTATTGCAATTTTTTTTACCAAAAATATGAGGAAGAATATAAATCGGCCAAAACCGTTTAAGAAAAAAAATTCTTTATATTTTTTTTTGGATTTGTATTT
Source organism: Glandirana rugosa (assembly GCA_018402905.1). NCBI lineage: Eukaryota > Metazoa > Chordata > Amphibia > Anura > Ranidae > Glandirana > Glandirana rugosa. The sequence goes on along the minus strand of BLSH010379081.1, from coordinate 4,130,262 downwards.
TAGCAAAAAGTAAGAAATTTGTGTTTTTTTGCAAAATTGTCGCTCTTCTTTTGTTTCTAGCGGTGATCAGAAATGGCGCAAAGGGGATCAAATACCACCAAAAGAAAGCCCTATTTGTGGGAAAAAAAGGACGCAAATTTTGTTTGGGTACAACGTCGCATGACCATGCAATTGTTACAGTGACGAGGTGCCGAATCGCAAAAAGTGCTCTGGTCCTAAAGGGGGAAATCCTTCCAGGGGTGAAGTGGAGTGGTTAAGGATGCAGGTACTGTTACCATTTGAGGAGGCCACAAGGAGGGTGAGCCATGACAATGCATGCATCAGTCACACAATCCCTGTTGTGTTCCTGCTGGAGCAGACTCTGCGTGGCATTATGGACAGGGCACTGGAGGCAGAGCAGCAGGAGGAAGAGAAGGACTTCCTTTCCTCTCAAGGCCCACTTTATACAGACACCATCTTTCCTATGTCCCAGAACACACAGGAGGAGAGCGGGGAGGAGGATGAGGAGGAGGATTCTGGCAGTGTCATAGGCTTTGAAGAAGAGGAAGACATGCGCCAATCTGTAAGCGATGGCTTTCCAACCTCAGGACCCTTGGGATTAGTATGTGGCTGGGAAGAGGAAGTTCCAGATGCTGTCATCCTGAGTGACCCTGAGGAGTCTGCTTCTCAAATTTGAGGCGCATGGGCAACCTCAAAGCCTGCGAAAGGACCCAAGAATACGTGGCATAAATGGGAAGGAACATTACTGGTTGGCAACCCTCCTTGACCACCGTTATAAGGGGAAGGTCTCAGGCCGCCACTGTTGAAAAGTACTTTTGAAATTACATTTTGAATGTTATTATGGATTTTAGTTATTGGAATGCAAAATATTTTAACAGCCAAGTACAATACTGTATTTACGTTTTGTACAGTTTGTGATTGCTGTGGACTGTTCTGGACTGCATGCTGTGGTGCTGTGGATTTGATTGATTCCCTCTGTCTTCTAGAGATCTCCAGAATGTAGTGGATTTGGGAGGAGGCAAATCAACTGTCTGAATATTTATGTTGTCTTAGCCAGTCCCTGGGGGAGGGCACCCAGTAGAAGGCTGGAGAGTGCAAATGTAGTCTGGGGCCTGAGGCAGCCCTGTTCTTGTGCAGAAGGAGAAGTTCCCAGCCTGAAGGGCTGCTGCCCTTCCAGGGAGTCCAGCTGAAATTCTGCCTTTGTTTACTGAGGTCTCAGCTTCTGCTGAGCTGGGGGGGGGAGGCTACTTGCCGAGATACGCTGCAGTTATACAAGGGATCGTGCTAAAAATCTGGTCTGGAAAGTTTTACTAAGAAATGTTTGTTGGATATTGGAAGGTGGCATCCAAGTTTCCAGGGACACTGAGTACAGGATTCTGGTAACTGCTGCTGCTGCAACCCCTTGTGCAATAAGGGCCGGTTCACACTGCTGTGCTGTCTGACATTGGATGTGATTCGCACCGCACTGCAGTGCAAATCACATGCGATGTCTGTGCGATGCAAACTCACCTTTACAGATTGTATGGCTGAATTTTCATTGCATTTGGACCAAATTTGCAAAGGACCCTTTTTTGGTCCGCCCCAGAATCGGATCCCAGTCCAGTCCAAATTAACAGTTCGCACTGCCATATGCAAACTGATTTGGGGTTTCATTAGCTTTCTATTGACATTCCCAGCTGTTTGCATATGGCAGTGTGAACTGCCTGCGAGTTCTATGCGATGTGGAAACCGGCACTGGGTTTGCAGGGTCCCCGCATTGCTGCAGTGTGAGCCGGCCCTAAAGCTTGCCTGTCCTGAGACATTGCATATGGTGTCTCAGTGCTGTCCATTTTTGGGGATTGCTCCTAGGAGTAGAGTGAAGAGTTTCCTTTTGTTACTGCTAGGGTTTCTGGAGTATCCCAATGCTCCCTACACCCTATCCCAGTTATTCAGCAATAAATTTGAAAGAAAAGCAACCCCTAGACTGTTTATTGAGCCCGAAGAGTGACTGCTGCTGTATGCCTGGCTGCTCTTGCACTAAACCAGGAACTGGGGCAAATCAGCAGGCCCTTTCAGGGATGAGCGTTACATCTGAAAGGGGAACTTACACTTTAAGAAACTATGAATGGGATACTCTGCTCCTTTGCACAGATATAAACAAAATGTCATGTTATTTAAAGCATATCTAATTTAATTCAAATGTTATATATTGCAGCTTGCCACTTTTTATGTGGTGGTTGCATTCATTTTCCTTTTCAGTCTTTTTTTTTATTTTCTTCTGGCTTTGCTGTCACCAGCATACTGGCTATTCTAGAATTACAGCACTCACTCAACATACTGTAGCTACAGAGGATGAGCGTTGTCAGCATAGGACTAGACTATAAACCCCCCCCCCCCCCCCACATACACACACACAACATAGGGAGGGGTGTTCTGTAGTCCTCAGCAATAGTTGGGAACAATTCAACAAATAAGAGCAGAGGCAAAACACACAAAAAGTTATCAGGTCAAAAGATTTCCTGCAGAATCAATTGGTTTATTTTTGCACTTATCAAACAAACGTAACAAATCGTTTTTAATGGTATAGCAGACCAAAAGTTAGCGCTAGGGTTTACATACATTATAATCTATCCAACAAATACCAAGCTTGGTAAATTTATGAATTAAAAAAACAAAACAAAGAAATCATGTCCCTGGGCTAATTAGAATTTTTTGCATCCAGCAGGATGTACTGCAGGTACAGGTAGACGTACAACAATAAAGCAATCATATGCAGAAGGTAAAAACAATATTTTGTTTATGTGGCATATATTCCTGATGACTTATTTGAAAGAGGAATTACACTTTAATTAGAAAATAACTCCCCAGTAAGCCCACAAAAGCATATTAAATCAAGGATCAGAGTTAAACAAATACATTTTATGTACATGACCCGGTAAGCCATCATCAGGCTCTTGTGACTATATAGAGGCTTGAATAATTTATGCAATGTCAATACACATAATGAACAGAAGAACATAGAGAGTGGCTACGACTTACATCCAAGTAACTCCTGGCCAAGGAACTGCTGTCATGTCAGAGCCATCAGAGCATTGCATCAGGGCCGTCAGCCCGAAGAGGCAGTAATTCCGCCTGGCCTTGTCTGGACGGGCAATCTATTACATCAATCCAGTCGGTGAAATGTTGCATCAGTGACTTCAACAATCAGTGTCATGTCTGTCTGTACACGAGGATGTATCTCATCAATCAGCCCAAAGTCTTCTTAAGACACAAAATAAGTAGTAAAAGGAATACAAGATCAAGACAGAATAGATGGTACTTCAAAGAAAGGGGTATTATGCTGGATACAGCCCAACCAAAGAGGTTTCCTTACATCTATTATTTATTACCAGTTTATTTATGAAACCCCCAACATATTCTTCAGCTCTGTATAATAGGGGTATTAAATAAACCTACACTGTTTGAAGTACATTTCAGAAAGTAGTTTAGGTTTTCTGTTGATGAGACTTTTGTTAGCATCCATCTGCTATTTGCAGAGAATTCCATTCACTGCAGGCAAAAAGTAAAATACAATTGTGTGAACTTAACAGTTAGTCCTTATTGGAAGGCAACAAGGTCCTATCTGTAGAAATGTAACAACTGAAGCAGTATATCACAGATGTCCACTGTACATCTTCACAGAAGCGATAACATGACATTAAAGCAGAGTTACACCCAAAAGTGGAACTTACACTTTAAAGGAAGGTGACCCCCCCGACATGCCAAATTCGGCATGTCATTTTTTTTGGGGGGGGGGCCAGGGTCCCAGGTCCACTTCCGCGGGTCCCAGGTCCGCGGCTTCGGAAGGAAGTCCAGCTTCCCCCCCCTCCCTATCTGCGATCTTCTGGGACACGTCACAGGTCCCAGATGATACGCTGGCCATTCACAAGGCGCAGCGTGACTCACGCATGCGCAGTGCATGCCCGGCTTTGAAGCTAAAGCCGGGTGCCCACACTTATGATGCCGGCGCCACCGAGGGGAGCGAGCCCTCGAGCGACTGCATCACTGGAGCGAGGGACAGGTGAGTGTCCGATTGTTAACAGTCAGCAGCTACACTTTTTGTAGCTGCTGACTTTTACCTGGGTGGAACTCCACTTTAAGAAGGCCTGGTTTTCAGTCCAGAGTTCAAACTCCAATCCCCTGAAACCTCAGTTCAGACTAAGTATTAGACTGGAAGTCTTAAATGAAGGTTAAAACTGATGGGGATGTGGCTTCCGATAAAAAAGTAGTATGCATTACATTTCTAATAACCTACTGTAGCATCCTCTAGTGTAGAGTACTTGGTAGTGTAAAAAGGTTTTTGTAGTTTAGGTAAATTTAGGCTTGTCTGGCAACCAAGCATATGTTTTGAATCTGGGTCAGGGTGATTGATCCAGGGTGGATAGATGGCTCATTAGGCAGCATCTCTGATACCTCTCCATACTTGCTGGAACTTTAAAGAAACTTCAAGAACAACGGGAGGGAGGTTAGGAGGAGCTGCATGGAGTATTGATGAGAGCTCCTACCAATCCCCGGCCAAATGGGCTGGCAGGAGAAGGGCACCTCTTAAATATGCTTAGTCAGCCCAGCAGGGGCAGTGTGGAGTTTGGGTGGAAGCTGGAGATGGAGTGCTGAGGTGGCAGTCAGAGGCCCTAGAGGGCAGCCCGTTAGTCTGGGGGGGGTGACCTCAGGCCTGGGGCTTGGGTGCTGGAGGGATCCTATGAAAACATAAGGGGGAGTCCTGTCCAGAGGCACAGGAGAAAGAATGAGGACAGCAGGAGCCAGCGAGCAGGGAGAAGACTGCCGGGTGGCTGAAGAGTGAACAGTCTGGAAGGACTGAAAGACAGCCTGAGAGGACTGGTGTGTGGCAGTCTGGGATGGCTGGAGAGTCAGTGGGGGAGGACTGTGGAAGACTAGCCAGGAGTGCTAGTGAAAGGGGCAGCTGCAGCCAGGTGGCCTGGCAGTGCCTGAAGAGGCGTTGCTGGGATCAGTAACGACAGAAAGGTAGCTGGACACTGGACTTTTTCTACACACCAAAGGGGCCCGCGGTCCTTGCCTGTAAAAGGCTTTTTGCTGTATTTGACAGAGTGCCCTGTCAGATCCCCCTAAACAGTGTTCCAGCTGGGTCTGAGTGTTTCTGCAAGCAAGTGATGTGCTGGAAAAAAAGGAGTGTACATAGTGTATATAGTTGAAGTGTCCCTGAAGAGACTTTGTTCCAGTCCAGTTGGCATCCCATAATACTCCTATCCCCATCCACGTTATTAACCCCTAAATAAATTAAAAAACTGTAGAAAATTTGGTGTGCCCGGCTATGCAGGGTGGGGGATTCACCAACAGCTCCTACGGGGAATACACTACACTAGGAACCCCTGAATACATTTGAGGTCACAAGTAGAGTTGAGTGAACCTGAACTGTAAAGTTCGGGTCTGCACCAAACTTTCGGATGCCCGTGTCCCGAACCCGAACGTTTGAGAAAAAGTCCGGGTTCGGGTTCTGGGTTCTGGTATTTTATCATGCATGTTGAATAGCTGCAGGGCAGCCAATCAGCAAGCGTTTCACTGGTTTTCCCTAGAAGCCATCACAGCCATGCCTACTAATGGCATGGCTGTGATTGGCCAGTGCATCATAGACGTTAGACAGGGAGTGTTAGACAGGGAGTGTCGTGGCCGTCGTAGGAGAGGGATGTGATTGGACTCTCGTACACTGTACGTCGTGACACTGAGGTCGGAGTATATCTCCGACCCAGTGTACTACGTGACCGGTTAGTGTCGGTACGGTAATCATCCGTACCGACACTACCGAAGATCCCTTTTGGTCACTTTGCGAACGACTAACCGACGGGACGTCGATAAGTTGTACGTACTATTTTATGGTCTTGGGTCTTGGGCTTGGGCCTGAAAAAGAGTTTGCAAGCCCAAGCCCTGTGCCCGTAGGCTTTCAAACCACGTCTGGGCTTGAAATGTCAAGTCCAAGTGAGTTGAGATGAACACTGGAGTTTACATAAGTCCCCAAGGATCACATCACATAAGGGGCATCCTCGACAACCACTTAGGGGGTGGGACGTATCGGCCCGTGTGGTTTAAAAGATGTCAAAAAATTAA
>BLSH010379081.1:4073946-4102110 GCA_018402905.1 Glandirana rugosa | reverse complement strand
CTTTGGGCCTAATATGGACATTTTCACTTAGGGGTGTACTCACTTTTGTTGTTAGCAGTTTAGACATTAATGGCTGTGTGTTGAGTTATTTTGAGAGGACAGCAAATTTACACTTTTATACAAGCTGTACACTCACTACTTTACATTGTAACCAAGGGGTTGATTTACTAAAGCTGGAGAGTGCAAAATCTGGTGCAGTTCTACACAGAAACCAATCAGCTTCCAGGTTTCTTTGTCAGAGATTATTTGAATAAGCTGTAGTTAGATGCTGATCGGATACCATGCACAGCTGCACCAGATTTTGCACTCTCCAGCTTTAGTAAATCAACTCCAAAGTGTAATTTCTTCAGTGTTGTCACATGAAAAGATATAATAAAATATTTACAAAAATGTGAGGGGTGTACTGATGATGAATGAAGAGGCTCTGCACATATTCTCATGCATGATTGGGCAGGAATCATGCCAACCCAGATGTGCAAAGTAAAAGTTGCACTCAAGCAACTCAAAAACACAAAACTAGAGAAACATTACTTTGCATCAGGGAAAAAGTGTATCAAATGAAAACATGTTAATACATTTGTTGTACGTCTGAAAGTAATCTTTTTGCTTTTGCTTGTCATTACTGGCCGCTCTGCTAGCAGCCACCCACATAGGAAAATGAAAAAGTTGAATGATTAAACAGCTCTTTTCAGAATTTGCCAATATCCCAGTGAGTAATACAGGGAGAGGTCCAAATAGGAAGGATTACTTTACTTATTACAAGTATAATGGCATTTCACAGATTTTGCTTTAACTGGCATTACTGCTGTGCACTATTTCTTATTCCATGTTACAAGTCTGCTTCAGAGTTTAAGTTGTTTTTACTTCTTTTAGAATGAAAAGACGCAAAGAGTGAATCATAACGGAGCCAATAAAACTGGAAAATAAACTATTCCTGCTGCTCATTGTAAATCTTACATTTGGGGGTTTATAACACTCTGCCTGTATTGCATTTTTTTCTGGTGGGATAGCTGATTTTTTTGACCTGGGTATTTTGTGTTTTTGGCTTTGTACTTGTGCTCAAAAACTGAAGTTTTATTCTGTATAATATATCATCCCATTTCATGAAAAGGTGACTAATTAAGCAAAACTTCAGCAGCCCTTTTTCCTGTAGTCACCCATTACATGCGTTATTTAGATTAAGTTGTTATTCTTGGAGTTCAGCCTTAAAATAAAACAGGGCCTAGGCTAAGGACATTCACATACTTACATATTCAAACAAACAAGTGGTACATAAACTTTTAGACAAACCCTTAATGCCTTCTGTAGCTGCAGACACTGTGGAGTAGTTCATACTCAAAATTCACAGCAGGAAGTACTTTCAATTTCACTTCAGCATCTTAGCTGCTCCCCCTTCCAGCAGTGAACTAGCGATAAGAAGGGGAGATTATAGTACTGAGATTCCATGTGAATTACTTCTGTCAGGAAACTACCGTGACATGTCGGGCGCACAGGTATTGCCAATTTGAATGGTATCCAGGTGCAGGAATTCACGCACAAGCAGAAGCACATCCGCATTGTTTATTGGTGCCAGATGGCCTATTTAAATGATGCTAAGATTCATGCTCAGTGCCGACTGATCTTTAGCTGTTTCTGTGTGCCTTGCTTGTATCCTGTATCATACCCGTTGCAGACCCAGCTTGTTATTGACCTGATTTTGGATCCTGTTCATGCTTCTGCTCATCTGTTCTTGACCTCGGCTTACTCTTGACCACGTCCCTGTCTGAAGCTTCTGTACCCCATCGCCTGCTCTTTGCTGACTCTGGCTGCTTTTCTGACTATGCTTCTATCTCCGGTTTGGCTCCACGCTATTCATGATTGCCTGTTCTGGCTGTCCCTCATTTCAGCTCTAGTTGTCGCAGTGTGTTCCTGTTTCAAGCCTGCTGGGAGCTCCAACAAGCCACATATCCAGAACCTACAATTATTATTATTATACAGGATTTATATAGCGCCAACAATTTCCACAGAGTACCCTTTTAACACCGGCTGTTCTACACTGCATCTCCGCTGTTCCTGACCTGATGCCCTGCCTGACCCTCCGAGTCTATGTCTCCTGTTGCAAGTTCTGCTATCAAATCCTGCAGGCACTCGTGTTCTTCTTGTTCCTCGGCACCATCTCTTTCACCTTCAGCGGGGCCTGGGCTGGAGATACAAGAGAGACCAACCTCATCAATTCAGTCTCCTAACAGGTACGTGACAACTTCACTGCTTCTCTTGTGAACTTTGAAGATGAAATACTCCACAGTGCTTGCAGCTCAAGAGGTCAGTGAGGGCTTACTTTAACATTTGTTTACTACTTTTTTTATTCTGTTGTAAGGTTTACCTATGCTTTAATATTTTGGGATACCTTGAGAATATAGTTGTTTATATTGAAAATGTCTAGCACTCAACCTTTCTGCAGCTCTAAACATGTTAGGTGAGTGGTAAATATAATTACACACATATTTGCTGTGTATGTGGAGGTGTTAGGCAGAAATTGTTAAATGCGTGAAAACAAACACTCCAAGCTTTCAAATAACCCAGCAAGCCTTAGTGCACCAGCCCTGGAAACAACTTAATTTAGTCAATACTTGGATATTGTAAACTGAGTTTTTAAGATGTATCATCAATAAAGGCAAAAGGAGTTGACTTGTAGGTGAGTTCCAACAATAAAATAGCACAGTAGACACAGTTCACAATGTGTAAAAGTTTAAGTCAATGGAGAGGAAGCACAGCATGATATCTGTGGTGCCAACAATAGTTATGGTCTACAACTTTCCAACAAGCAAATCGCTATTTTTTCTCGGCATGATTGGTCAGTGGTATCTGCGGAGTATTCAAAAAAGGCATGGGGGTTATTGCTTGATCCATTAGCTCCATGAGAGAGTTTGTCTTACAACATTGTTGCCTCTTTATTGGCCAACTCTGGGAATTATACAAAATCTACCCTTGCATTACGGTCCTCTTAAAGTGTATGCTCCAGTTCTCATGGACTCATGGGTTTCATCTTACATGAATTGATGTATTCCTCAAATTTTGGATTGAATTTCGGAAAGAGTAAGGGAGTGTTATAGCCCCTGTTGGTTTATATTTTGTCATCTGTGCCCCAGTAGAGAGATTTCCCTTTACTTCCTGTCCCATAGCCAAAGCAGGAAGTGAGACGAAATCCCTGCAAATAAAGGGAATCACTTGGGCACCCCCCAGGACATTGGAACTAGTGTCCACATTGAAAGATGTCCCCTCTATTAGATTTCTGGTGACAACCCAACATTTGGGATTTTCTTTTACTTTTACTTTCAATGATTATGGCAAACAGGTCAAATGGGGAGAACAAATCTCCGTAATGGAGTGGGGGTGGGGGGGTTATGATCAGCAATAAAAACTGACAGGTGTTATTATCTCTCTCCACTCTATGCAAAACTAAAGAAAAAGGCTTGCCTTTAGTTTTATTTAAAGGGTGGTTATATTTTATAGTTTCCACCAAACTCTACAAAAAAAACTTGATAAATAAGTTAAAAAGAATTAGACTATTTTTTTTCAAGTCTATTTCACCTAAGCACCTCAATAGCAAAACTGAAAGTGTTAGCTTCCAAAAAAACTTCTCCAGTGGTGAAATCTATTTTGATAAAATCACTCCACTTATCCTCATTGCTGCCTTGTTCCAGCTGACTGTGGTCAGCTTCATATATTAAATTCATTCTATTGGGACTTTTTCAGGATTTATACTCAAGTGATTACTTCTAAAATATTATTATTATTTTTGTTATTATCAGTAGTAGTTAAAAAACAAAAGCAAAGCAGCTTTCCAATTCTTACATGTGATGTCTGCATTTGCTTTCATTTTTAGTTTATTTTTTTCACCTGTTGATCCTTCCAGTAAATCTGTTATGTTTTAACAAACCAAGCTGTCCAGCAAACGTGGCAGTTATAACAATTTATCATTTACAGGGGTGTTTACAATGGGCAGCTTTTATTCATTTATGAAAAAACATTTATCCCAAAAGGATAAAAAGAAAACTTGCTCTAAATGCTTAACCACTTCCCGCCCGCCATATAGCAGAATGATGGCCGGAAAGTTGTTGTATTATCATTGGTGGTGCTGTGTGCCAGTTTGACACACCACATCTCTGATCCTGGTAAAGAGCCTATGATGTAGGCTCTTTACCATGTGATCAGTTGTGTCCAATCACAGCTCATCACATGGTAACCAGGAAGTGCAGTTTATTCACGCTGACAAGGCACGAGCAGAGGAGAGCCGATTAGCTGCTCTCCTGACAGGGGGCGTCTGCGCTGATAATCAGCACATTGATTATCAATACAGACCCATCGAGGGTGCCCACTAGAGCCCACCAGGGATGCCCACTAGAGTCCACCAGGGATCCCCCCTAGAGACCACCAGGGATGCCAATAAGTGCCCATTAGAAATGCTAATCTGTGCCCATCAGTGATGCCTGTCAATGCCTCCTAATCAGTGCTGCCTATCAGTGCCATCTATCAGTGCCCATCAGTGCCGCCTATGAGTGTCCATAAGTGTCGCCTATGAGTGTCCATTAGTGCCACCTATCAGTGCCCATCAGTGCTCATCAGTGTTGCATATCAGTGCAGATCAGTGCTGCTTATCAGTGCCGCCTATCAGTGCCCATCAGTGCTGCATATAAGGGACTCATCATCAGTGCCCATCAGTGCCACCTATCAGTGCTCGTCAATGGAGCCTCATCAGTGCCTATCTGTGAAGGAGAAAACATTCTTATTTACAAAGTTTTATGACAGAAACAAAGAAAAACTTTTCATAATTTTCGGTCTTTTTTTATTTGTTTAGCAAAAAATAAAAAACCCAGAGGTATTCAAATACCACCAAAAGAAAGCTCTATTTGTGGGAGGGGGAAATTATAAAAATGTCATTTGGGTACAGTGTTGCATGGAAGGGGGTGAAAGTGCCCAGTATTGCAGGGGTTAAGAAGTGTTAGTTGGAGTTCAACTTTAGTTCATTAGTCAAGTGTAAATCTTCTAGTGTATCTCACACTACCTTCTTCCCGACCTGGCAATGCTGTCTTGCAAAGGTATCTCCATTGCTCCTCTTTCCAGAGTAGAGCCAACCTAACACAGGAAGTCTGTCACTGGCAGGATCACTGAGAGAAAATACAGGAAAGAAAGCATAAAAAAAGAAAACAAATGCAGCCATCACATTGAAGGATTGGTACACTACAATGAATTACATTTTTGTTTTTGGGTCTAATAATGTTTTAAAAGTTTGGAAGGTCCAAAATAATATCATGAATTGATGTACAGTGGTACCTTGGATTGCGAGTAACGCGATTAACAAGTGTTTCGCAATATGAGCAGTTTTTTAAAAAAAATCCTGACTCGGTTTGCGAGCGCTGTCTCACAAAATGAGCAGGATTAAGCCATTGTGCATGCAACACTGCATGTGGCCTGAGGTGCGAGGGCGCTGGTGAGCCTTGGAGATGCTCAGAAGCATTCAGAAATACTCGGAAATACCGAAAGTGCGCACCGTTCCTGATCGTTTTCAAATGTTTCCGAGCGTCTCCGAGCCTCAGCAGTGCCACCACACCTCTGGCCACATACGGTATTGCATACACCAGCTCCCCCGGACCTCTGGCCACATACAGTACTGCATTGACATGCAGTCACTGTGGAACAAATTATCTGAGTTCCATTGTTTCCTATTAGGAAACTTGCTTTGATATACGAGTGATTTGGATTACAAGCATTCTCCTGGATCGGATTATGCTCGTAATCCAAGGTTCCACTGTAGATGCATTTGTGTTCAGGATTTAGAAAGTCAAGTCACAGAAGAAATAAATCATTAAATAAGATTACAGAATCAGCAGGAAGTAAGAGTAACCTTACTTAAGCCAATATATGCTAAGTGAAGCTGGAATGTTGTTGACAGATGGAAACAGAATACATGGGGTAGCTCAGTCATCTCATGGTACAGCTGATATGGTCTTCAAGGAATCCTATACTGTAATTACACACAAAGGTTTTATGACCACTGTAGCACAACTATCTAGGACACATCCACCAAATAATAATAATATTAATTATTATTATTATTATTATTATTCTTTCAGAACAGCAGTACAGTAAGTGGTAAAGGAGCATAAATATCAGTATATCAGGGCACCTGACAATACCAAAGTTCTATGCAGTGTGCGTTCTGTGCAATCCCTGTGCGTTCCCCTGCAGTGGGATTTCATTACAATGGGTGGAAATTGCACCAGATGGCACAACATGTAGGGCATGCACTACTTTTCAAAAACATGCCGCACCAAATCACATGGCACTATGCAATCTGGTCCCCAAAAAATGCACTGCCTTTGCCATTTGTGTTTGAGGTGCCATTAACAATGCATTGTCACTTGCAGCAGATCGCAAACGCAGTGCATTTTGAATGTGATGTGGGAAATGCACTTGGAACATGCCTTTCCGGCACTGCGTTCTGGTGTGACCTGGCCTTGGGTGCTGATTAAGATGTACAGTATATATATTGTGACGTTATGCGAGGTGCGATAGTGAACAAGCGATATTTGACGCCTCAGACACGTTCACTTGGAGTGGACTGGTGAGAGTCCGACCCGGGTTTTATCAGCCACCATGGCAGAGCTGGTTCCGGCCCGGAGTTTCTGGTCCACCCAAATCCCTCTCCAACTGCTTGAAATAACCAAGAAGAAATCTCAGTGGAGCTCACCCTGGGACTCAGTATGCTTACACTGAGAGAGCTAAACCTTGAGTTGTTGGTTGCGCTAAGGACTGCAAAAGGAAAAAAAGGTTTGCATTTGCTTGAAGGTGTCAGGGACAAGCCCGACATCGTATAGAGAGGTATCCTGTCTTTATTCGTTTAGCACCGGTTTTGTTTTTGCTATTTTTGTTTGTTTTATGACCTGCAACCTTTACCAAATAAAACTGTCAACCCGCCAGATCTTAAGAAAGCTGACCTACAAGCTGCCTTCTTCCCAGGAAAGGCGATCCACACAAGATAATCTCCCACAATATATATATAACTTTTTATACACATAAGTCATTTTGTAATTTAAAGTTGTATTAATTAACCACTTTCTTACTGGGCACTTAAACCCCCTTCCTGCCCAGGCCAATTTTCTACTTTCAGCGCTGTCACATTTTGAACGACAATTGCGCGGTCATGCTACACTGTACCCCTATGACATTTTTATCATTTTTTTTCACACAAATAAAGCTTTCTTTTGGTGGTACTTAATCACTGCTGTGTTTTGTTTTTTTTTGCTAAAAAAAAAAAAAAGACTGAACATTTTGAAAAAAAACAAAACAGTTTTATAATTTGTTATAAAATTTTGAAAACAAGTAATTTTTCTCCTTCATCAATGTGCGCTGATGAGACTGCACTGATAGGCTGCACTGATGGGCACTGACAGGCTGCACTGATGGGCTCTGATGGATACTGATAGGTGGCACTAATGAGGCGGCACTGGTGGGCACTGATAGGTGGTACTGATGGACACTTATAAGGGGCACTGATGGGTGGCATTGATGGGCGGCACTGAAGGGTATTGATAGGTGGCACTGAAGGGCATTGCTAGGTGGCACTGAAGATCACTGATAGGTGGAACCGATAGGTGGCACTGATGGGCATTGATGGGTGGCACTGACGGGCACTGATAGGTGGCACTAATAGTCAGCACTGATAGGTGGCACCAATGATGAGGCACTGATTGGCAGCACTGATGGGCATTGATTGGTGGCACTGGTGGGCACTGGTGGGCACTGATTGGCGGCACTGATATGCACTGGCAGGTAGCACTGGTGGGCACAGATGATGCGCTATATCTTTCCCTGTTCGGGACCGATGTCTCTTTGACAGAAGCCAGTGATCGGCTATTTTTTCTCCTCACGCTTAAAAATGCATGGTAGGGGGCCGAAGATCATCCCCTTACTCTGATCTATGATCAGCCGAGTCTCATTGACTTGGTGATCACAGAGCGCACTGCACACGACTCTCAGGGGGCGCACAGGCAGCTCATGCATGGGAGGACGTCTATTGTCGAATGACGCCAGGAACTGGTTAAACCCAAAACCAAACACTTATTATACTGTAGCTTATTTACTCTTAGATGTGATGGCTGTGTTAGGTTTCTTTTTACACCCTTAGTCCCTAACTCACATTCATACATACTTGGGCAATTTAGTTAGGAACCAATTAACCTATCAGCACGTCTTTGGAGTGTGTGAAGAAATTGGAGTAACCAGAGGAAAACCCACACTGGCACAGGGAGAATATACAAACTCCATGCAGGTAGTGGCATGGTTGGGATTCAAAACATCAACCCCAGTGCTGCCAGGCAGAAGTGCTGACCACTTAGCCCTTTGCAGTCACTACATGCAAAGTTTTTGGTGAATTGTTAGAGTACCAAGCGAGGAACCCCCTGTGGTCGGTGGTGAAGCCACTCATCACAGAACCTGGAAGAACAATTGTCAGCTTCCCCAGTAGTCCATCAGGTATGAGATATGCATATGTAAGCCGGCCATAGACAGTTCAAATCTAGGCCGGTTCCTGCTGAACCATGTATGGGCATGCTGAATGTACCAAGTTGATCAACTTGAGTACAACCAACCTGCTGTATTTTACATATGACTATCACTAGCAGCTGGTAACAATAACCCCTGTCTTCTCCTAGGGGGGGGGGGGGGTGTCTTCCCTCGGCAGGAGGGATTCCCCTATTAATACCTGTGGTTGCAGGAAGGAAATTTGCTCTGTGTATGGTCTGCCTTACATTGTGCCAACCCAGACCAATATAAGCATCCAATAAAGCTCATATTTGGAGTTCAGCTTTAAAGTGTTACTAAACCCAGGACCCTGCATTCACTATATCTGGTCTCCCACAGGACACAGAACATGGAAATGCAATTATTTTAGTAAATATAAACTGCTAAATACCTTTTCTCATCAGCAGTCTTGTGACTTCTACCAATTCCTGGTTAAAGCTTGTAGGTGGACTTTTCATACTGCACTGGCTGTCCTATCAGGATGCAGGACCCCTGACCCCACTGTCTGGATAGTGTTAATTGGCCCTGTGCTGATCCCATGCAGCCTCCCAAAAAAAAATCTCTAGCAATACACACCAAACTGAGCATGTGCAGACTGACTCCGCTAACTCTGTCTTATCCAGAGATTTTTTTTGGGGACAATGCAAGAAGGGGGAGGATCGGGGAAGACAAGATCAAACAGCCTTTTTTAACAATGCAGAGGATTAACCCCTTAGGTTCCACAGTGATTATAACCAGGGCCAGTGATACCACTAGGTAAACTCGGCAGCCGCCTAGGGCGCACTGCTGCCTAGGGGCGCCTGACCGTTGGTTTACCTCTGCATGCTCTGCAGGCTGCGGCATGTAACTAACTCACTCTCAGGCAGCTGCTCCATCCGACCGGTAGTGTAATTAGAGGCACAGCACAGCACTAGAGCCAGCGCAAGAGGAAGCAGAGCCAATGCCTTCTGTCACATGGGCAGGGCAAAGGGGGTGGAGCCAATGGGGCGGCAAAATTAGGTTTCGCCTAGGGTTTCATAAATCCTTGCACCAGCCCTGATTATAACAAGCATGCTTTACTGCATATGCTGTACAGACTGATTTTACTGTCATGGGTTTAATAACACTTTGGGGTTGATTTACTAAAGCTTGAAAGTGCAAAATTTGCTGCAGCTCCACACAGAAACCAATCAGCTTCAAGGTTTTATTGTCAAAGGTTGATTGAACAAGCTGAGGTTAGAGGCTGATTGGCTAGCATGCAAAGCTGCACCAGATTTTGCACCCTCCAGCTTTAGTAAATCAACCCCTTCAAGTCATTGTCCGACAAGCAGGAGTCCATCATAGCAAATGGCTCCTGCTTGAATGACCATAGTAACACTTTTTCTATTCTTGCTTTCTCCTCTTAGCCTCCTTTTTGCATCCTCTTTCTGCTTACTTTATCCTGATTGTGCTGTGCGTAGACACATGTCTGTTCTCTATAAGGTCGTATTTACAATATACATTACTGGAATGCAAAGTACATTTCCTTATTGTAAAATGAATCAACTCACTTCCATGGCCGTTGAATGATTCTGTGATTTCCCTCTCTAAGGCCTCATACACACGGATGTTTTTTGACGCCGGCGTTTTCTGGCGCCTTTTGCAGCTCTCCATGTTAGTCAATGGCCCCATAAAAACGTCGGCGTTTTTGAGCTGTAGATGGCGTCGGCGTTAGTGAGCTGAAAGTAGAACCCACGGCCATCGCGTTCTGAGGCTGTAACGTTTTGGCATTTATTTACGCCAACGAATGCCAACTAACGCCAACAAACGCCAACTAATATTGTACCGGCGTTTTCAGGCGTTTTTTGACGCCAACGTTTTTAGGTTGAAAAATAGCAGAGGCATGATTTTTTTTAAAAAACGCCTATTGACGCCGACGCTCACTTACGCTCACTAACGCCGATGCATAACGCCGATTTTTTTCCTTGACGTCGGGCCCGACGTTTTGTTTATTTTTAAAGATACACCCGTGTGTATGAGGCCTTATCTGCTCTGTAAATCACCAGTGATGGGTTGCTGTTACTTTTGGAGTGCAATGTGCAATAAGTAAATAAGTGCAATAAGTCCAAAGATGAAACCTTCTATAAGGAAGGAAAAAACTGTAAATGCAGAGTGGCCACCATGTGGTGGGACAGTCCAAGTAGAATGAATAGAAAGCAAAGTCTGTTACAATAGTGGTTATAAAAGACAATCCGTGCCCACTGAAGAAGCCACTGTGACACGTGCATCCGCCACCCAGGAGACAGAATAAACTCTCTTACCAGAATATATAGACTCAAATGAGTCAAAGGAGCACAAAGAAGGAAATGTCAGGATGATGGGCAAAGCAGTGATCTCTAGGGGTTTGACACCACAACTCTCTACTGTGACCAGCCCTCTTGGTAGACAATGGACTCCAACATTTATAGAAGACAAGAAACCTCCACATAGTGGAAAACCGGCTTACAAAGAATGTATTTAAATGTAGAAAACGTACAGCAATTCTGAAGCAATAAGTATTGAAAGAAGAAAAACTTAAAGTGTAACTCCACCTTTGTTGAGAAAAAAAGTAGACATGTGCAATGCCAAAAAATTCGTTTTTGTTTCATTCGTTTTTTTTGTTTTTTTTTTTTCAGGTCATTCGTTATGATCGCAATTTGTACATTTATAAATTCGTACATTCATAAATTCGTAATTTCATTAATTCGCAAATTATGAAAATTTGAAAATAAGAAAGAGAACCCGAAAATTCGAAAGAATGAAAATCCGAAAATTTTAAATAATATCTAACTAACTAATAATAACTAACTATTAAATTCTAGGTATTGGTAATTTTCATATTTGGCTGTTACTGAACGTAATGAATACGAATTTATCCAAAGTTACGAATTATCCGAAATAACGAATGCCACATCTAAACAGATGGAATGGAAGGAATTAATAATAAATAATAATAATAATAATAAAGAGTTATTATTGTTATTTATTATTAATTTGTTACATTTCATTTGTTTAGATGCGGCATTCGTTATTTTAAATAATTCTTAACTTTGGATAAATTCGTATTCATTACGTTCCCTAACAGCCAAATTTGAAAGGAAATTCCAATACCTAGAATTTAATAGTTAGTGATAGTTAAGTTGTTAGTTCGTTTTTCGGGTTTTCGAATTTTTGTTCTTATTTTCGGATTTTTGTTTTTTGAATTTTCACTCTTATTTTAAAATTTTCGGATTTTTGAATTTACGAATTTTCTAATTCACGAATTTTCTAATTTTCTAATTCACGAATTTTCGAATATTCGAATTTACCAATATTCTGAAAAATTTGTTAAACAGGGTTTTCATTAATTCAGATATTTCCGAATTAACTAATTTGTCAAAATTCATCAAAAAATAAATTTGGAACAAAACGAATTGCACATGTCTTAAAAAAACATTTCCCTCTGGGTGATCTATGTACATTGCAAGGATTATAACAACCTTTGTTGCAGATTCCTACTTTTTGTATTCTGAAGAAATCCCTCTGTGTTTCTCTATGCCTCTGTACTGAGCGGGTCTAATGAGAGTGGTTTCATAATTCACTGTCAGCTGTGCACCTGCAGAGCACTAACTGAGGAAAGCTACTGGGCCTGCATCCCTTTAGATGTGTTCCTATTGGAAGTATCTCTGCAAAAATTATATTTTTGTTGCAGGGGATGCCTGAAATCTGACTTGTATCTTAGGCAGACTTCTGGGAAAATTGGTGAGCCAATCACACAAGCAGGAAATGAGGTTTCTGGGGAGTGGTCAGTACACATTCTGTGTACAGAACAACTCCAGGTAGCCATATTGCAATGCATTCTCAGAAAATTACAGCGGCTGCAGATTGAAAAGGAAAGGTCATTTTTAATAACATTCAATTACAATATGACATGTGTCACAATTGTACACGCTATATTTTTTTTTCTTTATTTGCTATTTTTTTCCCATGAAAGTGGAGTTACCCTTTAACCACTTGCCGACCGCCAACCGCAGGTTGACGGCGACAAGGTGGTTCGTTATCGCAAATCGCCGTCATACGACGGCGGCTGCGATAACGCGCACTGTGAGCGCGCGCGCGCCGCCGGAGGCGCGCCCGCGAGCTCACTGTGTTCGGGGAGGGCCAGGGAGCGGGTGTGGCGGCTTCGATTGCCGCCGGCCACCCGCGATGGCCCCCCCGGAGCGAGTGAGCGGAGGTCCGTGTATGTAAACACGGACCTCTGCTCTGTGTGAGGGGGAAGGGCTGTGATCACAGCCTTCCTTTACGTGAAGGCTGTGACCACTTCCCTTCCCCTGTTAGGGCAGTCCCCATACAGTTAGAACACGCCCAGGGAACACAGTTAACCCTTAGCGCGCCCCCTGCAGGTTAACCCCTTCACTGCCAATGGCATTTACACAGTAATCAGTGCATTTTTATAGCACTGATCGCTGTATAAATGCCAATGGTCCCAAAAAAGTGTCAAAATGGTCCGACATGTCCGCTGAAATATCGCAGTACCACAAAAAATCGCAGATCGCCGCCATTTTTAGCAAAAAATAAAAAAAAATAAAAACCCCAAAAATGAATTCTCATCATCCGTAAACGCGGCCACTTTTGCGCAAACTAATCAATAAACGCTGATTGTGATTTTTTTTATCGCAAATATGAGGAAGAATATAAATCGGCCAAAAACGGTGAAAAAAATTTTTTTTTTATATTTTTTTTTGGATTTGTATTCTAGCAAAAAGTAAGAAATTTGGGTTTTTTTGCAAAATTGTCGCTTTTCTTTTGTTTATAGCGGCGATCAGAAATGACGCAGAGGTGATAAAATACCACCAAAAGAAAGCTCTGTTTGTGGGAAAAAAAGGACGCAAATTTTGTTTGGGTACAACGTCGCACGACCGCGCAATTGTCAGTTAAAGCGACGCAGCGCCGAATCGCAAAAAGGGCTCCGGTCCTAAAGCTGGAAATCCTTCCGGGGCTGAAGTGGTTAAAATAATATGAAAACGTTTAAGGCTTTTTATGAGGCAAAGTCCTATGCCTCCATTCCTGTCTATGGAGAAAAAAGGGGGAGAACAGAAAGTGGGACTTTAATTTAAGCGCACAGCTGCAGGGAATACAACAATCATTATATATAAACATATTTATTAATTCATGAAAATCTGTATGTAACAAGGTAAAATAACAGTAATTCGTAGCAGTAACTGACATCCCATTAGAATTCATACATTTACATGCACATGTTTAATGATATTGCAGTACAGTTACAAATGATTCTATATATGTAACCTCCAAGCTCTCTAGTCCACATCAGATGCAATTGGATAAAAAAAACTTAAAATAATTGCATATATGATCCTAAGACCACATAATAATTAAAAATTTGCTTAATTCTTGTAAATACATATTGGGTTTGAACATGGCTTTTAGTTGGCTCGATGCGTTTCGTGGCTTGTTGTTACCGCTCTTCAGGAGCAAGTACAAGATATAGATCTGAAATATAATACATAAATTACCATAAAAAAATACTAGAAATTGAATGGAACAAGCCCACTTGTATGACTTACAGACACATCTGCTGTGTATTGGAGGTATGGATGGTAGTGAGAGCTGGGAGCCCACCGGGGGCATCATTACCGGGAACTGTGGGAGTGTGATCCACAACCGCGACTAGGGTTGCCACCTCATCCCTTTAAACCCGAACACATATGAATTACACAGGCTCTGAGGCTAATTTAATGCAGATGAGGCACCAAGTGAGTTTAATTACGACCTTAATCAGCCACAGAGCCTGTGTAAGTCATATGTGTTCGGGTTTAAAGGGATGAGGTGGCAACTCTAACCGCGACCCAACGTGTAGCACCATCCAAGGTGGAAGTAATAAGCATCAATGAGATATCTCCATAGCAGTGATCACATAGGAATTCAAAAAGGCCCCATGACATGGAGCGGCCTCATTAGGACTCCTTTGCCATCTTCATGCTCCTTTGACTCATTTGAGTCTATACATTCTGGTAAGTGCTTAACCACCTAAGGACCAGCCGCTGTCATTTTACTGCAGCAAAGTGGATCGCTCCTGCGAATCGCCATCATTGTACGGCAACGCGGGAACAAGCCTTTGTGGGCTCGTCATTGGCTAACGGATGAGCCAATCAGCGGGTGGGGCGGACTCCATGTCCGCCAGCCACCTGCGATCGTTCCCTGCAGTGACCAAACGGGGATCTGCCCATGTAAATAAGACAGATCTCCGTTCTGACAGGGGAGATCACAGAGATCCTGTCTTTCTGTTATGCAGGAAGACAGATCTGTGTGTTTCCCCAAGCAGCCCATCCCACGTACAGCTAGAAAACACCTGCAGGGAACACAGTTAACCCCTTGATCACCCCTGATGTTAACCCCTTCCCTGCCAGTGTCATTAGTACAATAACTGCATATTTTTAGCACTGATTACTGTTATAATGTCACTGGTTCCCAAAAAAAGTGTCAAAAATGTCAGTTAGGTGTCCGATCTGTCCGCCGCAATATCACAGTCCCACTAAAAATCACTGATTGCCGCCATTACTAGTAAAAAAAATAATAATAATAACAATGCCATAAATCTATCCCCTATTTTGTAGACGCTATAACTTTTATGCATGAATATACGTTTATTGCGATTTTTTTTTTTTTTAACAAAAATATGTAGTATACATATTGGCCTAAACTGATGAATAAATTCGTTTTTTTACATTTTTTTTAATGTTTTATAGCAGAAAATAATAAATTTGTTTGTTTTTTTTTTCAAAATTGTCACTTTTTTTGTTTATAGGGCAAAAAATAAAAACCACAGAAGTGATCAAATACCACCAAAAGAAAGCTATGTTTGTGGGAAAAAAGGATGTCAATTTGTTTGGGTACAGCGTCGCACGACTGCGCAATTGTCAGTTTAAGTAACGCAATGCCGTATCGCCAAAAATGGCCTGGTCATTAAGGGGGAAATCCTTCCGGGGCTGAAGTGGTGAAGTGGACCCGCATTGTCTTTTATAACCACTATTGAAACAGACTTTGTTTTCTATCCATTCTACTTGGACTGTCCCACCACATGGTGGCCACTCATTAGTTTCTTCCTTCCTTGTCGAAGGTTTCATCTTTGGACTTACTGCACTTGTTTACTTATTGCACATTGCACTTTATTATTTGCATATGGTAATATCTGCGTTGGTATGCCTCGCGCCAATGGTATTGTTGTTTGTGGAATTATTTAGCAGCTGCTGTTGTAGCCTATATTAATAGGGAGTATCTATGTGGTTTGTATTTGTACAGCGCTTTGCAATTTGGTCAGTAGTTAGACATTAGTTGTTGTTGCTGCTGTAGCCCATGTGTCAATTTTCTATAAGATCATGTAATGAAACAATACTGGTAAGATATTGGTAAGGTGCAGTGATCAATGTGAAATGATGGGGTAAATCTAATGAATAAAACTTCCCTTATGTTAATATATTAAGTGCTTTAGTGCTGAAGTGTTCTCAATTGGGGTTAGAAATTGTAAACGTAAACCAAAAGTGACAGTGCTATGAACGTTGTAAGTAATGTAAACTTTGCCCACACTGTGCTGCTGTAGCCCATGTGTCTACTTGGGTACACACAATAATTAAATACACAATAAATTCTGAATCCTTATATGATTATATGAAATAAGCTGAAAGTGCTAAGGTGCTCTTCGGTGCTATGCAAAGTGCAAATTTATCAACAAAAGTGCCGGTGCAACATAAATCATAACATTTTTGATTCTAAAAATATTCAATCATGCAGTCCATTTTATATGTGACATCTTCGGTAAAGTGCTCGTGCCGTGCCTTGTGTGAGTAGATAAGAAGGTCTTTTCGGGTGTTGTACCCCGCTTACCAGATCCCGTTGACTTTCCAACCTTATGGTGTGGAAAAGTCAACCTGCGCTTTTGGTCTATAATCCGACCACGGATGTACGCCTCCTGTTCCTGTTCTCCGTCTTCGCTTCCGGTGGTGTTATGAAAAAAAGGAAAGACTCCTCATCGCGTAAAATATCTCCACTTTATTGGCCCATTAAAAGGTAACAAGTAAAACGATAGCAGAATGGGATAAAACTGATCAACCCTCCGGCCGAACTCTATCCGTGACCGCCTGGTGTCTCTCTGCTTCAGCTTGCGTGTCACCTGGGCGTGCCATTTACCTTTGTATATATTTGCTTACTATTGGCATTCTATTTAGTGATGTACTTTTTATTCATTCATTTTTGTACAGTTTTATGTTAGATTGTAGTGCTAGCAGCTATCCTTCATGTGACTTTAGCGCAGTCATTTAATTTTTTATGATTTTTTCACGTTAAGTTTGGAGTAACTGTTAACTGAACAAGTAGAAAAAAAAGCAAACAAAAATGGCAGACGTGGTTTTGATATTTGATAATTGGCAATTTTTACAAAGAACTATGAATCAGCCCAATCTCTCTCAAATTTAAAGCGTAACTCCACTTTTGTTGCGAAAAAATAACATTCCTCCTTTGGGTGATCTGTTTACATTGCAAGGACTATAACAACCATTGTTGCATATCCCTACCTTTTGTTATTCTGAAGAAATCCCTGTGTTTCTCTGTGCCTCTGAACTGAGTGGGTCTAATGGGAGTGGTTTCATAATTATCTGTCAGCTGTGCATCTGCAGGGCACTAATGAGGAAATCTGCTAGGCCTGCATCCCTTTAGATGTGATTTTCTATCGGAAGTATCTCTCCAAAAGTGACATTTTTGTTGCAGGGGATGCCTGAAATCTGATTTGTATCTTAGGCAGACTTCTGGGAAAATTGGTGAGCCAATCACACAAGCAGGAAATGAGGTTTCTGGGGAGTGGTCAGTACACATTCTGTGTACAGAAAAACTCCAGGTAGCCATATTGCAATGCATTCTCAGAAAATCTTTGCAGATTGAAAAGAAAAGGTGTGTCGCAATTGTATACACTATATTATTTTTTCTTTATTTGCTATTTTTTCCCCCAATAAAGTGGAGTATACGGCGATACTGTGCCATTGAATACCGTTGCTATGTTATCAGATAGCTACCATAACCCCTGAATTTTTTTAAACGGAGGGCAGCCCTCTTTCGGATGCAAGTGGTCTTGGCAGCGAATTTGCTGCGAGATCGCTTTTATCGGGGGCGGGAGAGGTGCCCACCCCCTCCCGCCACTTTTGCATTGTCTCCGACACTTACCAGACCGTCGGCGGTGACGATTGGGTCTGTTCTCCCCACTGCCTGGATGCTGAGTGAGCGTAAGATGCCGCCCACTCGGCTCCATAGCATTAAATGTCATTTGAAAAAAAAAATTCTCCTTTAAGAGCTATGACGTTTGACGTCACTTCCGCCCATAGCTCTTAAAGGAGAATTTTTTTTTTTCAAACGACATTTATTTATTTATTTTTATTGCATTTTAGTGTAAATATGAGATGTGAGGTCTTTTTGACCCCAGATCTCATATTTAAGAGGTCTTGGCATGCTTTTTTCTATTACAAGGGATGTTTATATTCCTTGTAATTGGAATAAAAGTGATCTTTTTTTTTTTTTTTTAAAGGACAGTGTAAAAATAAAAAGTAAAATAAATAAGAAAAAAAAATTGAAAGCGCCCCGACCCACCGGGCTCGCACGCAGAAGCGAACACATATGTAAGTGGTGCCCGCATATGAAAGCGGTGTTCAAACCCCACATGTGAGGTATTGCTGCGATCGTTAGCGTAAGAGCAATAATTCTAGCACTAAATCTCCTCTGCATCTCAAAACTGGTAACTTGTATAAATGTTTAAACATGCCAATGGAGATTTTTAAGTGCCAAAGTTTGTCGCCATTCCACGAGCGGGCGCAATTTTGAAGCATGACATGTTGGTTATCAATTTACTTAGCGTAACATTATCTTTCACAACATGGAAAAAATTGGGCTAACTTTACTGTTGTCTTATTTTTTAACTTAAAAAAGTAATTTTTATTTTTTTTAAAAGGCGCTTGTAAGACCTATGCAAAATACGGTGTGACATAATGTATTGCAACTACTGCCATTTTATTCTCTGGGGTGTTGGAAAAAACATATATAAGGTTAGGGGCGGTTATGTAATTTTCTAGCAAAAAAAATTATTTTAACTTGTAAACACTGAATCTCAAAAAGAGGCTCGGTGCTTAAGCATTTAAACTTAAAATATTATACTTAAGTATTTAACCACTTCCCACCTGGCCACTGTATATGTACGTCCGGGTGGGAGCTTCACCGTTCTGACAGGACGTTCATTTACATCCTGCAGAATGGGTGCCTGCAGCGCGGCCATGCGGCATGCTGCGGCTCAATCCTGTGATCATTATGATCACAGGATCCAGCCGAGCACAGATCGGGATATGGGCGCCGTGATTGGCCATCCCGATCATGTGACGGCTGTGTCCAATCACAGCCGTCACAGTGTAAACAGAGATGCACATCTCTGTGTCAGTTCTCCCCCCGCCGAGCTCAGTGAGAGCTCAATGTGGGGGGGAGGGGGGGGGAAGCTGAAGCTATGTGACAGCTTTCTGTATAAAAATGATTTCATACAGAGAGCTCTCACAGATCTCCCCCCACACAGTGCACCAAGCACCACTGATACCCCTGTCCCCATACAAATCAGTGTCCCCATAAAACAGTCCCCAAAACATCTGTATGTCCCCCATCACATCTGTCACCATACACAAAACATCTGTCTGTCCCCCATAATATCTGTCACAGTCCCCAAAACATCTGTCTGCCCCCCATAATATCTGTCACAGTCCCCAAAACATCTGTCTGTCCCCCATAATATCTGTCACAGTCCTCAAAACATCTGTCTGTCCCCATAATATCTGTCACAGTCCACAAAACATCTGTCTGTCCCCTATAACATCTGTCACAGTCCCCAAAACCTCTGTCTGTCCCCCATAACATCTGTCACAGTCCCCAAAACATCTGTCTGTCCCCCATAATATCTGTCACAGTCCCCAAAACATCTGTCTGTCCCCCATAATATCTGTCACAGTCCCCAAAACATTTGTCTGTCCCCCATAATATCTGTCACAGTCCCCAAAACATTTGTCTGTCCCCCATAATATCTGTCACAGTCCCCAAAACATCTGTCTGTCCCCCATAATATCTGTCACAGTCCCCAAAACATCTGTATGCCCCCCATCACATCTGTCACAGTCCCCAAAACATCAGTCTGTCCCCCATAATATCTGTCACAGTCCCCAAAACATCTATCTGTCCCCCATAATATCTGTCACAGTCCCCAAAACATCTGTCTGTCCCCCATAATATCTGTCACAGTCCCCAAGACATCTGTCTGTCCCCCATAATATCTGTCAGAGTCCCCAAAACATCTGTCTGTCCCCCATAATATCTGTCACAGTCCCCAAAACATCTATCTGTCCCCCATAATATCTGTCATAGTCCCCAAAACATCTATCTGTCCCCCATAATATCTGTCACCATACACAAAACATTTGTCACAGTCCCCAAAACATCTGTCTGTCCGCCAACACCAAATAAACCCCGATTTGGGTTATTTTTACAAAAGAAATGTAGCAGTATCATTTTTGTTCAAAATTTATGAAGAGAAATTACTTATTTGCAAAATTTTATAACGGAAACAAAGAAAAATGCATTGTTTTCGAAAGTTTTTAGTCTTTTCTAATTTGTAGCACAAAAAATAAAAAACCCAGTGGTGATTAAATACCACCAAAAGAAAGCTCTATTTGTGTGAAAAAAATGATAAAAATGTAATTTGGGTACAGCGTCGCACGACCGCGCAATTGTCATTCAAACTGCAACAGCGCTGAGAGCTGAAAATTGGTCCGGGAAGGTGCCCAGTATTGAAGTGGTTAAACAGTCAGTTCACTCACATGTATGTACGATTTTTTTCTAGTGTAAAGATCTTATACAATTAGTATGAAATTATTTTTTTTTTTCTGTTTCTTAGTTACAATAGGCCGTGGTTATTATAAGCATAAACTCCAACAAACAATAAGAGGAGGTTCTCCTGACCACTTGCACCCTGTACTCCCCATGGAGTGCTGGCTTTAAATGTAGCATTAGCTCCTGTCTATGTAGAATTATGTTAAACATGGACTAGACTGGAAATCAATAAACTGTGTAAGTAGCTGGCCCTGGAGTCACTTAATGAAGCTCAATTGCTTCTCTGCAAGTGGGGGGGGGGGGGGGGGGATACTTTACCTTGTTTTTAAACCTTGTTCTCCCAATGTTCTTGTTTGTCAGTCGTTACAAAGTATCACCATGTTACACAGCCTGTGAAAAGATAAAAACCTCTGCAATGATCTGATAGGCCTCGGAAAAATGACCGCAGCAGAACGTTTCCTAAGATTGGCCGAATTTCTATCCGCATGTGCGCCCCCCTGCTCGACAAAGGTCGCTTGTTTAACCACTTGACCTCCGGAAAATTTACCCCCTTCCTGACCATTTTTTTTTGCAATACGGCGCTGCGTTATTTTAGCGGACAATTGCGCGGTCGTGCGACGCTGTACCCAAATAAAATTTGTGTCCTTTTTTCCCACATTATAGAGTTTTCTTTTGGTGGTATTTGATCCCCTCTGCACTTTTTTTTTTTTTTTAGACGGACAATTTAATAATATATATTTTTTACTTTCTGCTATAACAAACCCAATAAAAAAAACGTAAAAAAAAAAAAAAATCTTCATAAATTCAGGCCAATGTGTATTCTGCTACATAAATCCCAATAATCGTATATTGATTGGTTTGTGCAAAAGATATTGCGTCTACAAACAATGGGATATTTTTATTTACTTTTATTTATTTTTATTTGTAATGGCGGTGATCAGGGACTTATAGCGGGACTGTGATATTGCGGCGGACAATTTGGACACTACCTGACACTTTAGATACTTTTTGGGGACCAGTGAAACTAATACAGTGATCAGTGCTAAAAAAAATATGCACTGTCACTGTACTAAAGACACTGGCTGGGAAGGGGTTAACATCTAGGGTAGACATGTGCGTTTTTTTTCGTTCCGAATAAATATTCAGACACATTTTTCATTATTCGGAGATTCGGATATATCCGAACACCCAAATTACAGTATAAATAAAGTTTACAGAATGCTCCAAATAATGAAACTAAATTTGTTCCAATTTCCGAAATTTTAATTGAAATTCAAATCAAATTGAGTTTGAACTGTAAACATGTTTCTGAAATCAAAGATAGTGTGTGTTATTAGAGTACCATATCGAAATGCTGTTTTAGTTAAGCCAAAGGTGATTTAACTGATTTTAACTGCTTGCCTACCATCTGCCGCAGTTGTACATAGGCAGGTTGGCTCGGCTGCGCGAATCACCGTCATCGTACACCGGGCGCGTACCCGCATGCCCATTCGCTAGCAGGGAGCCGATCAGCGTGTCTGGCGGACTCAATGTTTGCCGGCCCCCCACGATCGCTCCACATAGAGACAGAATGGGGATCTGCCAGTGTAAACAAAGCAGATCCCCGTTCTGTCAGGGGAGTAGAGTGAGATTGTCTGTTCCCAGTGATTAAGAACAGCGACCTCTCTCCTCCTCCTGTCAGTCCACTCCCCCCACAGTTAGACCCCTTTCACACCAGGGGCGTACGTGCGTTAGCGGTAAAACACCGCTAATTTGCGGCGCTTTAAAGCTCGTTATAGTGGCGCTATGTCTCCGCTATTTGGGTGGCGGCGGTGCACTTTTAACCCCCCCCACACGGGGTTAAACAGGGGTTAAAAGTGCCGGTTTGCAGCGCTTCCGAAGCAGTGTTCTGCACTTCGGAAGCACCGCCCCATTGTTTTCAATGGGCAGGGGCGGTATAGGAACGTTGAATACACCGCTCCCACACTGCTGCAAAGATGGGGCTTGCAGAACTTTTTTTACCGTCCCGCAAGCGCAACGCCTCAGTGTGAAAGCACTCGGGCTTGCACACTGGGGTGTACTGGGGGGAGTTTTTCAGGCGCTATTCAGTCACTATTTTTAGCGCAAAGGCGCCTGAAAAACGTTCTGGTGTGAAAGGGGTCTTAGAAACACCTCCCTAGGGAACATTTAACCCCTTGATCACCCCCTGGTAGTAACCCCTTCCCTGTCAGTGTCATTTATACAGTAATCAGTGCATTTTTGTAACACTGATCGCTGTATACATGTCACTGATCCCAAAAAAGTGTTAAAAGTGTCCAATCTACCCACCGCAATGTCGCAGTCCAGATAAAAATTGCTGATCGCCGCCATCACTAGTAAAAAAAAATATATAATATAAATGCCATAAATCTATCCTCTATTTTGTAGACGTCATAACTTTTGTGCAAACCAATCAATATACGCTAATTGGGATTTTTTTTTTACCAGAAATATGTAGAAGAATATATATTGGCCTAAACTGATGAAGAAATTCGTTTTTTTTTACATGTTTTTGGATATTAATTATAGCAAAAAGTAAAAAATATATATTTGTTTTTCAACATTGTCCCTCTTTTTTTGTTTATAGCGCAAAAAATAAAAACAGCAGAGGTGATCAAATACCACCAAAAGAAAGCTCTATTTATGGGAAAAAAAGGACATCCATTTCAATTAGGTACAACGTCGCACGACCGCGCAATTGTCAGTTAAATTAACGCAGTGCCGTATCGCAAAAAATGGCGTAGTCATTAAGGGGGGGGTAAATCCTTCCGGGGCTGAAGTGGTTAAAGAGTCATTATAATCATTTGATGAAGATTTTTCTTTTGTGTGTTCATTTTGTCACATTCAAATCGAAAAGAAAAAAATCTAAAATTTTTTGATTTGGCTGATTGAAAATTTATCGATTCGAACGAAAACAATCGGTAAATTTGAAGAAAATTCAAAAAAGACGTGAATGAATTCCAAACACGAACCCCGAATACAAATTGAACGAATCAACCGAATTTAACAAAACGAAATAACTAGATTAACGAATCTGCATGTGTCTAATCTAGGGCAATCAGAGGGTTAAATGTGTTCCTAGCCAGTGCTTCTGTACTGTGGGGGGAGTGCTTTTACTAAGGGAAGGCAAAGCTCTGTGTCCCTGCTTACAGGAACACAGGATCAGCACCTTCCCTACTGACAAAATGGAGATCTGCCTGTGTTCTAAGCAATTGGTGGGTGCCGGCGGACATTGAGTCTGCGGTACCCGCCGCTGGGCTCCCGCTGTGCAAACGCTACCCGGAAGAGCCGGATCACGTATATATACACATGAACTGGCGCACAGCTGCCGCCATGTAGCAGTAAATCTGCTATAGGGCGGTCAGCAAGTGGTTAATCAATTTTTGTTGAATGGACACTTTGGAAACTTTTCCTTTGATCAGCAGCCGCAGCCAATAGGAATTTTACAGGTAGTGAGAAGGGGCATACCTATAAATGGCACAGCCCAGGACTGCAATTGTGTGCTTTGCTTGCAGTTGTGGGGCAGCCCCATCAACTTGCATGGGTCACATTCAGAGATGCTAATGCCCGCCAATTATGCCATTCTGTTTAATTTTGCAGCAAACACACCCTGAGTACAGCCCTGAATCACTGCATGTCAGTGTTTAGGTGGTCAGTGGGGGATCAGTAAAACTGCAGCTTAACTGCCTGGTGTTACTTCCCCAGAGGCCCACGTTTTTCCTCTTTTCCCTTGCCACCATATCCCCTCCCCCTCTTTTTTACAACGATACAATATACTTTGTGCTGTATTTTCCCTCTTTGTTTCTCATTTTATATATAGAAATTTATATGCAACTATGTTTTCATTCTTTTTTTTCATTTATCAGATCATTCGTTATGATCAGAATTCATTATTTCGATAATTGGTAACTTCAGATGCATTCGTATCAATTACATTCCATTCGTTTAAATGTGGCATTCGTTATTTCAGATAATTCGTAACTTTGGATTAATTCGTATTCATAACCAGGGCCAGTGCTACCACTAGGCAAACTCGGCAGCCGCCTAGGGCGCATTGCTGCCTAGGGGCGCCTGACTGTTGGTTTCCCTCTGCATGCTCTGTAGGCTGCAGCATGTAACTAACTCAGTCTCAGGCAGCTGCTCTGTCCAACCAGTAGTGAAATTAGAGGCACAGCACAGCACTGGAGCCAGCGCTAGAGGAAGCAGAGCCAATGCCTCCTGTCACATGGGCAT
Organism: Glandirana rugosa; assembly: GCA_018402905.1. Lineage (NCBI taxonomy): Eukaryota > Metazoa > Chordata > Amphibia > Anura > Ranidae > Glandirana > Glandirana rugosa. The sequence goes on along the minus strand of BLSH010379081.1, from coordinate 4,077,402 downwards.
GGCAAAGGGGGTGGAGCCAATGGGGTGGCAAAATTAGGTTTTGCCTAGGGTTTTATAAATCCTTGCACCAGCCCTGATTATAAACAAGCATGCTTTACTGCATATGCTGTACAGACTGATTTTACTGTCATGGGTTTAATAACACTTTGGGGTTCATTTACTAAAACTTGAAAGTGAAAAATTTGGTGCAGCTGCACACAGAAATCAATCAGCTTCCAGGTTTTATTGTCAAAGCTTAATTGAACAAGCTGAGGTTAGAAGCTGATTGGCTGCCATTCACAGCTGCACCAGATTTTGCACTCTCCAGTTTTAGTAAATCATCCCCTATAACTTTCACATAAACCAATTAACCACTTGCCGACCGCCGATCGGCATCTGACGGCGGCAAAGTGGCTCTGTAAGGCAAACCGCCGTCATACGACGGTGGCTGCCAGATCGCGCACAGTGAGCGCGCGCGCGCCGCCGGAGGCGCGCCCGCGCGCTCACTGTGTCCGGGGGGGGCCAAGGAGCGGGTGCGGCGGCTTCGATTGCCGCCGGCCACCCGCGATGCCCCCCCGGAGTGAAGGAGCGGAGGTCCGTGTAAGTAAACACGGACCTCCGCTCTGTGTGAGGGGGAAGGGCTGTGATCACAGCCTTCCTTTACGTGAAGGCTGTGACCACTTCCCTTCCCCAGCTAGGCAATCCCCCATACAGTTAGAACACGCCCAGGGAACACAGTTAACCCTTAGAGCGCCCCCTGCAGGTCAACCCCTTCACTGCCAATGGCATTTACACAGTAATCAGTGCATTTTTATAGCACTGATCGCTGTATAAATGCCAATGGTCCCAAAAAAGTGTCAAAATGGTCCGACATGTCCGCTGAAATATCGCAGTACCGCAAAAAATCGCAGATCGCCGCCATTATTAGTAAAAAAAAAAATAAAAACCCCAAAAATGAATTGACCACTTTTGCGCAAACCAATCAATAAACGCCGATTGCGATTTTTTTTATCGCAAATATGATGAAGAATATAAATCGGCCAAAAACGGTGAAAAAAAATGTTTTTTTATATTTTTTTTTTGGATTTGTATTTTAGCAAAAACTAAGAAATTTGGGTTTTTTTGCAAAATTGTCGCTCTTCTTTTGTTTATAGCGGCGATCAGAAATGACGCAGAGGGGATCAAATACCACCAAAAGAAAGCTCTGTTTGTGGGAAAAAAAGGACGCAAATTTCGTTTGGGTACAACATCGCACGACCGCGCAATTGTCAGTTAAAGCGACGCAGCGCCGAATCGCAAAAAGGGCTCCGGTCCTAAAGCTGGAAATCCTTCCGGTCCTTAAGTGGTTAATATACTTTTATTAAGATTTTTTTTTAATCAAAGACATGTAACAAAATACATTTTGGACTAAATTTGTGACGAAATTTAATTTTTTGGATATGTTTTATAACAGAAAGTGGAAAATATGTTGTTTTTTTCAAAATTCAGAGTTTTTTTTTCATGTGTATCTAAAAAAAAAAAAATAAACTCAGTGCTGATCAAATAGCACCAAAAAAGGCTCTATTTGTGTGAAAAAAATGATAAAAGTTTCACTTGCATACAGTATTGCATGACCGCGGAATTGACAGGTAAATTAGTGCAGTGCTGAATAGCAAAAAAATGCCCTGGTCATGAGGGGGTGAATCTTTCTGGAGGTCAAGTGGTTAAAGAATGGTTGTGGTTTATAACGGAGTCGTCCTTTAAACATGAATGAGTGCTAATCAGCTCTTCAGACACGAGCCAATCTCAGACAGGGCAAACAAAGCTTCCATTCCAGCTAAATCATTGGTTGCACTATTGACAGTCAGGTTAAAATGGAACATAATCAATACCGAACTGCTTGATTGATTCCAATAGGTAAATATTGACTTTATTAAGTAGCAACACAACAGTTAAAGAAAAGTAAATTAAGTAAAACAATTGAAGCTTTGCCTATTGAGGGTATCCACCCTGTGAGATCATAAACTACATACAAATGGAACAGCGGCCATAATTTATAGCAATGTTATGTTCCAGGCTAAACTGTTTTGTAAATTTTGTACTGGATTATCCATGTTTCAGAGATATCAGTTTACAATGTAAAGTTGGAACGGGCCTGTTTTCTTTGTTAGATGGATAGGCCTCTGGTAATAAATAATTCTATGGCTTAAACTTATCTGTCAGTTTATATTATCATCTTAAAGAGAAGTTTAAAGATCCAATTGGGGGGGCAAATGATTTTACATAAAGCTCAGCAGAAGGGAAAAAGTTACAGCTCCCTCAATAACTTATCCAGGATGTTGAAACTGCTCAGTATAACTATCTGTAAGTACAAGAGGAGCCTGCAAAAATGACCCTTTGTTGGCCCATATGTCTATGAATGGATCGATGTTGTCACTTTTGTGAACATCAGCTGAGGAAATGGCAATTTAAAGTCACAAAATTCCTTTTATTTGGGAAAATAAATACATTAGATCTACATGAAAGCAGGCAACTCCAACCCATTCTTAGACATAGAACTTTGGGCACCTCTGCCGATTGGACCACCGATGAGTTATTTCCAGACTCTTTTTGTACTTACCAACTCCCTAAACTCACATAATAACCCCACAAAGTACCAAGAATGGGAAACCCCAAGAGAATGACCACCTCTATTGTATGTGAAGACAGGTTTTTTCCAACTGCGTACTTGGTAGGTTGCATGTTCCCGCCCCTAGGGGTGACTGCAGCCTCAACAAATATAAGTCATTTTTTTATTTTCTTTTTTCCTATTGTGGAACCACACTTCGAGTCATTTCACTTTCTGGAAGCATTTTATTCTTTTTTTTTATTTTAATTTTCAGTGTATAAAAGAAAAACATGCAAAACGTCAAACACAATAAGTTTGGTTTGAAGCACTTCATGTACAAAGATAACCTCAGTGGTATAGCTGAATACACAAAATTCTGTAAAGTACAGACATAGGCCGGGAAAATACTATCTATGAGGGATGAGAGCACTGCCAAGTAATAGCTGAACCAGCAGAGAAAAAATGGTTAGGAGTAGTGTTGAGCGAACCCGGACTGTAACGTTCGGGTCCGTACCGAACTTTTGGGTGTCCGTGGCACGGACCCGGACCCGGACATTTCAAAAATCGTTCGGGTTCTAAAAACTTTACAGGCCCAGGCCCAGGCACGGTGCCTGTGGGTTTTCAAGCCATGCCTGGGCTTGCAATGTCAGGCCCAAGCGAGTTGTGATGAGGATTGGTAAAAAAGAGACGACCAAGTCGATAATGAACCGTCACGAGAGTAGGGAGTATCTATCATAAAAGGGCCGGATACAGACATGAAATGTCTTAAAACACATAAGTCGATATGGTGACTCCAATAGAAACATGTACTTCACGAAGTTTGGTTTGAATAACACAAACTGCAAAACGTACAAAAAGAAAATATGTGACTTTTAATTTTATTTTTTTTT
>BLSH010379081.1:4017034-4034504 GCA_018402905.1 Glandirana rugosa | reverse complement strand
CACAGCTGTGGCACCGCCAGCACCTCAGAAGGCAGGGTTAGCATGGCCGAAAGGTGGCAAAGCTTTGTCAGCAGCCCACCACAACAAACAGCACCACCAGCCGATAGACAACGTCTTAGCAGGAGGCAGCATTTCAGCAACATCGTGGAAGAGTATGTGTGCACACGCCTACACGTACTGACTGATGGGTCTGCCCCATTCAACTTCTGGGTCTCCAAATTGGCCACATGGCCTGAGCTTACCGTTTATGCCTTGGAGGTGCTGGCCTGCCCTGCAGCCAGTGTATTGTCTGAACATGTGTTTAGCATGGCAGGGGGGCGTTATCACAGACAAGCGCAGCCGCCTGTCCACAGCCAATGTGGACAAGCTAACGTTTATTAAAATGAACCAGGCATGGATCCCACAAGACTTGTCTGTACCTTGTGCAAAATAGACATATAGACCGGACTCACACAGCCATTGGTATACTTGTTTTTTTGAATATGCCTCAATATTTTGGGGGCTACCCCAATTATAAACAAAAAAAAAACAGTGTTGGCTACCTCCTCCTACTACTCCTCCACCACCGCCACTTCCACCTACACTGCCACGGTCACGGCCTAGTCAACCTCTAGGCTCCTACTCCACATCCACCCCCCCTTCCCATTTTTTTTTATTTGATTTTAATTTATTTTCCCTATCCCCATTTTTTTGTATGGCACTTGCCCTACTTTTACCCCCGTTTTACTTCCTTTTGCAGCCCTCTAGCACTTGCCAGGACTTTGTTACAGCCATTTTTGTGCCGAAAAGTTCGGGTCCCCATTGACTTCAATGGGGTTAGGGGTCCGGGATAGAGTTCGGGTCGAGTTTGGTACCGAACCCAGACTTTTTCCCCCGAAGTTCGGCCGAACCCACGGAACCCGAACATCTGGGGGTTCGATCAACTCTACAAATGAGCAAGGATTGTAGGGGGGTACATCACTGCCTAAATGCAGCCACATGGCACCACTATCCCGCCCTTTCCCTTATATAGCAGGGAGCTGTCATTTAGCTATGAGTACTACTAAGACTGGTTGTGTGCAGCAGGCCAACAGTTTTTTTTCTGATTGACAATGGATTTACAACAAGAGGCTTTATTGGGGATTTTTTTTTAAATAAAGAATTGATCAAACATTTGGGTGTCTTTATGACATTTACAAAGAAAAAAGCAAACAGATCCCCCAAAATACATAGCAGACATTGTAGAAATAAAATGTCACTTGCCAGCAATTTTAAACATGTTTTCCTCTGCAAAAGGAAGCAACGCTTTCTGTACATTACAGAGATGCGCCACCCTTCTGGATTAGGACACCCCCAGGCATAATAATTAAAGGAATTTGGCATTTTTAATGCTTCCCTTTAAGCCTTAAAAAAAGCACTGCCCTGGGCAAATGGATTTTTTAAAAGCATTGTTTTACATTGGTACAGGTTCTCAAGTGCAATGTCTATCCCATGCTATTTTCTTGACACTCCCTTGCCTACTAGCCCAAAATATTACCATTTTTAATTTTACAAACGTGGCTCCCATTGATTTCAGTGGGGCTTGGGTTTGGCATCCAAACTTCTTTGAAGTTTGCCAAGCTCTGCTTGAACCATATCCCGGGGCAGTTTGGCTCATCCCTAATATCTGCTTGTTTCAGACATGGGTTGGTGGACATGCTTTTGATGCAAATGTTGCTAATGACCAGTGATTCTGTAAGGGCGCTGATGGGAATCTAAGTGGCAGTGGGTGGCTCAGCACAGAGTGGGGGGTGGTTTGGGATTTTTTTTCTTGCAAGTTTACTTTAGGCAATGTAGAGCAAAGAAGGACGGTGGAACATCCTGAATTAGAATCAATTAGTTTTATTGAAGATCCATAAAGTCAAAAAACATGACACACAAGGATCCAAAAGGTGCTCAGTGGGCGCGTTTCACACAAACGTGCTTACTCATTGTGGTCCATGATGTGTCGTGTTTTTTGATTTTATGGATCTTCAATAAAACTCATTGATTTTAACCAGTTGCTGAGCGCCCGCCGTGGATTGACGGCGGCAACATGGCTCTCCTGCGCAAATCGCCGTCATGTGATGGCAGGCACGGGAGCCTTTATTGTGGGCGTGCGTGCGCCACTGGAGGCACACTCACTGGCTAGCGGGGGAGCCAATCAACAGGTGGGACGGACTCGATGTCCACTGGCCACCCGCGATCGATCCCTTGCAGTGGCAAAACTGGAATGCGTGAATGTAAACAAGCGGATCCCCATTCTGACAGGGGAGAGGAGAATGATCGTATGTTCCCAGTACATTGGAGCAGCAATCTCTCTCCTCTCCCAGTCATCCCAGGCCCCATACAGTTAGAACACACTGACAGGGAACACATTTAACCCTTTGATCGCCCACTAGAGTTTAACCCCTTCCCCCACAAGGGGTTAAACAGGGGTTAAAAGTGCTGGTTTGCAACGCTTCCGAAGCAGTGTTCTGCACTTCGGAAGCACTGCCCCATTGTTTTCAATGGTCAGGGGCGTTATAGGAACATTGAATACACTGCTCCCACACTGCTGCAAAGATGCGGCTTGCAGGACTTTTTTTACCGTCCCGCAAGCGCAACGCCTCAGTGTGAAAGCACTCGGGGTGTACTGGGGGGGAATTTTTCAGGCGCTATTCAGTCACTATTTTTAGCGCAAAGGCACCTGAAAAACGTTCTGGTGTGAAAGGGGTCTTAGAAACACCTCCCTAGGGAACATTTAACCCCTTGATCGCCCCCTGGTAGTAACCCCTTCTCTGTCAGTTTCATTTATACAGTAATCAGTGGCTTTTATAGCACTGATCGCTGTATAAATGTCAGTGGTCCCAAAAAAAGTGTCAAAAGTGTCCGATCTATCCCCCACAATATCGCAGTCCAACTAAAAATCTCAGATCACCACCATTACTAGTAAAAACAAAATAATAATAAAAAACGCCATAAATCAATTCTCATTGTTTGTAGACACGATAACTTTTGCGCAAACCAATAAATATACACTTATTGTGATTTTTTTTTAATACGTAGAGGAAAACATATCGGCCTAAACTGATGAATACATTTGTTTATATATATATATATATATATATATATATATATATATATATATATATATATATTTTGGATATGTATTATAGCAAAAAGTAAAAAATATTGTTTTTTTTTTTTAATTTGTCGCTCAATAGCGAAAAAAATAAAAAACGCAGAGGTGATCAAATACCACCAAAAGAAAGCTCTATTTGTGGGGAAAAAAGGACATACATTTTGTTTGGGTGCAAAGTTGCACGACTACGCAATTGTCAGTTAAAGTGACGCAGTGCCGTATCTCAAAAAGTGCTCTGGTCAGGAAAGGGGCAAATCCTTCCGGGGCTGAAGGGGTTAATTCCCAGATGTGCCACCAACCTTCTTTGCTCTACATGGATTTTCCTGGCCAAGCAGGCACCCGGTTCCATCCAGCATTATATGAGGTCCTGCAGACGGCTTGTGAGCGATGTGTACCCATCTCTTACTTTAGGCAAGTCTATTGGCAACAGAAGTGTTCTTTGTCATGGAGGAGAAGCAACCTGCTCTTGCCAGGCCCTTCAATGTTCATGTTAATATTGCAGGGCAACAATTATCTGATTTTGGCATTTTTCAGAGTGTCGAATTCTATTCAGCTTTCTACAACATGGCAGATTTAAGCATGAAGTACCAAAAAAGTTAGTTACTTGGAAATGGCAGTATGAATTTAAACAAGCAAAGGCAATTTCTACAGTTTTCTCAAATAACAAGTGCATTTTATTTAACTGGAGTTCTTTGTGTTTTTTTTTTTTTTTTGTTGTTTTCTTAAATACAGGAATCTGAACACTTCCATTTAATTTATAATGAAATACTAGCCCAATGGCTCTACAGCCCTCTTAGAACTGTTTGGCTATTTCTCAGGATTAGTGAGTTATTTTATTGGCCAGTGAGAGATGGTTGTTCCTTGCTATTATAACAAAAAATGTTCTATACTAAGCAGAAATACCTTTTTTAGCCATATGGAAAAACTGAATAATTACATCAACCATTCCGATAAAGTTAAATTATACAAGTCAACTTGGCTCCAGAAGGTTTTTCAACACTCTAGCTTTCTTTTCTAATTTTGACTCATGATAGTGTGATGTCATTTTTGAATACTCAAATTGTTATTTAGCAGGCGCAGCTGGACGAATATAACTCTGTCCAGTAACTCAAACCAGGGATGACTTCATTGTTGAACTTTGCTTGTAATGCAAGTCACTGATCTGACAAAAGAACGGGGTTTGGGAAAGAGTAGAATAATGAGGTGGCTCAGTTGTGAATGCGATCTGTTCTACAACCGTTGGACCGTTGCCATCTATGTTGTACACAAGAATCATCAGTTTATTCTTGACCCAGGACCAGATCTCACGTAGGTTTCACAAGGGCCACCTTTACAGTGTCTCTTCTGCTTCCACAAATTTTTGTGGTCATCCAGGTCCATAACATCTTGTAAAGTGTATATAAGCGCATACAGTTGGAGCTTGCTTACAGACAGGAGAAATGTGTTAATACTGAAACAAAGGGTAGCCCTCTGACTGCCTAAGTTGTGGTCTATTTGACTCTTCACAAATCCAGGCTTGCCCTGACAGTAAAAAAGAAGGTAACATTGCAATCAGCTAAAGTGTACATAAAGCCGTTTTTCTTTTTAGTTTTGGATAGAGAACAAATAGTTAGCCTTATCTTTGCTATTGGTGTCCCACTGGGGAGATTTACCTTCATGTTCTGTTCTGGAGACACAACTGACAGTAAGAGGAAATCCCTTTAAAGCAAGTGGATATACCCTCTAAAGTTGGGTATGCATTAGTTTTAGAAGAGTATAGAAGTTTGTTCAAAGTTATTTGTTGTAAGAATGTTGTAAAAACATTAATTCATTTTCCTAACCATGAGGTCCCATTTACACTCTCACATAGCAGTAACAAGCTTTCCTGCAAGTGATTATTTTGAGTGTAATGCCCTCTAATTAGTGAGGTGCTAGAGTGAGGATTTTTCTGGCAGAGTAGGAATATTTAGGCAGGCCTAGCTGTTGGCTAGGCCTGTTTGTTTTCATTCTGGGCTGGGAGTGGCTCAGGGTAGGGCTGGGTGACTCACAGTGGTGTCATCAGGACCTCACACTTCTTTCCAGAAGCTTCTAGAGTTCTCTGTAATGAGAGATAGGAGAGGAGGTGTAGCTACCTGGGGTAATTTAGGGAGCCCTGACCAATCCCCAACCTAGATTGGCATGGGGCAGGCCTCCTTAAGTACCCGGGGTCAGCCCAGCTGGGGAGGAGCTGTTGGGTGGAAGATGCTTGAATGAGAGAGTGTTGAGGCTTTCGGGGCCCATGGGGAGCTCCCCAGTCTGAGGGGGGGTGACCCTGGGTTGAGGCTTGGTTGCACCTGGGAGAAGTGAGAGATCCTGGAAGAATTGACACATGAGAGAGCAGAGGAAGAGGACATCAGGAACCCTGGAGCCCAGGAGCCCTGACCAATACCCAACCTGGACTGGCATGGGGCAGGCCTCCTTAAGTACCCAGGGTCAGCCCAGCTGTGGAGGAGTTGTTGGGTGGAAGATGCTGGAGTGAGAGAGTGTTGAGGCTGTCGGGACCCATGGGTAGCTCCCCAGTCTTGGGGGGGGTGACCCTGCAATGAGGCTCGGGTGCACACAGGAGGAGTGAGAGATCCTGGAAGGATAGGCTCATGAGAGAGCAGAGAAAGAGGACATCAGGAGAGGACACTCTAAGAGTCCCCAGGGAGGACTACTGGTCACAGCCAGGAGGGCTGGTGAGTGAGCACAGTCGGGAGGACTGGAGAGGCACGCCTGAGAGAACTGGGAGATTGCAGTTTGAGAGATGGGTGCAGAAGTAGAGCAGAGGACTGTGAAAAGGGCAGTGGAGAGAGGTCACTGCAGCCATGCTGGTTGGCTGGGCCTGAAGAGAGCTATCTGGGAGTGGTAGCTGGATAGAGAATGGCTAGCACCTAGACTTTTCCTACACCACAGAGGCCCGAGGCCTCTGCCTGCAAAATGCAATCCACTGAGGCCTGGATGAGTTAGTGTCAGGCCCAACCATGCCGTGCTGCAGCAAGTGAAGTGCTGGAGGAGGAATGGTGAGCAGCAAGTGTTTGTGCTGGTTAGAAGAGAGAAGTGTATATACTGGAGTGTACATTGGAGTCCTAAGCAAATTTGCTTTGAATGTTCTTGGGCATCCTATAATCTCCAAATCCCTATCCAAGTTCAATACCGCTCAATAAAAAAACAAAACAAAGCAATGGGCTGGTCTGTGCCAGTGGTGGGATAATGGTACCCAAACACACGTTGCTTATTTTGCAGTGATCACCACGTGATTTGGGATCGCGGTCGGAATCGTAACAATTCTGCCCATGATCCCAAGTCGCAAAATGTGAACGGGGCCTTAGTGCAGTCAAATCAATGTTGGTTTTCTAACACTTTATCAAATCAATCTGCACTACCACATGTTAGTAAATTTGAATTAAATAGTGATTAATTTATACAAACAAAATAAACAAACAAACTTTCATTAAACTTTTCCTTGTGTCGCTAGCTATAACACTATTAGGTGTTACACCTCACCCTTTCATATAAATATTTCTGTTATAAAAGTGAAACGCAACACAATAGTAAACAAGCAAACCAAAATTACTGTGAATTAACTCAAAAGTCCATAGATCAAGTGTACTAATCAAACGTTATATATATATTTATTTATATATATATATATATATATATATATATATATATATTCTCAGTCCAACACCCAGTGTTCTGTGTCTCGCTGCAGTAAATAATATAAATCAAATCCCCTTTGTGACAAGTGACGCATTGCTTTCTTCTATTGGGCTTCTTCAGTAGGCCTACTTAAGAAGCCCAATAGGAGGGTGCAATGCATCTAGGAGGGAGGAGCCGAGTCTGTGACGTCACACCACCTCCGCAAATGCACCTATAGGGGTGAGCTGGCTGAAGAGAGGCTTTATATGTGCATTTTTAAAGTGATTTTGTAATTGTTTTTAATCTAGTGGGGGATTAATAAATCCTTAAAACTAAGAACACTATGGTACTGCTTTTTTGTCCTTTATAATCACCGAGTGGATCCTGGGAGAGGAGGCGGACCTGACCCTCACAGAGACACAGAGGAGAGCCGAACTGTGCTGGGAGAGTGGAGCAGCGGCCAGATGTATTAGACAAACGATCTACTCACCTGAGGGAGGTGAATCTCGGGAGAGGAGGCAGATCTGATCCTCAGAGTAACACGGGGATAAAGGAGAGCTGTGCTGGGTTGAGAGAGTGTAACATCGGTCGGATGTACTAGACGAGCAATTTACCCAAATATGGGAGGTGAGCAGGCATTGCACTAAGTGGTGGATAATCACTTGTCACGAAGAGGATTTGATTTGTTTTACTTACTGCAGCGAGACACAGAGCACTGGGTGTTGGACTGAGAATAAATATATATAACTTTTGATTAGTGCACTTGATCTATGGACTTTTGGGTTTTCTATCACAGCGACGTAATAATTTGAAGAAGCATAATGGACGTTTTTTCTTGCATTGACAAATTTCTAACAGTGTATGTAAGTGTAAGCGTTAAGTCCATTCAATCCAAATTCAAATATAAATGCATTGACACTAACAGTGTATGTAGTGTTTATTTAGTAAAGTCCATTCAATCCAAATTCAAATGTAAATGCATTGACACATTTCTAACAGTGTACAGTATGTAGTTTTTATTTAGTAAAGTCCATTCAATCCAAAATCAAATGTGAATGCACTGACACATTTCTAACAGTGTATGTAGTTTTTATTTAATAAAGACCATTCAATCAAAATTCAAATGTAAATGCATTGACACTAACAGTGTATGTAGTTTTTATTTAATAAAGTCCATTCAATCCAAAATCAAATGTAAATGCATTGACACTAACAGTGTATGTAGTTTTTATTTAATAAAGCCCATTCAATCCAAAATCAAATGTAAAAAGCAAATTAAATCTTAAACTACATTGTACTGAGAATTTTCCTAAGGATTTTTGTTTAAAATTCTTCTAATGTACACCCAGCTTTAGACAGCTTTCACCAAAACAGGTTTAACCATTGTAATCACCCCCCCATCACCTCCTGTTCTTGTGACAACTCAAACATTTTGGATTGTCCATCACACTTTACCAAAGACCATGGTTACCAGGACCAATAATGAAGGTGAATCTCTCCAGTGTGGACACAGACAGTAGTTTAAACCTAACAGATCTTTGAAACCTGCCACATTTTATCAAATTGTTTTAAAAAAATTAAAAAGTAAAGGCATTGGTTTAACATGCACTTTAGAGAAAAACACTTCTCTCCAATATATAGGAGCATCCATATTGAGAATAGAAAGATGATAGATGTACAAATAGATATAGAGATAGATACACACCAGTGCACGCACACTCACACAAACACATATAAAAAGCACAATAATTTGGCGTGCTTTTATCAATTACGTTTTGCCATTTAAGAAATGAATTCAGGCCAATAAAACAATCAGTTGCTAATCATCACATAGAGGAAATATTTTAAATCTATCACAATGAGAGAGTCTGCTTTTTGCCAGCACAGTGTATTATGTATGCTTGTGTGCACATGCAGAGATCCTCTTTCCCAGCTCTGACTCAGGAGGGGATACCCAGGAGATGCCTCTTCCTTTCCAAATTTTGACCCAGTGCCTAAATTAGCAGGAGGGACTAATTAAAAGACTCAGCGCTCGTTGTACACGCTGGACTCGGAACGCAAGTCAAGGAAATTACTGGAGATAGCATCTGCGAGAAAATAAATGCTAGATAAATCGGGTGGAATAGCGCTATCTGGTCGGCTGCTCCAGCGCGGCTAATGTTATATAACGTAATGAGAACAGGCTATACGAAAAACAGCCGGTATGGAGATTTTCTACAAACAGCTCCATTTTAGTGGCACAGTTTTAAATCACTTTGTTAACATGTTGACTTTTAAATCTTCAGAGAAATGGGAAATAGGATTGTATCTTTTATTGCGCTGTGGCATGCACACTTCTAAATGCTATATATCCTTTTTTTTTTTTCTTAGTAAAGTTAACTGTTGGTTTGGTTTAAACCTTTCTGATTAAGTTAGTAGCTGAACTCCAAGAAAACAGCTAATACATACAGTTGAAATACATATGTATCAATTGTTTTCTATTCTGAAAGATTTATAATTGTTTTCAGGTAGTGTTGTATTTCAGAAACCTGTGCCAGACAAAGAGGCCAGGTCACTGACATCCTCTTTTAGCGCGGTCACATTATTGTTTTTATATCCTCTACAGTGGAACAGTACGGCTTGGTCAAGGACCTCCTATCAGCCTCCTAATTGTTCAAAGAAGGTGCAGGAGGTTATCTTTATTTCTCCTCCCCTGTAAGTATATTCATACCAGTGGCGGCCCGTAATGCAGGGTTCAGGGGTGCCACCCCCCTAATCCATTAGTCCGACTCCCTAATCTATATGTGAGGCTCCGGATGCATGGATTCCAATGGGTTTTTTTTTTTAGAAGCAGGTGATCAGAGCCAGAGGCTCTAATAGGCATCAAAAAGATGGGCTCAGGGCACAATTAATATTCGCTATTGTTATCCTGATTCTCCTCCCGGCCAAATCAGGAAGCAGGTCCTGAGACCTGTCACCCGATTTGTCGAGAGGAGAAGCGATCCTATAGTCCGCTGAGGAGGAGGAGATGCAGGGAAAGCCGCCGTGAAGCACTTGGAGGAGGAGACGCTGTCTCTGCCATCCACTGGAAAGCTGCCCGCGACATAGGTGGGGTAAGTGAGGGGCTGGGGACCGAATGACCGGGGGGTGCCTGTGACCTGAGTGGCGGGGGGGAATGGGTGCATGTGACCCAACTGACTGCCACTGGTTATACCACCAGCCGCCACTGGTTCTTACTATTAGACTAACAGTACAAACAAAGAGGTGGCTTAGGGCCCAGGTCAGAGGATTAATTTCACTATATATCCTGCACAAAGCAACTCTGTTAAGTCACAATAAAAACACAATACCAGCTGATTGTGATAGAAGAGGTGGGTAAAATACATCCTCTATTACAAGAAGAGATGAGTATAATACATCTTCTATTACAAGGAGACGTGAGTTTAATATGTCTTCTATTAAGGAGTTGGCATTGGACATTTTTAAAGACCTGACAGGGTCACTTTAACAAAATCTGTTTAGTTGGCTATAGGCAGGGTGGCTAGTTCAACCCACTGATATATTTAAGCTATACAGGTTCCATATCTGTGGGGTTTTCATGGAAGCTGGAAATCACTGTAGAAGGAATTGCAACTACCATGATTTCCACCAGCTTCCAGGTCCCAGGCTGAGCAGCTACCCTGGTGTTTACTAAACACACGAGGTCACTTGTTTGACTTGGGTGCCATTAAGAGGACATTTTGCTTCTTCTTAATGAATGCAGAGAATCCGCTGACTGGACGAGGTGGAGATTGTGATGTCAGCACCCCACGTCTCCAATTCATCCAATGAGAGAACATTTTGCATCAATTGAGAAAATGCAAGACGATCCCTGAATGGCACCTGCACAGGGTGGGTGCCTACTACAGTGATTTCCAGCGTCGACAGGAAACCCACAGGTATGGCACATGCATCTTTTTTTTTTTGGTCCAAGCTGGATCAGTGAAGCTATGTAAAAATTGCCATACCTAAACTTCAGTTTTATGTCATTGTCTGTGATTGAATAAATAACTGTACATGTAAAGTCCTAATCTTACCTGTAATGGCATCCTAAAGCCTATTACTAAGCAAAACCCTTTTTTTGGGGGGGGGGGGGCTAGGCTCTCTGGCAAATTTTAATGCAGTCTGTATCGTCTTTGGGGAGATTCGCACTCCCTGTTTGTACTGATGACACAAAGAAAGTGTGGCCAAATGCAACATTTTAGAATTTTCTCAAGAACAGCAGAACAGAGGATTTTTAATGGGGGCACCTGATCTGGGGACAGCTGGCTAAGAGGGGAATTCTCCTAACTTAAGTAAAGAGACATTTCCCACATAGTACACAGACAGCAAATAAAGAAATAACCTGGAACCATGATATACTCTATCTGAAGTTAAAATAAAAAAGGGATAGATATATATATATATATATATATATATATATATATATATATATATATATATATATATACTTATATACAGATATATGGCAATCCTTAATGGGAAAAGTATAAAATAGTAGCCTATGAAGCCCAACACCAATGTGCTGGCAGTCACTACTTTAACTTGGTCATGTGACTGTTTATTCTTCTCTAACTCTTTAGTATAGCAGGGCAAATGGGTGAGATGAAGTCACATCATGTCTGTTGATGACATAATTGGGTCCCAGACTTCAAATCTTAGGTCCCCTTGGGGCACTTCTCACTGCTAGGCTGTAGATATTGTACAGTACTTACATGTTGACAACATAAAGAGGTCAGTGGAAGCACTGGTGTGCCTACATTGTCATCTGCGGAGGACATGCTGGAGAGGGGGGAGGGTAAAAAATATAGTTATTTCTGCAAGCATTTTGCAGAATTGTCAGACTTCAAGGAGACAATGCTGGTGAATTACAAAATACTGTATAAAGGGAGCAGGCTTTTTCATTGCTTGGAACTCAACTCTAGGCTCCCCCATTGGAGCATCCCCCATTCCCAGGACAAACAATTCCCTACATATTCACTTTTCACAACTGTCTTTTGTCAGGTGTAAAGACATCAGATATCCTATTACCCCTCTTATCCCTCCAATGTATGGATCCTTTCTCTCTTTCTCCTGCAAGTCCAAATGCAGGGGGCAGAGCAGTGAAGCCATGGGCTCACAGGAAGTGGGTTGAATGAGTATAGCAGCTGGACCTGCACTAGGGGGGGTTTCACACAGTTCCATCTGCTCCAGTCAGAAATGCATGTAAACATGACAAGTCGCCTGTTGGCTTTCAGATGGAAGTGTTCCGGTGGCTGTGTAGCCATTAAATCACTTCCACAGACTCTCACCCCGTACAACCACACTGCCATGTTTTCTTGGCTCCACTATTCCATCTGCAGGCATGGGACACACATGGCAGGTGTCTGGGTGGCAAGTGTTTGCTAATCTCCTCTATCCAATAAGAATAGTAAGCTACAGGGCCTTTGTCACTTTTGGTTCCTGCTGCCACTTTCCCCGACTGAAGTGGCCCAAGAGGAAGCTAAGGGAGCTCAATCAGTGCTTCTTCAGCTTCAGTGGAGTGCAGGGGAGACAACAAGGGTCTAATATACTACTAATGTCTAGTTAAAGAGAACTTGTAACTATAAGTTATCATGTTATCACACAGAGAGCTATTGGTCCCCTATGTCAGTGGTTCTCAACCTCAGTCCTCAAGTACCCCCAACGATCCATGTTTTCAGGTTTTCCTTTACTTTGCACAGCTGCTTTAAATCAATATCAATGACATGGTATTGATAAGAGCTAATTTATCTAAGGGAAGTTCCCAAACCATGGCCTGTTGGGGGTACCTATGTGATAGCAATAAAGTTAAGTCGAAAAAGGAGTGCAAAAAAAATCAAAGGTACACTCAAGCACTTAAACACTGCACCACCTAAAAATGTTTTTGAATGACTCAATGTACTTTACTGCGTCAGCTTTTGGTTACTGTCCTTTACAACAGTGGTTCTCAACCCTGTCCTCAAGTACCCCCAACGGGCCATGTTTTGTGAATTTCTCTTAGATAAAATAGCTGCCCAACATACCAAGCCATTGACGCTGATTTAAAGCACCTGTGCAAGATAAAGGGAAACCTGTAAACATGGCCTGTTGGGGGTACTTGAGGACAGGGTTGAGAACCACTGCTTTACAACATACAATGCATATCATAGGTTCAGTTACATATCTCTAAGTGCCGTGCACATGCATATGATGGGTTTTCAAGATATCTGCTTTTGAGCAGGGTCCAGAGTGGGATGACCAGAGAGGAGTGAAGGCACATGGAGACCAGGTATTTGCAGTAACGTATATTTAACAGAAAAGGTCCAACAAGGTAGTAACTAAGCCACTGTAACACGGCCAGTCTGCCACAGCAGCACTTACAAGAAGTTACAGAGGATTCCTGTACACGAATAATGCCGACAGCATCCAACAGAGGAGATGGATGGAAGGCAGTATGGCAACAAGATGCCTGAAGACAGATATGCTCCTAGATGATTACAAAGCAGACTGGATCCTACACTGTCCCTCCTCCACTGGAACCTCTCCCTGCACTTGACGCACTGGGGTTGATTTGCTAAAACTGGAGAGTGCAAAATCTGGTGCAGCTGTGCATGGTAGCCAATCATCTTCTAACTTAAGCTTGTTCAATTAAGCTTTGACAAAAAAAAACTGAAAGCTAATTTTTTTCTATGCAGAGCTGAACCAGATTTAGCATGCTCCACTTTTAGTAAATCAACCCCACTGTCCCTAGCCATTGGGATCCTGTCCCTGATGGCTGCAGATGTCAACCAATCAGATAACTGCCCCCTGGTGACACCTACTGAGGCCTCAGAAGACATGAGTTCTCCTTTCACTCCGTTACTCTCTGCATGGTGGTTGACGGACAATGCCACCTATGCAAGGAGGCCAAACTACATCTGCCTACATGCAAATATACTAACAATGTTATTGGTATTGTTTAAAAAGGTTCTAGCTCACAGCTTCTCAACCATTGGTATTCCTATCTCTAGAAGTACTTCTGCTTCATATAGCAATTTTATTAGTTATTAGATAAGGTATTGTTTAGAGTACTGGCTTAAGGCTGCCATACATGGCTCGATTTTCATTGCTTTTGTTTCTCCAATCCACACTAATAATGTGTATGTAGGAATCTCCATTGCCAACAGGGAGAATGCAGTAATTGTTTGGCCAATAGGTTTCCACCTGGCTCAGTGGAGTTTTAAATTGACTTTTGACAAGCTGAATGGTGTGTGCAGGGCCACCAGCTTGAATTCTGGCTGAATTCTTGATAGTACATTCCAACAGACATGAGAAAGGGGGTAACCCCCAGACAAATAGAAGAGAGTGCTTATATCATTCCATTTTGTACAAAGGTAAACCCTAATGTCAAGACATATCAAAAAAGCCATCCATTCCAATAGTAATATACTGAAGCCGACATTGAGTTATCGCCTACAATGAAGCAGCCACTGCAGGTGGTTTACTCCCACAATAAACCCCTGAAATTGCCATAATTTCCATAATTGCAACATTTGCAATTCTATGATTACACTGGTGAGGGTTTTTTCCCACCTGCACTGTGGTAAACAATATTAGATCATAGATATTATTACAACTGTAACACAGAAGAAGATCACTGAAAAGGTTAATAAACTATACATAGAGGGGAACTAGGACAATGTACTTCTGAGAAGGGAAGCATATGGGATGTTTACATTAGACACAGAGAACCCTAGAGATTTAAACACAGCATTTTCATACACATTTTTTTTTCCGGAGGATCAGTGTGCTGCACTGATCTTTATTCAGTATGTGGATATTTAGTTTATTTGTATGTTAGTCTTTAATATGTATGGTGTCCAACACTTCTTTTTTTTAGTCAGTTGATTAGGAGCTATTAGGTAAGACAAACACCAACTGCGGCAGTTTGTTTCTATTTTAGAATTATTTTCTATCATAGTAGATTATTATTTCTTGGTCATGCCTGCTTCTCATGTTTGTCTGATTTGTAAGCCTCAACCTGAGCTTACTTGTGTTTTGATGCCATGTTTCTACAGTAGGTCTCTACCCAATGCCCCTCATTTTCCCCTCTCTATTCTTTCATTTTCTCCTTCTCAATCCTCTTCCCAGCTCCTTTTCCCTTCCCAATCCCTTATCCCCACACTTCAAATCCATGATACGAAGGGGGTGGTATGTTGATTAGTAATTTAAGTGAGAATTTAATAACAAGTATTGGCGCCAAAGAATAATGAAAAAAAGTGCAGCTACCCCTTTGTGATGACGTTATCCTCTGATGAAACGCGTAGAGGGGAGTCTGAGAAGTGATGCTGGTGTATGCTGGGACGCGGCGGCCATCTTGGAGGTGGGGCACACTGGATATGTACATTGAGCATAGCGTGTTTATATGTGGAGCATGTGAGTGAATATCCTTTTTATCCTGAATAAACTTACTTGGAAATGCTGCACCATAAGGTCTATCTTTTTGCATTTTCATGAGGTGGATTAAGCTATGGTGGTTACTGCTGGAGTATTGGGAAAAGGAAAGCTGAGACCAGGTGTTTACATCTACATTCCCACTTTCCTGCCTTGATTGGGATGTATGGAGATTGAAGGGCGTTCTTCATTATCCAATGCTTATGTGACCATTGTGATGATGGTCCATTAAAGAGGGTAAGCGACAGTGTTATCGGGTGCCGGTGATGGTTTCCTCTTCTCTTACCTTCTGATAACCACCTTTGATGTGAAGTGCGTTGAACACCATCTTTGGATTGACTCTTTATGGACTCATTTATTTTCTAAGCGCTGCACCACCTCTATATAATCCTATAAATTATCCAGTCCACAATGTGTAGGTCCCACAATGTGACAGTTCCATAAAGTATAACAAAGAAAGTCCTCACAGGATATTCCAATCACCGTGGTTAAAGAAATAAGTGCAGAAGCAAATTATCATTTATCCATGCTCCACTGTCAACCATGTGTGAGAAATACAAACTCACCAGAAAACTATAATAAATACGCCTTGTACGAATTAAACTCTCTTGGTCAGCAGTATATCTGAAGGGGATGGTTCTCAGCTCCAGAGGTATCTCCATAAAATTGGTCTACCATAAAAGCTCAGGAGAAGCATATTGAATATCATAGTGCAGTAAGTTTATTAAAATATCAATTCCAACAAGTATGTAAGAATGCACACTTACATTTACAGGTGCTGTAAGTCAGCACCAATATGTACAGCCAACCAAGTGTGCTCGCCATCTCTCCAGGTTCCAAGACACCGGAGGTTGGAACCAATAAAAAACAGAAGTGACATTGATACAGGCGGACACGCAGCCTCAATGCATTTCGTGATCAACGCGTCATCAGGAAGCTGGGGCTGAGAACCATCCTCTTCAAATATACTGCTGACCAAGAAAGTCTAAGGCGTATTTATTATAGCTTTCTGGTGAGTTCGTATTTCTCACAGACGATTGATGGTGGAGCATGGCTAAATGATAATTTGCTACTGCACGTATTTCTCTAACCACGGTGGTTGGAATATTCTGTGAGGGCTTTCTTTGTTATACTTTATGGAACTGCCACATTGTGGAACCTACACATTGTGGACTGGATAATTTATATGGGTGACTATTGTTTTTATTGGGGTGATTAATATTTTTATTTTTTGAGTTAGCGCCATATCTTTTTTATTTGCTATTTTGCCGTATGTTGATTAGTAACATCAGCATTCAAATGTTGACACTACACATGTATAACCGCTGTATTGCATACGCATGAAGGCTCCATGGAGGGCAATACCTGCGCAACAGACCAATATGACTGAGCTTTTCAGATCCCTGGCAGTTTGCAGAGATTGAGACGTTGAGGATTCAACCATTGCCTTGCAACAGCAATCCTTTTGTTAGACTACTCTGCAAGTATCAGTAATAACAACAGATCTCTAATAACATTGAATACTTATGTACATGTCGCATCACAATTTTGCACATTTGAGTATAATATTTATGTTGTTTGTTGCCATAGTATTTCATATTCTGTATTTTTGGTGCAATATTGTGGGAATATGACACCATGATTATGTCACATCATAGGAGTACTGGTGACTTCTTATTTTTAACTCTATGGAACAGAGGTCCAGTTCTAGATAAAGCTGCTGAGACCCCTTTTCTATACCAATAGTTTGGAGACCATTATACACAATTAAAGGTTTACAGGCAATGGATGGAGTTACACTTCACAGGGTACTAAATACATTTTGCAGGTATGCAGCTATGAATGGAGAAGTGCTGCAGGGGTTTTGTGACACATTATGGTATTTTGTATGCTGCATGGGCTGCTTTGAATTGGTGTAGTCGTAAATCCATTCGGAGAATGTTTCCACACTTAATGATTGCATAGGCTAGTCTATATACTATGTTGCAAATCTCTCAGTTTAGAATTGCAAATTGTTATTGAACTTAAAATTGAGACATAATGAAGAACAAGGATGCTATAAATGTTAGGATATATTCTTCAATTATGGCATATAGTGTATACCCGAACAGAACACCCCATATAATAGATTTTATAGCATAACGGCTGATGTGGTTAAGTTTCGTCGGGTACGTCGTATGTTTTATGGTATTACACAGTGTTTTGGGGACGTCGTGAAGAGGTAAGTATCGACGTATGGACGTTTTACATAAATCATGGGACACTTCACATTGAGGTAGG
>BLSH010379081.1:3979090-4006254 GCA_018402905.1 Glandirana rugosa | reverse complement strand
CCGCTAGCCAAAGTCCGACCCTCCTAGAGTCTGAAGGACAATTAACCGGCCCTTTGTTTAGAATGTTTGGAGACCCCTGATCTGGAGGAGGGGAGGACGGATTTTCTCAACTAAGCACTCCCTCCTGCCTGCATTCCTGAGCTAAGGACAGATGAATTCAAGGAAGTACTGTAAATGCTACATGAATTATCTGCCCTTACTCAAGTTGACCACAGATAAAAATGCCAGGGTGTGTATTCAAAGTTATTTCTTAATTAAATAAAGCATGGAGACATGGATGGTTGGGTGCGTTTGCTTTGAATATTAAAAATTAATTAAATAGCAGTTTGTGGTGCTGAGATACAGTTTAGTTTCACTTTAATGTCCCCCTCTTTCTCTAATTTAAACCTAAGAGCCATATGGAGGAAGGAAGAGGGGCCACTGCTTTGACTCGCTCACTTGGGGGTCAGTTTATGAAACATTCACTGGATGAATGTCACAGACATTCACTCGGCCATCATAAATTCTCACTCTAATTCTATTTTGCCTAATATGTTTTTTTTCCTATGATCGCCTGTTCCATCTAGTGACCATAATGTGGTACTTTTCTGAAATACCTCAACCAGTAAAATACCACATTATGGCCATTAGATGGAGCTGAAAGCCATAGGAAAGTATAGTGGAAATTCATGACGTGGGGGTGCATAGGTGTGCGCAGCCTATTGCATTAAGGTGTGCACCTCAAAGCTCAAACACACATGTGTTTGTGCATGTGTATGTATATATATATATATATACACTGGCGGTGTCAGTAGGGCAGAGATTGGTGTCAGTACAGCAGTGGATGGTGTCAGTAGTTTTTATTTATATTATTTTCATTTTTATTATTTTTTACAATTTAAATTTTTTTTCCACACATTTTTTAGGAGCCCCATTAGGGGGCTTTGGTGAACTATCAGGGGCTTAAACAGGGGGAATCTCTGCCACACAGGGTGATAATGGTGTGCCCAGGCACGCCTATGGTTGGGCTAATGCTAATTTTTTCATAAATAGACCCCAAAGTGCATACAATTTAGCTTGTGCTATTGAGCCCTGTAAACAACAGGGTTTTTTACAACAGGAACTATGGGAAGTAAGGGAAACTGTAACACCCACAAAGCAGCCTAAAGCTCCGACTGCTGTTTGAAAAGGGGTATGCAAAATATGAATATGCAATATTTAGTATTTACCTGACTTAATAAATATATTTTTTTAATTCATTTTTTTTTTAGTACCGACCATAATAAATGAAATGACTATGTATTCCCTTAAATATATTACAAATAGTATAAATATCCCTAAGAACGTGTATCTGTAGAAGTGAGCACACCTAGTGCTGCTTATACTTCAGTAATTATCATAAGAACAGTAGGCTTGCAAATGAAAATTTCTAAACTAGTATTTTTCCCATGGTGTTGGTATGTGGGCTTCTGTCTTGGTGCCACCTAAATAGGTCAGCTGCCTATGATGTTCCTAAAACCGAGATATGTGAGTCAGGACAATAAATGCAAGGTTTTCTGAGATTAAAGCGTAACTTCAGTCATTTTTTCATCTTTCCATCTATTAAATCTTCTGCCCTTGTTGTTTTAACTTTGGATAGCAAACATTTTTTTTCTGCCAGTAAATACCTCATTCAGCCCACTTCGTGTTTCTTGTCTGGTCATTAGCCTAGACTTATGACATCATGCACAGCTCTCTCTCCCTCTCACTCTCGTGAGAGTTTGCCAGGAAAGGTGGGGGAATGAGTCATAAGAGGGTCAATGAGAGCTGCAGAGCCTCTGTGTGTCTGTGTAAATCCAGTAAGTGAACAGGCAGCAGCTTCAGCTGCCCACAGTTAAATGGTTGCAGCCAATATTCAGTGGAGGGAGATTTCTGCAGCATTTTTGGCAAGTACAGAATCGTAGTATACAGTATCTCACAAAAGTGAGTACACACCTCACATTTTTGTAAATATTTTATTCTATCTTTTATAAATTACACTTTGCTACAATGTAAAGTAGTGAGTGTACAGCTTGTATAACAGTGTACATTTGCTGTCCCCTCAAAATAACTCAACACACAGCCATTAATGTCTTATCCGCTGGCAACAAAAGTGAGTACACCCCTACATGAAAGTGTCCAAATTGGGCCCAATTAGCCATTTTCCCTCCCCCGTGTCATGTGAGTCGTTAGTGTTACAAGGTTTCAGGTGTGATTGGGGAGCAGGTGTGTTAAATGTGGTGTTATTGTTCTCACTCTCTCATACTGGTCACTGGAAGTTCAACATGGCACCTCATGACAAAGAACTTTCTGAGGATTTGAAAAAAAAGAATTGTTGCTCTACATAAAGATGGCCTAGGCTATAAGAAGATTGCCAACACCCTGAAACTGAGCTGCAGCACGGTGGCCAAGATCATACAGCAGTTTAACAGGACACGTTCCACTCAGAACAGGCCTCACCATGGTCGACCAAAGGAGATGAGTGCACGTGCTCAGCGTTATATCCAGAGGTTGTCTTTGGGAAATAGACGTAAGAGTGCTGCCAGCATTGCTGCAGAGGTTGAAGGGGCGGAGGGTCAGCCTGTCAGTGCTCAGACCATACGCCGCACACTGCATCAAATTGGTCTGCATGGCTGTCGTCCCAGAAGGAAGCCTCTTCTAAAGATGATGCACAAGAAAGCCTGCAAACAGTTTGCAAACAGTTTGCTGAAGACAAGCAGACTAAGGACATGGATTACTAAAACCATGTCCTGTGGTCTGATGAGACCAAGATAAACTTATTTGGTTAAGATGGTGTCAAGCGTGTGTGATGGCAACCAGGTGAGGAGTACAAAGACAAGGGTGTCTTGCCTACATTCAAGCATGGTGGTGGGAGTGTCATGGTCTGGGGCTGCATAAATGCTGCCAGACCTGGGGAGCTACAGTTTATTGAGGGAACCATGAATGCCAACATGTACTGTGACATACTGAAGCAGAGCATGATCCCCTCCCTTCAGAGACTGGGCCGAAGGCAGTATTCCGATATGATACCGACCCCAAGCACACCTCCAAGATAACCACTGCCTTGCTAAATAAGCTGAGGGTAAAGGTGATGGACTGGCCAAGGATGTCTCCAGACCTAAACCCTATTGAGCATCTGTGGAGCATCCTCAAACGAAAGGTGGAGGAGTGCAAGGTCTCCATACATCCACCAGCTCTGTGATGTCGTCATGGATGAGTGGAAGAGGACTCCAGTGACAACCTGTGAAGCTCTGGTGAACTCCATGCCCAAGAGGGTTAAGGCAGTACTGAAAAATAATTGTGGCCACACAAAATATTGACACTTTGGGTCCCAATTTGGACATTTTCACTTAGGGGTGTACTCACTTTTGTTGCCAGCGGTTTAGACATTAATGGCTGTGTGTTGTTATTTTGAGAGGACAGCAAATTTACACTGTTATACAAGCTGTACACTCACTACTTTACATTGTAGCAAAGTGTAATTTCTTCAGTGTTGTCCCATGAAAAAAATATAATAAACTATTTTCAAAAATGTGAAGGGTGTTCTCACTTTTGTGAGATACTGTATATAAAATAATATGCAAAGTGGTTGGAGGGAAGGCTCAGAATGGCAAATATGTTTTTATTACAAATTATGTAAGCAAACTGCAGTTCCTCTTTACGTAGTGCTGTTTCCCTTTCTGAAAGAATTGAGGATTAAAAGTTATTCCTTTAATAAAGGAGCAACAAGGGCATTTGCTTAGTGCCTATTGGAAATCAGTGCCCACTATCAAAGATATCTGTATAGAAGCCTGTAAGCTGATCACATTACAGCCCTTAGAGACCTAGGAAGGTTAATGTCTTCATATTTTGGATGGGAAATAAGAATTTTTCCTTGGAAAACAACCTTTTCATCGGAATAATTCCAAAATAGTTTATAGCACAAAAATGAGTTAATGCTTTAACCATACTGCAAGGATAAATCCTAAATAAACTTTCTAAACTGAATCTTAGCACTGATTTACCGCCGTACACATTGGGAGTCCAGGAAGCCGACATAGTATATTGTACACACTTAAACATATTACAATATAGTAGTTCTCTCAATAAAAAATGATGAGCGAACCAAGCAGAGTTCAGTTCGCTGAACGATCGCCAAACACTCTGGAAACATTTTGCAACCCCTTGAACATAATGCCCGAACAGGAAAAAGGTCCATAGGAACCATAATCCTGTTTTCTAGTCTTTTTCAAGAACAATTGTAAGAGTTTGGTAAAAAGACATTGGTAACTGGGCACTGCCATGTACCGATGCAAAAAAAAAGTCAAAAATATTTTGCTTGGGGGAATGCCTTGAACCTGCATGTGAAGTGGCACATCTGTGGGATGTACTCCATAAAAATTGACAAAAAATGACATTTTCCTGACAAAAGTGGCCAAGAATCCGGGTGAAGTCACTGAGCACAATATGGTCATGTATCACCAGCCAATTTGTTGACACTCAACAGTTGAATGGGGAGCTCTCATTTGCTGTGAGAGTCCGTGGGAAAGGATTAGGTTGCAGGTCATTGTGTTTGTGTCCACAAGTTGTGATTATCAAAGAATCTACAATGCTAGACAATGAGACTGGCATAGGAATTACACTGAGGGTCATGTTTTTTGGGGTTTTTTTAACAAATATATTTTTTAAAACAGTTTTTTTTACTTTGAACGTAACAAGGGGTTCTCATTCCCATGGGGCAAATTTCTAGGGGGCCCCAAAAAGGTGCCTTTTCAATGGTCCCCCATGTTAACGGTACATGGCCTGTTATGGTACTGGGAGGGGGGTGCTTGCTGTCCATCTAGTATGGATTTAGGGGGAACCCCATGTCTTTTTCTTGTTTGTTAGTTTTGTGTAGGGTCCTCCCTCAAAATACACTAGGTTCTTATACAGGCATGCAGCCTGGGTGGCAAGGAGGGAATGGAGAAACAATCTTGTAGCCTCCCTCCCGAAACATATCAAGCCATATGCACATGAAACAGAGGAAAACAAAGCCTGTGTCCTACGAAAATCCATACCAGACCATTTTCCTAGCATGCAGCCTGGCTTGCTATGAACGAGAGCATAAGCGAGCGTGTGCCCCTCCTCCCTTCTGAACCATATAAGACCACATGCCCCGACCATGTTGATGGCGACAAGGGCCTCATCCCAAATTCCTGGCCAGGTGTCTGTGCAGGGAATATCTATCAGAATCTGGAAGCCCCATTTAGAATAAGGGTTAGTGAATGAATAAGGGTTATATATAGGACCGCTTGTTCCTTATGCAATAAAAAAATGGCAAATGAAATAAACACATACGCATTGCAGAAAAAGTATTTTATTAAAAAATAGTACCACAATGTAGATCTAACGTCAATTGTATCCTCCAGCAATGTAGATCCATCAGCAAACACAATAAACAACGCCCCCTATGACACAAACATGACAGTCTGCAAATGGCAATCCTCTCCTGCAGAACTCTCGCCGCAAGTGACAGTTGTACTGCTGAAATATAAACAGAAGTACTGTGGAAACATACCAAAGTCATTGACCAAATATGATCATCGCCAAATTTGGTCAATGACATCAGCCAGGTTGTCCATTGGCTTGTTTACAATTTGAAACTTCATGTAGTGATGGAAGCAATACTGCCACTAAATTAATGACTTCCGGTCATGACAGCCTGAGGTTCAGTCCGGTTGGCAAACTGCAAAATCAGGTAATTTTGTTCATTCCTTTCAGTGAACTGTATACAGCTCTGGTTGAACTCATGGTCAACCCAAACCCTAATCCTACCCCTGCTGGATACATACTGTACTTACACTCAGATATAGAGCCCTCTCAGATTCCTAACAATTCTTTCATTGATGCTGATTTTGATATAGAGTCTACTCACTACTGAGAACAGTCCTGAAATGCTACAGGAAGACGTTCTTTCACCAAAATGGTGGCTCATTGAAGATTTGCATTGAATTCTGTTCAAGGTACAATCACTATAGCAGATTAGGGGGTACATACGTGGTCTGTTAGCAAGGCACCATATGGAGCTTTGTCAGGAGTCAGGGAAGAGGCCGATCGTTGAGAGGGCGCCCCTTGCGGCTAAGTGCAGTTCTTCCCTGGAAGTGATACAGGGAGAGCAGTGCCCAAAGGTGCATGGTTTGCCAGGTGTTGCTGCTGATGAGCCGGCCACTGGTAGAGTACTGTGAGTCACTGGGATAATCCGTAGGGCCACTGAGCGCTCGGTTCAGGTAGGTATCTCCAGTAGGGCAAACCGGGAACGGAAGGTGAAGACAAGCCAGGGGTCGTACACGTGAGATCAATCCACAAGTATCAGATGTGAAGTACAGATGAGGGAGTAGACAAGAGCGTAGTTGGTGGGGCAAGCCAGAGGTTAATCAGGAGAGGATCCAAAGCAGAGGTCAGAACAAGCCGGGTCGGTAACAGAGAATCAGAATCACAAAGCTACTGCCCTGCTTTCACTTGCAACATCATGTTTCAAACAGTATAAAGTGTTTTAAATCACAAAACTGTAATTGTGAGTCCTTAAACGGTGTATGTCTAGTGACAATTACATGCATGTGCTAAATACTGCTCAGCTTGTGTAAGTATTCAGTCTTTGATGGAAGAAATAGCTTTATAACATGACTTTGGTCGATTTTAATCACTCATCAAATTAATACAAATTTGCAGCTTTATTTATTTTATTCATTTATAAAACACCAATATTCTCTAGAGAGCTTTACAGAGAACACTGAACCATTCATATTGGTCCCTACCCTAAAGTACATACTAGGATTATGTTGGGTGGAATCCATTATACCTGCCAAAATGTTTTTCAGTTTGAAGTAGGTAACTGGAAAACCTCATGGTAACTAGAGTTGATCTTAACATTTGCAATGCATTAGATGTGGTTTCAGTTTCATGAAATTGAATTTACTGTGCAAAATTCAAAATTCATTGCTATTATTGGCAGGTTGGGTCCCCAAATGGCTTAAGCTGCTTATGCTTATATCTGCTTCTGCTATTGCCTGGGCACCCTCAACTTGATCGCCAGTGCCACTCGGTCCACTCTTCTGTTTTAATACCCCTGGTGGAAGGGCTTCCAGGGCTTCTAGGAGCTGCTGATTTTTTTTTTTTATTCCCTTAATTGCATGGCAACTTTTCAATTTTTGTGCTCATTGTTACCTCGGGTAGGGATGCCAAAAACTACCCTATACATTCTGTACAATTCTGCATCATTTGCTGCTGTGTAATGCGCACCTTCTGGAGCTTGGTTTGGATTCCCAGTGGCTTTTATAGGACTTCAAGATATTTTGAATTTCTGATATCTGCAGATTGGAAAAAAATGGCTGAACCACAGCTGATCAAACTATTTTGAAGTTCAATCATCTCTAGTGGAAACATATACAACCAAGATTCCAGGACTTCAGCACTGCATGGCAAGAGTGCCAACTACTCTAGTCTCTGGGATAGTTGGTGGTCCATCATTGATTGTTTCTCCACTGAGCGAATCTATCAAAGTATATTTTCTATAAGGAGTTATCAGCATCTATAAAGAGCTCTGAGGGATCACCAGAGAGGTAAATATAAACCTAAGAGGAGGGGACCAAAACAACTAATATAAATCTAGACTTCTACAACCTATCAAGAATCTGTAGACAGATATTTCAAAAACCTTTAAAGGATAAGTTCACCTTTTCGAGCAGAATTTTACTTTTCATAATAAATAGAACCGATTTCCAATGCCATTTCTGGCTCAGCCATCCCAATGTGCTTTTCTCTCACTTACATCATCCACATGATATTTAGAATCTTGCCAGTCTTATTGTATCATTGAATGGATTTTCAGATTCCATCACTTCCTGTAGCTTGTATCAGTATTCACTTCCTGTTAGGTCATCTCCCAAAAGCCTACACGTCCTTGTTGCATCACAGAATAGGGCGGGATAGGGCGTGGTCATCACTCTGGACCACACCTCCCTTATTACTATACTACCTTCCACCTACTCCCTATACAATCTGATTGTACAATCTCCTATAGATGTCCCATTAGCTACGTAGTACAAGGGCCTGTCTGATTTGATACAAATTGAATGGATTGTTCAGGTGTGTCTTTTGATTCCATAGTTCTAGTAAATCTAAAGGAAATTGTACAGAAATTGTACAATCAGATTACATAGTGTATGGCCATATTTATGCTAGTACATAGGAGGGAGTGGACGGAGACACTCAGTTGTCAGACTTTGTTCACATCTCCACATAGGAAGACTCACATTCCTGCATGCGTTTGTTGTAGGTGTTTTGGAGTGTTTTCACTCGTCACATGTAGGGCAGTCCATTCACTTGAATGAGATGTCCTACACGCAACAATCGCCCCAGAGAAGCTCAGGAACTTTTTTTTGAGTGGCGTATGGTGCTTTACTGCAGTGTTTGGTGCGTTTGCTGCTCTTGGGGAGCCTTTCACCTATAATGACAACACACACATGATGCACATTTGCAGCATTTCTGAAACACATGGCGAAGCGCGCATTTTCTGTGCAGTTTGCCATGCGAACGGAGCCTCATTGTTCTTGTGTAAACGCATCAATTTTGCTTTCAGGCCCCAATCACACCTAGAGTAGCGGGAACACCTGTTTTTTTGGCTCGTTTTTCCAGTGACACACATAGGGTAGCCTGTTGATTTCAATGGGCTGTGCTACACGAGGCAAAGTAGCTCAGGGGCCTTAAGTTATCTCCTAATATAAAGGTGGTTTACTCTTTGGATAGAAGTAGAGATGATGTATTAGCTCTACTTAACGTCAATAGTAGACCCGTGAACATATGATGAATAAAAATGGAACAAAGGTGTTAGAATGAGTTTCTGACATAGGGTTCAGGGAGTGCGGATGTGCATTGTGTCTTCTGATGGTCTTGTCTATGCATTGTTGTTAATGTCTATGTATTCCTTCTGGCTTGTGTTATTAAAAAAAAAATAAAAAGATTTATGAAAAAAAATAAGTAGCTGATGGGACATTTTTGTAAGTTCTTTACTGCATTTGTCACCTGTTTTTTCATGTGGCAAAATGTGTGTTTGCTTCTGTTTGGTGCTCCGTTAACAATTAATGACACTGAAAGCACAACTAGGAAATTTTAGGTGTAAAAATGTGGCCATACACAATCCGATTGTACAATTTTAGATTTACTAAATCTATATAATAGGAGGACACACCATCTATCCAATCACTCTGTATCCAATCAGGCAGGGCTGTCTTAATGCATGGGCACCCCTGGGCACTGCCCTGGGGCCCCAGGTGCATGGGGGCCTTATGATAATCTTGTAATACACCATACTTGCCAACTGTCCTGGATTTGCTGGGATAGTCACCCTTCTTATTAAGCTTTCCCGGGATAAGCGTGTCCCTGAACCTGTACTGGGCCTTTTGTGTTTGATTTATTGCATGTTTTCTTATTGTTTAAAATCAATATTATTTAAAGGGGATTTCCGCCCTCATAATTTTTTTTTTGTTGCATGCCCTCAGTCTATCTACTTAAATTAGATAAAAGTATTTCTATATTTCATTGCGCTTGGTATAAATATGTTTTTTTTACTTACTTTGCCAATTTTCGTTTGCCTGTGCATACCCATTTTGATTGTGGACATCTGAAGCCCACTTGCACCTTCTTCCTGTATAAGGTGCATGCTGGGTAACCAGCATTCACCTCCCAATCTCGCACATGCGCAATGACGCAATTTTACAACTCAGGGATGCCCACCGACTCATGGGAAATTATGACTCACATCTCCCATGAGTCCAGGCAAGGCAGGAAGTGATGCTGAGCCCTGCAGGCCAGGAAGAGGAAGATTACAGGGACCACATAGCAACGGGGCTCTTAGGGTGAGTATACATTTTTTTTTCCAAAGGTGATTCATATTGATTAGGGGACTTGAAAAATGTAAAGAAGTTGTAGTGGGTTGAACTCCGCTTTAAACGTGGACCCCTTGAGTGGGAAGCGTTTTTCCGGTAAGCAGGTACTCATTCTCTGGAGGGGAGCACCCGACACACGGCTTGGAATAGCACACCACAAATTACTTTAAATGAACACCTTATAATATTTTATTTGAAGATTTTATTTTGAAAGTCACTTCATCACTTTGGACCATCGATATACAAACTTACTTAAAATGTTGCACTTTGAAGAACATCGGTATAACGGCCGAGGTGCCAATACCTTTGGACAAAATATTTTGCCACTTCTGCGCACTTAACACTTCACAAGAACTCTGGGACCCTCTTGTTGACTTGATATATGAGTTTTATATAATATTTGATATTTAAATGTGATTTTATATATGTGTGGAGATATCACATTTTTTAAAGAGATATAGATGCTTGCATACATTTTATGTATAGCCACGGAATTTGCATGACATTGTATAAAATACTGTATACCCCTATATACCATCTGTCCCACATTCTGCCATTTCCACCTCAAATGCGGATTTGCACACACTGCATTGATCCTTTTCCAAATACAGATAGTTATAAACCCCTAAAAATCTAGGATACATCGTTTAAGCAGCATATAAGAAAGAACTAGGGACATAGTAATATTGCAACACATAAAAATACGTCCCACCACTAATTTACCCATATTACCTGGAAACCCCATGAATAAGAATAGGTGAGAGGGAAGGGAAAAAATATCCCTGTAGTCCACACTTTATTGATTGCAGGGTTTGGCAATAAGCATCCTTTCAAATATTGACCAGCATGCTGGAAGATTTTTACTATTTAAAACGGTGATAAATAAAAACAGAGCAGCGCCAATACCACCTCAATACCATTATACTAATAAATATAAGTTTCATTCTATCAACTACTCATATTTTAATTTTTGAGAGTAGGTGTGTAAATTGAGGCAGGCTGGTAGGGGCCCCAGTGCATCACTGTGCCCAGGGGCCCATGATGCTATTAAGACGGCCCTGCAATCAGGCAGGCTCTTGCATTACATCAGGGGTGTCCCGTGGGCTGCATGTAACCCCAGGGAGTTTAGCTTGCCCAGGGAGGAATGCCAGGGGTGCTGTTGATGGGTGAACGTGCGCTAATCAGGTCAGCTGGTAAACTCCTTCCTGTGTCTTAATGGCTAGTCTTTATCCCAGGAAGTTTCTGAAGTGATCTGTGAAATGTAGCCATTGATGAGGTAAGGCCTTGTTTTCAAAATCAAAGAAAACTTTGTGCAACAGAGGTACATTAATGGTATATTGGTTATATTGGAGCTGTATTTTAGAAAAAAGAAAGGTGAACTTAGCCTTTAAAACCATGCAAAGCCAAAATTCACTTGTTGAAATGTGAATACAAGTTTCCCTGTTGTAGAAGAGCTGTTTATGACGTGACACAATGTGATAATCTAATTCAGTGTTTTTTCCATTCAGTTTTATTTGGCTATAATTTTGGAACAAATTAACAAAGGTTTTTAAGTTGTGTTGTAGGCTAAAAGCACATCGTTGTTATCAGCAGCTGTGAGGTTGAATCACTTATGAAAGTCAAATGCAGCGAGATAAAAATTCACCGATCTCAAAACGTACATAGGGTTCTCCAGCAAGAACTGTCTGTATTTGAACTTAGCAACCACCTGAAGCTCAAACCTTCATTTTCCAACTGTCATTTTTCAGTGCAGGCTTCAACTTGATGTAGGCAAAGCAGACAGTTCTAATGAACTGATAAATGAGTCACATATCTAAAGTAAATCTTACTCAAGGTTGAACTTTTAAAAATAAAATTCCTCTTTAAACCTGAGCACAGAAACTTTAATCTAAAGAGGAGCCCCAATCTCCCCCAAAAAATTAAAAGTCAGCAGCTACAAATACTGTAGTTGCTGACTTTTAATGCAAGGACACTTACCTGTCCAGAGATCCAGCAATGTTGGCACCCAAGCCAATTATTCAGACGGCTTTGGGTGATAAGGGAAAAACCTGCAGTGAAGCCTTCCAGTTTCAAAGTCAGTTTCCTACTGCGCATGATTGAGTGGCGCTGCGCTTTGTGAGTGGTCCCCCAGTTTTCTGGGACCTGTGTCCCCCCCAGAAGGCTGCGAGGGGAAGGAGGAGGGGCTGAACACACCTTGTAGGACACTCAATTGCTCCCACTGCTACAAAAAGCAAAACAGGAGTGTGAGTCCCCAGAGAGCCAAGGTTCTCGTTGACATCGCTGGATCGAGAGGGGGCTCAGGTAAGTATTAGGGGGGCTAGGGGGGCTGCTGCACACAGAACATTTTCTTTCCTTCATGCATAAAATGCATGAAGGTAAAAAACCTTGTGCCTGGACAACTACTTTAACTAGTCACCGACCGTCCGCCGTGGATTGACGGCAGCAACTTGGCTCGATATCGCAAACCACCGTCACCTGACAGCGACTGTGGGATCGCAGATTGTGAGTGCGCTCACTGTGTTCCAGGGGAGCCAGGAAGCGGGTAGGGTGGACTTGATGTCCACCGGCTACCCGCAATTGCTCCCCCGCAGTGAAAGGATGGAGGTCCGTGTATGTAAACACGGATCTCTGTTCTGACAGGGGGAAGGGATGTGATCACAGGCTCCCTGTATATGGAAGCCTCAATCACTCTCCTCCCCCATTCAGCCCAACCCCCATACAGTTAGTAACACACACAGGGAACACAGTTAACCCTTAGAGCGCCCCCTGCAGGTTAACACCTTCCCTGCCAGTGACATTTATACAGTAATCAGTGCATTTTCATAGCACTGATCGCTGTATAAATGCCAATGGTCCCAAAAAAGTGTCAAAATGTTCCGACATGTCCGTTGCAATATCACAGTCCGGGTATAAATTACAGATCGCCGCCATTACTAGTAAAAAATAAAAAAAAAATAAAAACCCTATAAATTAATTCTCATCATTCGTAAACGGGGAAACTTTTGCGCAAACCAGTCAATATGTGCCGATTGCGATTTTTTTTACCACAAATATGTAGAAGAATATATATCGGCCAAAACTGATGAATAAATTTGTTTTTTTATATGTTTTTTTTTTATATGTATTATAGCAAAAAGTAAGAAACATTTTTTTTTTTTTTGCAAAATTGTCGCTCTTTTTTTGTTTATAGCGGTGATCAGAAATGACGCAGAGGCGATCAAATACCACCAAAATAAAGCTCTATTTATGGGGAAAAAAAGGACACAAATTTAGTTTGGGTACAACGTCGCACCACCGTACAATTGTCAGTTAAAGCGACGCAGTGCCGATTCGCAAAAAGTGCTCTGGTCCTAAAGTGGGAAATCCTTCCGGGGGTGAAGTGGTTAATGCACTTTCTGCTTTAGGGTAAAAAAACCTTCCATAATCAGCCCCCCTCCCCCACTTAAATACTTACCTGGCTCCTCAATCCAGTGCTGTGCCCGTCAGCAGTCCGTATTCACAGGACACAGAGACAGCAGCAGAAACCACTGTGGGCCTAGCGGAATTGTGGGTGTCTATGGATGCACACAGCCCACACAAGTGTTCCCATAGCAAGCAGCTCTGGCACTCAGAGAAGTGGAGGAGTGGAGAGTACCGGTGGGGGACCCCAGAAGAGGATGCTTGGGGCCATTCTGTGCAATATCAATGCACAGAGCAAGTAAGTATAACATGTTAATTATTTTAATTTAAAAAATCGCTTTACAACTGCTTTGAAAACATTACAATCTCAATGTGGCTTATTCTGTATTTGATTTTATACCTGCAGAAATTAAGCAGGCTAAGGGCTCTTTCACACAGGTTGTCGGGGGTTGGTAAAACAGGCGGCTGAGCCGTGGCTTTACCACCACACTTTTGCTCACCTGTTTTTGAACATTACAGCCTAAGAGGGCTGAGCACATGCCACAGCTGCTGTATTTTTTAACTCGGGCAGAGTTTGACAATCAGCACCACTGAAATCAATAGGGTTCACAGCAACAACAGACTAAACAATTGGCTCACAGTTATAGAGCGGTCTCACAATGTAAAATTAAAAATTAAAAAAAAAAACACTGCGGATCACTTTGCAGAGGGAGGTAAGTTTACCGCCTGTCTGAAAGAACCCTTCGGCCCCTTTCACGCGTTTTTCAGGCGGACCTGATCAGACCCCGCATTGTCCTCTATGGAGTAGCGGATGTCTGCTGACACCCGCTGCCATCCGATATGATCCTGTCCACCAAAAACAGGTGGATGGTGGTCCTATTTTCCATCTGCCTAGCAGATAGGATGGCATTGGATGGAAATGGACAGGCGGTCTGTTTCCATCCGATTGCCCCATTGAGGGGAGCAGGGCTGTGTCCGTGTCTGCTCTGCATAGCATAGCAAACACAGACCTGTCATCTGCCTGCTCAGTGGGGATCAGGGGAGCAGGGACGTGCTGTGAGATGAGTGGCTGGTGGGGCACTGGCTAGTATCAGAGCCAGATACACACAGGTTACATACGCCACAAACGTTAGAGCGAGAGCAATAATTCGAGCACTAGACCTCCTCTGTAACTCTAAACATGTAACATCTAAAAAATTTTAAAGCGCCCCCTATGGAGATTTTTAAGTACTGAAGTTTGGTGCCATTTCACCAGTGTGCGCAAGTTTAAAGCGTGACATGTTAGGTATCTATTTACTCAGCGTAACATCATCTTTCACAATATACAGATAATCTGGCTAACTTAAGTGTTTTTTCTTTATTCATGAAACAGTTTCTTTCCAAAAAAAGCGTTTGAAAAATTGCTGCGCAAATACCGTGTAAGATAAAAAGTTGCAATAACTGCCATTTTATTCCCTAAGGTGTCTGCTAAAACAATATATATAATGTTTGGGGGTTCTGAGTAATTTTCTAGCAAAGTATTATGATTTTTACATGTAGGAGAGAAGTGTCAGAATTGGCCTGGGTGGCAAGGGGTTAATTACCATAATTAAGTAATATACAAATAATTATTATACATTATTTTTAAGGTAATTTACTATATTTTCAAAAACTGTACTCGAGCAGGTGGCTTAATGGACAAAAACTGAAGTTTGAAGTTATAACTTCAAAACAATAATTCCATAGTAAATATATAAATAATAAATGATTATCTTATAACATATAGCATAATAATATAGGATTTAGCTTGTACCTTTTCATAAGCAGCAGATTCTCATTCTCCCTCTTAACTGTGTGAGAAAAACATGGGATTGTGGGTAAATCTTATACACATAAACCTGTTTTTCCCTTGTAGTTAAGAGGGCTGGGCTGGAAGGGAGCATTTGTCTTTTAGACACATCCCCTTCTATGACACTGCAGTGAGGCGTGCCTCCGCTGCAGCATTTTTATTGGACAGCTTGGGCCAATGGTGCTTTACCATTGGTCCAAGGTTTCAAGCTGTCCATTGAGCTCAGTGCATCTGACAAGTAGTGAGGAGAGGCACTGTGAGCTCATCCTCTCAGTCTGCTTAAACACAGTGTGACAGCTTGTATTAAAACTATCCGCTCTGTATGTAGCGTCTGACAGGCTGTGCAAGGAGCCCTGTATTTCCGGAGCCATAGATGATAGGATTCCCAAATTTGGGGGTCTCTGTGACCCCAGCTCGCCAAGCTACGACACTTGAAGTCGATCATTTTTTTTTTAATATATATATTTTTTTTTTATTTCATGGCAGTGGCATGCCTCCCCTGCCTACCCTGACTGCATGTCCCTGCGAGTGGAGAGATCCCCCCACTGGGCAAGCGGTTTTCGCTTATTGGAGGCGCTCATGTGAAAGGGGCCTAACTAAACAGATTGCTTGATATGCAAGTAACTACTAGGCTTCTCTGCCTTTTGGCTAAGATCAAGTGTAGTATCTGTTCTTATCAGTTTGAAGGTTAAGACATTTAGGTCCTCTTTGAGTCCGGGGGAATAGCCTTTTCCTGATGTAATTGGTAGGAAATGGTGATGGCGGTGGGAGGGATTTTTTCCTCCTGGGTTGAATCTGGCTTTGGCTTCTCCCCAGTTGTAGGCAAGGCTCTCCCTAAGCTGTCTAAATTCCTATGCCTCCTAATGGGAATGGAGAAGCACTGGTCTGGCTGATAGGCCGGGCTGATAAAAGCCCGTGGTGCATGTGCCCCTGGAGTGGCAATCCAGGGGTGCCGAGAACTCACTGTGTGTTGGGTCACTTTGAGTCTAGGCACCTAGGTCACTGCACCACACACACTTTTTTCATACCTGCCTTTAGGGCCAGGCCTTTTGGCCGGGACCGGAGGATTTTTTTATTCCTGGCCGCAAGGAACATAGGCACCTAAGTTACACATAGGCACTTTTGCACTATCCTTCCCCCACTTTATATGTTTTTTTTTTTGTGTTTGTTTTGTGTGAGTGTCACCTTTTGGTTAAAGATGTACCCTGCACGTGTGGTGAGTAAGGTCAGGGCCGTCTTTATTATTGATTGGACCCTGGGCAAACATTTTCTTGGGCCCCCCATGCAATTTCGCTCTCCACCTGCTCAGAGACATACAATAAATGTCAGCTAGACTCAAAATCAGTTTACCAAATCCGATCAGACAGCGATTGCGATTGGTTGCCAGAGGTTACAGCATATCATTACTGCTTACTGACTGGTTGCTAGAGTTTACAGCACACATTACAGCTCACTGATTAGTTGCTAGAGGTTACAGCACACAATTTCTGCTTGTTGATTTGTTGCAGAGATTACTGCACATCATTACTGCTCACTGATTGGTTGCTAGATGTTACAGCACATCATCTCCTCACTGCCTGCACACCATGGACTGGGGAGGTGAGGGGACCCATCAATAGACAGAAAACTCCTAGGGATCATAGAACTCCTGGGATCAGTGGCAGTGCTGGGGGGAGGGGAGGGTGTGATCAATGGCAATGCTGATTTTTTTACAGACTACCAATATAAAGAGGAGTTTCAACACTGGCCACCAATGTAATAGGGGTTTACACTGACCACTAATGTAACAGAAGCATTCACAGTAACCACCAATGTAAGGAGGGATTTACACTGACCACTTCTGTGAATGAAAGCATTCTACACCAAGCCCCAATGTAATGAGAAGATTTACACTGGCCACCAATGTAATCGAGACATTTAGCCGGTGTTCACATTTGTGCGCTTCGGGAATGCATACAAATCTCTTTCCTGACACCACAAAAAGTGCTGCCCTTTAGCAGATACACAGCAGTGCCATCAATTGTTTATGGCACCCTCACGCATCTGCTGATATGTGCTGTGGCACCGCATGATTTTGAAAAAGGGTTAGGGACTTTCTTCCGCATTTCTAGTGCATAGAGCAGCCCATTGAAATGAATGAACTGCCCTACACACGACCTACATCTTTATCCACCCTGTCAGTACACCTTTGCCTCCTAAAACCCCCGCTAAGCTCTGCACCCCAAACCTCCCCACCCTCTCCACTCCAACCCTCCCCCCTTTAACTCTACCTGCCTCCTCTGCTCATCTTTGCACCCACCTTTATTACCTCTCTAAATCCCCTCCTTTCTCACCTGTGCACCCCAAACTGTAATTCCTTCTCTGCCTACCTCTGCACACCCCACACTACCCTTCCCTCCACCAATGTAATTTCCCTTGCAGAACAGGCTGATGTTAGGCTTAATGACAACAGTTGCAGGCAGGACTTTCAAGCATGCCCCCTTGTCACCCCAGTGGGCAGCATTCAGTAAAGATGATGGTGGATATGACCTCAGGGGGGCATTATATACATATGAATGCTGCCTTTATTTACTTATCAATGCCACCGGCCGCTACTATTTACATAAGAATACCGCGGCTATTTACAAATCAATGCCGGTTATTTACATGTAAACACAGGGTCTGCAGGTGAATCATCTGTACACAACAATAGAGCAGAGCTGGGCAGCATTAGTAGCAGCATT
This sequence comes from Glandirana rugosa, assembly GCA_018402905.1. Taxonomy (NCBI): domain Eukaryota; kingdom Metazoa; phylum Chordata; class Amphibia; order Anura; family Ranidae; genus Glandirana; species Glandirana rugosa. The sequence goes on along the minus strand of BLSH010379081.1, from coordinate 3,988,405 downwards.
TCACACCGAGATATCAGGACACAGCACAGGACTAAAGATTCAAGGGACAAGGGAATTTAAACCAGGATAGTTGGCAAATATTAGGCAGCTACTTTGGGCCCCACAACAATGACAAGGCTCAGGGCAGCTGCCCCTTTTTCCCTTCCTTAAAGACGGCCCTGAGTAAGGTGTGCGGTCCTTGGGCCTACCCTGAACATCTTGGAAGGGGGTGGATATAGCCTTTTGGCTTGGTTGGCCCTCTCTGATGGGGTCTCCCTTCGGGGGAGCCCCACCTAGTGTTTGTGGCGGTCGGTTGCGGCTGACTGCCCAAAGAACTTTTTGTGTCTTCACTTTTGTGTTGTGCACTTTTTTATGCACCGGGTGAGTCTGGAAGTGTGTTTCACACACCACGGGCTAAAAAAAAACAAAAAAAAAAAACAAGTAACTACTAGGCAATTGACACATCAGTATATAAAACTATGGTACAGCAAGCATGTGCAGATTTGAAGGTCACATTAAAAGGATTTTGAGGTAAATCTTACACTAAGCACAGAATGGGTGATCTCTGAATACACAATACCTTCCCTTTAATGTTCCCTAAAGTAAAAAATAAAAAAAAATCTAAGGCCATTTTAGTTTAACCCTGTGAAAGCCTAGTGGGAACGCCAGTCAAAGCGGAGCAGGAGTTAAATTGATCGCGCTGTCACCGGGATGGCTGGGTGATGTGTGCACACTGTCACATTACAATCTAGCTCTAGGCTGCAAAAGTAGAAAAAAAAATGATGTGTGGTTTCAAAAGAGATTGTGATCTTACACAACAACTCTCAGAAGCAAAACGGAGAAGGGAATCTCCCGGCATATACAATGGAAGGCTGCGCGGTGCCGGCGTTGCTCTGCTGTCACCTCAAAGTGTCTCACTTGCTGTAGCACAAAGCAGCTTTCAGATGCAACATCACAGCAAAAATTGAAGTGCCTGGAGAGCAACAGTAACACATGGAATATGGGAGAGCAGCAGCTTTCTGCCGGGTGACAGAACTTTTTTTTGGGGGGGGGGGGGTGAAGGACGGTTTGTTTTCAGTTTCTGGTCCTTACAGTAAATAGAAAAGACTTTGATAAATAGCATCAGCTACAGACGCACCGCGGTGATTTCCTGAAAGATCGAAAAGATTTACCCTTGACTAGATAGTAGGTATTTCCTTTAACCAACATTGCATGGACTCCAGTATTTATTTTCAAGTAACCCTGTCACCAACTGAGAAAATTACAGGTAAAAGCACAGAAAAATCAAGTTTTAAAATTTTTTTTCTTCTTTTTTTTTTGTAAATTTCTACAAATTTTTATGATAAAAACCTTAATAAAAAAAAAAAAAAGAAAACGTTTTTGAATTATTTTACTTAAAGTATTTTTTTCCACTTTCCATAAACTTTTTTTTATTTTCTTTACAAATTGCCTTTAACCACTTCCACACTGCGGCAAGGTGGCTGGATACGGCGAATCGCCGTAAGTGTATGCGTGCTCCCATTGGTCAGCGGGTCCGGCGATTGTTCCCCGCAGTGACAGAACGGGGATCTCCCTGTGTAGACAAGGCAGATCTCTGTTCTGACAGGGGAGATCATACAGATCCTGTCTTTCTACTATGTGGGAAGACAGATCTGTGAGTTTGCCCAGTCACACCGTCCCCCATACAGTTAGAAAACACAAACAGGGAACACAGTTAACTATTTGATCGCCCCTGGTGTTAACCCCATCCCTGCTAGTGTCATTAGCACAATAATAGTGCATATTTTAAGCACTGATTACGGTAATAATATCACTGGTTCCCAAAAAAGTGTCAAAAATGTCAGTTAAGAGTCCAATCTGTCCACCGCAATGTCGCAGTCCCGCTAAAGATCACTGATCGCCGCCATTACTAGTAAAGAATAAATAATAATAAAAATGCCATTAATCTATCCTCTATTTTGTAGACGCTATACCTTTTGCGCAAACCTAACAATATACACCTATTGCAATTTTTTTTTTTTTACGGAAGATATGTAGCACAATACATTTCAGCCTAAACTGATGAATAAATTAGTTTTTTAAAAAAAATTTTGGGAAATATTTTATAGCAGAAAGTAAAAAAAAATGTGTTTTTTTTTTTCAAAATTGTCGCTTCTTTTTGTTTATAGCTCAAAAAATGAAAAACACAGAAGTAACCAAATACCACCAAAAGAGAGCTCTATTTGTGGGGAAAAAAAGGACATCAATTTTGTTTAAGTGCAGCATCACTGGACCGCGCAATTGTCAGTTAAAGGGACGCAGTACCGTATCGCAAAAAATGGCCTGGTCAGGAAGGGGGTAAAACCTTAAGTGGTTAAAATTGCTATGATTTTTTACTTTCAAAAAGTTTTATTTTCAAAAATAACAAAGATACAAAAGAGAAAGGGTTAGATTTTCAATCATTCACAAGTAGAGAGAAACACAGTACATATTCAAAAAAGCTATTGTGAATATCGGGTAAAAAGAAACTGTTCAGAGTGCCAGATTTATTGTAATAACAGACTTCTAGAAATAGTTAGAACTAATGGCTGACTAGGGCCGCTGATGAGACATATTTGAAGCTCCAACGGAGCTCCCGAACCCGGCTAGAGACACCATATGGGAACAAGCTGTGCCGGCAGATAAGTCAGCCCACCCATCCTCCCCAGCCCAGAGGGTCCCCCAGAAGGGTGTCCCTGTAACTAATATCTCGGGAACTTGAGGACTAGGCCTGTACTTCAAGGAAATACACGTAAATATTGAAATCCGCCTCTGAAGGCTTGACTTTCTGCACTCTTGTGTAATTGCTATGATTTCTATGATGCACTATGATTAGTGTTGATTCATATATATTTCAAGTATTGATTAATATATGCACTATGAGGTTTATTTTTTCTTTTTGAGGTTTCTACAAATGTTTTCTTTTTTTATATACAGCGGGTAAAATAAGTATTGAACACGTCACTATTTTTCTATTGAAATTTTCATCACATGTCGATAACAACCCATGCATAGGCGTGCTCAGGGGGTGTGCCTGGGCACACCCTAATCACTCTGTGTGGCACAGATTCCCCCTGCTAATATTTCATAAAAGCCCCCAATGGGGCTCCTAAAAAAATTGTAAAAAAATAATTAAAAAATAAAATAATAAAAATAAAAAACTGCTGACAATGTCCACTGCCCTACTGGCACCAACCTCTGCCCTACTAACACTGTCAATGTTTTAACACATTTGGGTTGCACACCCTAATGCAATAGGCTGCGCACACCTATGAACCCATGCAATCCATACACACAAAGAAACCAAGACAATTAGGTTCAGAAATTAAGTTAAGTATAGTAAAATGGAATGACACAGAGAAAAACAAAATCCTTTGTTGGTAATGACAGCTTCAAGATGCCTCCACACAACAAGTCTTCAAATCTTGAAGGTTCCGTGCCCCTCTTCTATGAACTCTGATATTTAGTTCTTTCCATAGATTTTGTATTGGATTCAAGTCAGGTGATTGGCTGGGCCATTCTAGCAGCTTAATTTTCTTTCTTTGAAACCAATTGAGAGTTTCCTTGGCTTTGTGTTTGGGATCATTGTCTTGCTGAAATGTCCACCCTCGTTTCATCTTCATCATCCTGGTGGTAGCAGATTTTTATCAAGATTGTCTTGGTACATTTTTCCGTTCATCCTTCCTTCAATGAAATTAAGTTTGCCAGTACCGTATGCCAAAAAACAGCCCCACACCATGATGTTCCCACCTCCAAACTTCACTGTTGGTATGGGGGTGTTTTTGGGGTGATGTGCAGTGGCATTTGACCTCCAAACATGGTGTGTATTATGGCATCCAAAGAGTTTAATTTTGGTCTCATCTGACCAGACTATATCCTCCCAGTAATTCACAGGCTTGTCTAAATGTTGTGCAGCAAACTTTAAAAGAGCTTCAACCAGTGGTATATTCTTAATAGAGCAGTCATCTGAAGAGCGCTTAGGAAAGTATGGTTTTAAAATGTAAATGTTTAAATGTTTACAATGTCCTACTCCCTAACTTTATAAGGTCTTTATAAATTTGGAAATACTACTCTGACCTCTCCAGATGAATAATAGGTTACGGTACCTGGCTTGTCTTGTGGCTTCCCGTGTGGCCGCTCGAGTGACGACAAGTCTGTTACTCCTCCAGGCTCCTGGCTTGGACTCCCTCTGTGGGACTGGAGTCACTGGACGGACCGGGTCTGGCTCAGCTGGCTGTGGCTAACTAGTAGTAATAAGTACTACTAGTTCTGGTAATTGCCTTGGGACTAGTTGGGCGGCTGGACCTTGGGCATGGGTGGCAGTAGTCCACGCGAAGCAAGGAGGATGGATGGAGGGGAACCTGGCAGGTGCTGCGCCTGTGTGTTGGGTCATCACACTCCCAGCAGCACATCCGCTACAGTCCAGTGTTGCCAACCTCCCGCAGCGTATTTTACTGGTAAAATATGGAAAATTTACTGGCGGAACACATTTTTTACTGGCAACTTGAAAAATAATAGAACTCCTATTAAAAACGAAGACAATTGATATTTAAACACAACATGGAAACACGACAATATCCATATCAAGTAATTTGCCTGATTTACACTTAAAAAGTCAGCACAGAATGACAACTTATCAGACCCTGATATTTATAGACAGTTGTAAAAATCACCGATTTTTACAAACTGTCAGTAAATTTACTGGCGGTTGGCAACCCTGCTACAGTCCCACCCATGCCCACCGCACCATGACATGATCAATCACTGGTAGTCCAGTGCTCAGGACAGCCAATCAGTGTGAGTGTGTGCGCCTCGCTGGCGCACACATTTACACTTTTAACTCTGACCAATAAGCTCACTAATTGTTGTCAGCAGATAGCAAGGAGCCAAAAAAAAATTAGGGAAACACTGTACCAGCACCACTTTTAAAGGGGTCGGTCGGACTCGGACCACTTTTTTTTTTCTTCATTATTCCCAGTGGGGGGTGGCGCCCGGGTTCTGCTATTGATGAGCTGCCACTGGCTTCAACATGCTTTTTCTTCAGCAATGGAGTCTTGCATACTGAGCGTGCATATAGGCCATGGCGGTTGAGTGCATTACTTATTGTTTTCTTTGAAACCATTGTACCTGCTAATTCCAGGTCTTTGGCTCTTGGACAACTCTTCTGATAATTCTTTTCACTTCTCTATCAGAAATCTTACGAGGAGCACCAGGTCATGGCCGGTTTATGGTGAAATTATGTTTTTTTTTACTTCTGGATTATAACCTTAACAGTGCTCACTGGAACATTCAGAAGTTTAGAAATCCTTCTGTAACCAACGCCATCAGTATGTTTTGCAACAATAAGGTTGCAAGGTCTTGAGAGAACTCTGCTTTTACCCATCATGAGATATTTCTTGTGTGACACCTTGGTTATGAGTAGGGATGGGCTGAACAACCCCCGGTTCGGTTCGCACCAGAACATGCGAACAGATAAAAAGTTCAGGGCGAACATCCGAACACCATTAAAGTCTATGGGACCCGAACATGAAAAATCAAAAGTGCTAATTTTAAAGGCTTATGTGCAATGTTATTGCTCTAAAAAGTGTATGAGGACCCGGGTCCTGCCCTAGGCGACATGTATCAAAGTTTTTAAATCAATCGTTTTTTCAGGAGCAGTGATTTTCATAATTGAAAAAAAGTGAAAAAAAAAATCCTGTAAATATTGTGCCTGGGGGTGTCCTTAGTCTGTGTGTAAAAGGGCGCATCTCTGTGAGGTGTAGAACATAGCCGGGGGGCGTGGCCTGGCGAGCAGAGAGATCGGATGCACAGAGGAGAAGCTCCGTCCAGCAATCTCCTAATCCTTCACCATCCTCGCTCTACAAACACTATATTGAGGTAATCTCAACTTTAATACACCACTGAGACTCTTAGCTACTGAGCTATATGATTTTGAGGCTTTAAAAAGCTATTAAGCCACAACGGACTAGGCCGCGACTGAAGCACCGGGCTAAAATTTGGGCCGGACGGACCGCCGGAACGCTGTACAGGCGCGATTTCATGCAATATTTTCCATCTGTAAAAGCCCATCGCCTGGTTACTGGAAGTAAGCCCACAGACAGGTCTCAATAAAGACTTAAAACACTCTCATAAGGCCACGAGTAGGCCGCGACCTAGGCCCCAAACTAAATTTTTTCACTCATACAGAAGCAGCATACTGAACATTGAATCCTTAAATCTCTTTCTGGGATATAAAAAGCCAGACTCTATCCTATCCTGAGAAGCTTATTACACCCTTCTCACTCTGGAGGAATAGAGTGTAACAGCACGGGACATCTATCTCCCTTATAGCAAAGCTTAATATATTTCCTGGGGACACATACATTACCCCCAAAACATAAGGATTCATTATCACCAATACTTCTGTAGGGCTATTGGATTTGTATGCCCAAATAAACCACTATGCAGTGGTAATCACACCCTGGTTGCAGCCTGGGGGCAAGTAAGCAACAATTGATTTGTAATATAATAAGCAGTCAGTGCACAGTGGAAATGGACAAATTCATTACGAATAACACCAACACACCTGGCCGCTCCTTACGTTCCTCTTCTTTTGCCAATAACAAACAATCTCTTACTTTTTCTCAAAAGTACTCCTTCAAAGAAAAAGGAACATCCGAGAAAATGACACCCACAAAGAAAGCACCCAGAGAGAACGAAGATGATGATATTTCACTCGCAGCGTCAGAGGAGATGGTAAGACATAACATACACCATGACTCCCCACTCACCTATGCGGACATGACAGAAATTGCTGCTGATATAAAAAACTCTTTCTCCACTGCAATTACTGACTTAAAAGCAGATATTCTTATGCTTACGGAACAAATGACAACTAATGAACGCGCAGGTAGGAGGAGGGACAGAGCCATTGCAAGAATCGACACAATTATAGACTCCCATACCCAACACCTAATTTCCATGAACAGACAGTTGGAGGATTTAGACAACAGGGGGAGGAGGAATAATATAAGAGTACGCGGAATACCTGAATCCATCACAACGGATCAAATCAGACCGGCACTCACCTCAATTTTCAACAACCTAACTGATAGACCAGCCGAATCCCCAATTGAGTTTGACCGAGCTCATAGAGCCTTAAAACCCAAACCACCAGAGGAAGCCCCACCGAGAGACATAATTTGCCGCCTTCCCAACTTTACCTTGAAGGAGGAAATTCTTCAAAGAGCAAGACAAAATGATGCCATCATTTTCAATGAAAAAGAGATACTTCTTTTTCAGGATCTATCCCCCATAACTCTTAAAAATAGAAGGGCACTCAAACCACTATTAGAAATTTTGAAAGAAAAAAAATTTCCTACAGATGGAAATTCCCTTTTGCCCTCCAAGCAACCTTCCAAGGTAAACACTTCTTCCTCCGTACCCCGGACGAACTGACATCCTTCTACGAAAACCTCCACCTGGAGTATATACCTCTCCCCGAGTGGTATGCAGAATTCACCAACCTGCAAACATCCAACCAAGACGCAACTTCATCCAGTCCCTCTCCTTCATGCTCACCAAACTCAAAAGGGAAGCAGAACAGGAAATTGAACCATAATGGGAAACATTCCCCTGCAGCTAAAACATCAAGGACAAGGGAACATCATTAAAGGAAGACATAATAGAATCCTCGTCTTTATACATGATTTTATACACTTCTTTTGACAAAAATCTCACTGAACTTCCATTTACTATTGATTGCACAAACTTAAATCTCATACCCATTACACCACATCGTTGAACGACATTTCTTCATCTACAGATCTCTTTCATCGTTGGAAAACCTCACTTTACCTAACACAGTCAAAATACTGGACATAAGAGATGACCGGATAAATTCTCTATGACTCTCCTTCTGCCATTAATAACTGCACAGGGTAATTAACATTGAAATCTTAATGATCCCTCATGACTACAACAGATCGGTTTTTGCTCCACTTTTGCCTGATTATACACTAGTATCATCACTTAAAAGGTCGAAATGCTCGCCTCATAATACCAGGAACTCAAACTTAAGAAAAATCAGTATACCTCAAGATATACTATGACTTCAACACACATAGTGATCATTAATGATACAACTATTATAGACCTGCATATGTATTTTTTCTTTCATCAAAGGAAAGCCATATCTTAGATCACTTTCCTCAGGCTATATTGCCCAAATAATTAAAGATATTACATCATACGCCGGATGGCTCATATGATACTTTGAAGGTCAGCATACGAACTTGACCCCATCAAAACTTCATTTATTGAACAGAAGGTGGAGAAACATAAAAATGTGGTCCACTAAAGGTTTCTTATCGATATCAAGGTTTACCTATATACCAGTTAAAGGTTTTGATTTGAAGTTTCAGAGTTCTCGCGTTTCCTCATGGAGGAGGTCCCTCTACAGTGGGATGTCTCCTCCTGGGAGATGTGAATTAAAATGAGGACTGGAGGTCTAACTCTTCATATATGAATATTGTTATAAATGTTTATTGTTAACATTAATTTTGCTCTTATACCATGCTTACTACTAGCAGAGATCTACATCGAACAAAGCTGATTCGTACCAGTGAAATCCGAATAATATCCTGTTCAACAGTGTACATCCTGTTCTTCTTCTGATGTGAGAAACTCAATTACACTATTTCAATTAGAACCAATTAATTCATTAATACATTACTGACTTCTTACAGCCGAACACCCCCAGGCCTGCATAATCTAATTCTGACTGATAAAGTTATTACCTTACAACACTTCTTTTGAAGTGACTCTCATTCTCATCTCAAAGTGAACACTACCCCACCAACCCCCAAAACAAACAATTGAAAATACTCACAACAGAAGAAACGATACTTTAGTTCTAGAAATTATTCTTCAATTGTTTAAGAATCACTACCCTTGAGCTCAGTGCACGAGCTCACTAATATACAGTTAGCAGTGGTTCAATTTTTGGAAACCTTGTAAAAGGTTCCTCTCTCTTTTTCTATATCACCTTTCTACACTTTCCTTTCTACTCTTTCTTCACTAACCCCTCATCTCTGATAAATTTTCTGAGAAACAGCCACCATGGCATACACTTCTTTGCACAAATCTCCAGACATCATTTCACACAACATGAATGGACTCAACATTCCCCAAAAAAGAATCAAATTACTTTCCGAACTCAAAAAGATCAACCCGAAAATTGTCTTCCTCCAAGAAACACACTTTAAAAGTACGAACATCCCCAAAATTACTGATAACACTTTTACTTACGCTTCACACAAAGAACCTCCTTCTGTTAAA
>BLSH010379081.1:3943204-3955203 GCA_018402905.1 Glandirana rugosa | reverse complement strand
CGATGTGCCCCCATGTGCCCTGATGTACTCCGATGTGCCCCCATGTGCCCTGATGTACCCCCATGTGCCCTGATGTACCCCCATGTGCCATGATGTGCCCTGATGTACCCCATGTGCCCCCATGTACCCCATGTGCCCTAATGTGCCCTGATGTGCCCTGATGTGCTCCATGTGCCATGATGTGCCATGATGTGCCCTAATGTGGCCTGATGTGCCCTGGTGTGCCATGATGTGCCCTAATTTGCCTGATGTGCCATGATGTGCCCTGACGTGCCCTAATGTACCCTGATTTGCCCTGATGTGCCCTAATATACTCTGATGTGCCCAGACATACCCTAATGTGCCTGATGTGCCCTAATGTGTCCTTGTGTGCCCCCATGTGCCCTGATGTGCCCTAATGTGCCTGATATGCCCTGATGTGCCCTGATGGGCCCTGATGTGCTCCATGTGCCCTGATGTACTGTACCCTGATGTGCTGCGCCCTGTAATCTGTTGTGCTGTACCCTGATGTGATGTGTGCTGTGCCCTGATGTGCGCTGTACCCCGATGTGCGCTGTGCTCTGTACCCTGATGTGCTGTTCCCTTTTGTGCTGTGCCCTGATGTGCCCTTTGCCCTGATGTGCACTGTACCCTGATGTGCCCTGGGCCGGTCTGGATGAAGTCCAGGGCCAAATTTTTGTCCCAGTCCAGCCCTGGGCGACGCCCCGCTAGTCCATGCGCTCGGCCCCTAATATACATGCAGGACGCCAGACGCATAGATTCCAATGGGTCTTTTTTTTTTAGAAGCACATGATTAGAGCCAGAGGCTTTAAAAAGGGTGGGCTCCAGCCTCCAGGCACAGAGCACTGTGCCTGGAGCCCACCCAGTTTTGTGACATTAACATTCGCTAATGTCTCCCTGTTTCTCCTCCCAATCAGGAAGTGGGTCCTGAGACCCAATTGGTCGGGAGTCCTAAGACCTGATTGGCAGTGAGTCCTAAGTCCTGATTGGCCAGGAGGAGAAGCGACCGCTGGGACTCGGAAGGAGACGCAGGGGGAAGCTGCTGAAGCCGCAACATGGATGGAGTGAGTGCGGGGCTGACAGCAGGCCTGGTGGGCGATGGATGAGCAATGCGGCGATCGAGCGATGGGGAAAGCCACAATCAATCGTGCAAGCACCTGGGGGGTCATTGTTTGGCTGGCTGAGGCCCCCCCAGGAAAATTGAGCCCCAGCCACCACTGCTGGTCAGTAATACCCTCCCTGTATTAGAGTACTCACACACTGGATGCAAGAGCAGCTTTGGACAGCAGCATTGCCAGTCTGGGGGGAGGGGAGTGTTAGATGTATTAGTAGATTTAGATGCACTAACAAATTGAAGCTGAATTCCAGCTAACACTTTATAAGCAGTTACAGCAAACTGTTTTTTTTTCTTTTGGGATAAAAGTTTTACATAAACTGATCATTGCAAGCACCCCCGTCAGTAGTGAATGGTATGTCTCATTCCTCTAACTGCTGCACTTGCAGGACAGCTTGTTCTGTTGAGAAACATCAGAATTGCTGGCTGGATCACCAAGTAAACATAAAGCAAAGAAAGCCTAAGAAAGAAAATTAATGCAGCCACTACATGGAATCGGTAAACTGCAAAATAATTAAAGGTTTGCTTTTGGGTTAAGTACCGCTTCAATGGGCAATCAAATTTCAGCTTACTGGGAAAAGGTCCATTTTGTTGAGAAAAAAATAATACCTTCCAGTTGAGCTATATACTGTACATCGAAATTATAAAAGCAAAGATTATACAATTCCTTTACCTGCTTCTTTTTTGGGGTATTGAGAAATGCAGTTCTAGTAAACATAATGGAAATTCCATTGTAATTAACGTATATGGAGTTAATTTTCTGCCAAAGGATTTGCAATTCTGAGTAGCCAGCTTTGTGATCCTGGCACACCTGCCAGACAGCATAGTCAGACCCTTGACTTCTACTGTAGTAGAACAGCATGATCAGAATACACCTTTAGCCTGCTGACTGGTCAGTGAATCAGCAGCACACCAGTGGGGTCATCACTCTGCTCACTCTTCTTACTCCTCTTGTCTGCATGCAATGCAGCAGAACCATGGGGGATTATTTTCAAAGGCAAATAAGTTGTTTACTTTTCAAGGGACTTTGCACTTTACAAGAGAATTAGCCCCAGAGCTTACAGAATGTGATAACACTCTTTGTAAAAAATACCCAATTACATGCAAGGAAATAATATATATATATATATATTTTTTTTTTTTACTTGTACATGATTGGCTGATGGAAGTCACCTCATTCAGTAAGATTTGGGGAATATTCCCTTGCAAAGTGCAACTTCCCTTGCAAAGTGAACAGTATATTTGCCTTTAGTAAATGTGTTGTTACATAGTCAACAAGAGAGGGCAGATATAAAAACAAAATGCCTGTAATTATTTTTTATATCAATTTTTATAAATGTTTTATATATTTATATGAATATTCATATTACATAGTATTATTTTTATTATTACTAATATTATTATTAATAACTATAGAAGCACAAAGTGGAGGAGGTGGGACTTTTTTAGGTGTGATTAATACTGCAACATATGATATTTTCAATAAAAACCCAATTTATTAAGTGTGCATAGAACAATATAAAAACAATCCATTTTGTTATTAAAAGTATTTCCAGGCAGATATTTAATATATATATATATTAATAATAATGGGTCAATTTGTGGTAACTGGTCAAGACCAGAATTAACAAAATTCTCTGCTATAGCACCAGTGTCCCCATTATAACTATAGAAGCACAAAGTGGAGGAGGTGGGATTAATACTGCAACATATGATATTTTCAATAAAAACACAATTTATTAAGGTTACATAGAACAATATAAAACATTTTGTACAATACATTGACATCCTTTGATCATTCAAAACAGCATATTGTAGCTCCTAAGATTGTTTCCACATTTTTAGTCCTACATGTTTCGCCGTGTGGCTTTCTCAGGAACAGGTGTGGTTTTAAAGCTACAGCATGAATGAACAAATACCAATCACAAAAATGCATATAATGCCATATCAATACATACAGTTACTAAACAAGTCAATGCATTAAGGTAAGGAAAAAATTAGTGCAACCCCCCCATGCATTATATGCATTTTTGTAATAGGTATTTGTTCATTTATGCAGTAGCTATAAAACCACACCTGTCCCTGAGGAAGCCACACAGCGAAACATGTAGGACTAAAAACGTGGAAACTATCTTAGGAGCTACAATATGCTGTTTTGAATGACCAAAGGATGTCCATGTATTGTACAAAATGTTTTTAAATAGTTATATGTAACCTTAATAAATTGTGTTTTTATTGAAAATGTCATATCTTGCAGTATTAATCACACCTATAAAGTTCCACCTCCTCCACTTTGTGTTTCTATAGTGGTAATTGGGGACATTGGTGATATAGCATAGAATTTTGTTAATTCTGGTCTTGACCACTTACCACAAATTGACCCATTATTATTAATAAATATATTTTTAATATCTGCGTGGAAATCATTTTAATAACAAAATGGATTGTGCAGCAATGATACCTGTTCTATGAACTTGTAAAGAAAAAAATATATTTTATATAAATATATTTTTCTTTGATAGATTATTTATGATTGGTCTTTTTATCAGCTGCCCCACTTTGCCTATCACAAGCCTCCTTGCGCTGCTATGCCAAATACGTACTTGATGTAGTACATTCAGAAGGTGAGCTGCAAGCTTGAGTAATTTTCAGCCCTCAATGACACATCTATATGTTATGTTTCCCCTATTAATATTTTATAGAAAAGAAAGATAAAAAAAAAATAGAAAAAATATAATTCTGCAGTTTTTAGTATACAATATTCTTCATTTATAATTTAACCACAGCCTATGTAACCTAATCAGAAAAACATGGCAAATGATTTTTCCACAATGCCAGAATCTAAAGTCTTCGGAACAGAACAATCACAATGCAATAAAAAAAAAAGAAAAATGTGCAAAGCAAAATTAAAAAAAAAAAGAAGAAAAAAGGTAAGTTTCCTCTTTTTTTCTCTTTAATGCTTCATTTTAAACTACCTAATTGTGTTTTTAAGCATCGACTCCCGTAATTTTGCAAGACAAGGCAATCCGGTGAGAAAACATATGGTATGGGATTTTTAAATCACATAGCTGAAGTGCATCATAGACTTATCCGCTGCTTCTGTGTCACAAAAATACACCATAGAATATAGCCAGTCACCCATTAAAGGAAGCAAAGTATTAAAGGGAAAGAAGTTCAGAAATTCAATAATGCATCGGGAATTATTGAAAAGTGGTATCAACTAGGTTCAAGACACATTGAATTGATGCTCCTCTTAGGATAGACAAGTGGCAATTAAATAATTCCAGTTCACTTGTTATTTTACTTGGTAGGCTCTATATGGTATCTCTAGTGTTCCGTTAGTGGAAAGTGCCAGTGGTTTAATGTAAATAATCTTTTCAGCTTGCGTCATCATATCTCAAAAACCTTGTTTCTGCTAATACTTAGATTTTTATATATGTGCCTAGGGACCCCATAGATGCTTGATATACTCTCTCTATACAGTATATATAGTGTCATACCAGTGTGACAGAGCAACCAAGTGAGTGACTGTGCTTTATGGTTTTTGTTATACCAGTCTAAAACCCAACTATGGGCTCGGGAACTACCTTCCCCCTCTTTTCCCAACCCTCTTGGAATTTGCATTTGCCACACACATTTTTCACTCCTCATCATGCAGCACTAATGTGCATCCTTAAAATGAATTGCCAATTTATTATTCTTTTTTTCTTTTCACTTACCTGATTTATACCTATATTTAATTTCACTTCCTCCTTTAGGGGCCACGGTGCCGTACATCATTTCTGGCTTTGTATTGGCTCTTGGGAGATCTTGGTCAGCTTGACATGGCACTGCTCCCGTAACATTTAACATTGGCTTCTATGGGAAATCTTGGTCAGCTTGACATGGCACTGTGCCATGTCAAGCTGACCAAGATTTTCCATAGACGCCAATGTTAAATGTTCCTGGAGCCGTGCCATGTCAAGCTGACCAAGATTGCACTGCACATGCGTGAGATTGGCAGGTGCATGCTGGGTAGCCAGCATGCACGGAATCCAGGAAGAAGGACACTTGAGGCTTGAGATACCCACACTGAAGATGGCTGCACTGTGCGGGAACTTCACAAAGTAAGAAAACGATGCTGCACAAATAGAAAACTGGCCATAATTTACAGCAAACCTTTGTTATATTGCATGAGGCATGAGTATTCTAGGGGTATTTTCATCTCAAAAGTCATATTTGGGCCAGAACACTGCTTAAGGTTGGGTTCACACTGCATGCTGATGCGGCTCACAACAGGGGTCCTGTGCGTCCTCGTTCACCATTTCAGGTCTGATTTAAGCCTGAATTTTTGGCTGAATTCGGACCTGAAACAGACCAAAAGACGCACAGGGTTCCTGTTCAAATTCGCACCGGAACAGCAGCAGAGATATTTGAACCGGCTCCATGGAGAGCCGGTCAAAATCTCCTGCTATTGCGAATTGGATGCGGGTTCCCATCCTTAAACATATCAGCACACATACAATTTTTTTTAGTTGTCTCTGATCTGGTTCTGTGATGTCACAAGTCCTCTTCACCCTTTATCCTGCTGTGCATGATCCCAGTCTATCCAGCATTTTCCTATGAGTCCAGGGCAGGGGAGGAGCTATGACGCCGGGGTTGCAGGAAGTCATTTGAATAATGCTGGGTGTCATGGAAGAGGAGAAGTGCTGGATCTGGGAGGGGGTCAGTCTGTAGAGGATGGCACCGGAGATGGGGTTCCTTTTTTATTTCTATGAGCTACTGGGGATCCCTTGTAATGTAATTTGCCCAAACTGGAGTTTGGAAGGAAACAAAGTGAGGATAGCGCCGCTCCAGGTGAAGTTAATACGACATCCAGTAAGATAGGTGCCAGCCCCGGCTCACTACCGTGAAGTCAAATGGAGAAAATGAAGTTGGCTGCACTCCAAGTTGAATGAATAACATAACCGATTTATTGGACATCCACAAACACTGGGACACACAAACTGGATAAGGTTCTATGAGCTACTGAGGATCCCTTGTAATGTAATTTGCCCAAACTGGAATTTGGAAGCCCTGCTAAATTTAATATAATTAAATCTCCAGGTTTTTATTTTTTTGCAAATTCTTCATTTGAAGCATCCAGCATCCACAGAGCAGTAAATTGATTTTATTTTGCTGGTTATTCAGCAAGGATGTTGACTGACTTGCCTGGCACCAGCGGAGGGAGCACTTACTAATCAGAATATGAAATATGAAATCCAAAAAACCTGGGAAAAGCAGTTTTGCTCCTGCATTGTGCTCCATGCTGTAAGACCATGCGGCTCCCCTGTACCGCACAGCTATGCTCTGGCACTCCCATGACCCCTGATGTCATTAAAGTGGTAGTAAATCCACTTTTTCATCTTTTACCTACAGGTAAGCCAGTAGTGAGGCTTACCTGTAGGTACTGTGAATATCTCCTAAACTTGCACTGTTTAGGATATATTCAGAGTGTATGCAGCCGATGACCTCACCGGCGCACTGGCGATATGCTGGACCTTCAGAGACCGCATCGTAAACGGCAGCTCCTGCGTGTATGTGCAAGACTGACGTCATCACACCCCCGGCCACTCATATAGCTGAAGGCCACAAACCCGGAAGGAAGACCGGGTGAAGATGGAAGACCTCTCAAAAGTGACAGCGCAACAGTGGAGGGCTTCGTTTTAAGGTAAGTCTCTCATAATGTGCTAGTATGTGATGAATACTAGCACATTATGACATTGCCTTGCAGGGGATATTTTTTTTTTATTTAACCACAGTTTACTACAGCTTTTAGACTGATGCAGGGCTCATAGCACCGCATAGGCTGTGAAAACACCAAGGGACTGCCCGACACCAGAGTGTAGGAGAGTGCCATCTGCCTGGGGAAGCAGAGGATCAGTTAAGTAAAACTGCTTTGCCCATACCCTAAACCTAAAAGAGTGTTTATCCTTTGCAATGTGGGGGTTGCCATGATGTTTACTTTTCATGCAGTTGGACTTTAAGGCAACCATTACAATGATAACCCTGAAGAAGCCATCATTGACATAAACACTAATAAATATTGTTTTCACTCCTTTTTTATCCTCTGCTACATCTCAAAACTGCTGATCTTCAGCAACCTCTTCAAAGCCACTTCTTGTCTACATGCACTCCAGTGATGGCTGCAGGGCATTTCTGATATGATCTGATCTGATGACAAAAGTGGATCATGCTTGTGCATTGCATGTTGGCATGGCTTGATGTCTCCATTGGGAGAGTGAGTGACAGGGTGACAATGCAGGAAAACTGTTTGGTGCTAGGAACAGGGTGTTGTCCCCCTAAAACAGTAAGTACTTAAAGTGGAGCTCCACCCAAAACGGGCAGCTTTACTTGTCTGCCTCCTCCCCCCACTGCCACATTGGGCACCTTTTGGGGGGGGGGGTTGACAGGTACCCACTCCCACTTGCGGCTCGGTTCACTACGACGAAATGAGCCGGAAGTTCTTCCCCCCGCTTCCCCTTGCAGCTGGCCCATTCACAAATTGCTGTGCAATACACACATGTGCAGTAATAAACCGGCTGTGAAGCCACAAGGTTTCCCTTAGCCAAGATGGCAGCGCCAATACCCACGAGCCGATTCAAGAATTGGCAGGGATGAGGACACCGCTGGATGCCAGGACAGGTAAGTGCCCTAATATCAAAAGTCAGCAGCTACAGTATTTGTAGCGGGGGGGGGGGGGTGGAACTCCTCTTTAAACTAGGACCATCATGCCAGGTATAATTTAAATGAAAACTGCAGATTTAAAACTATTACAAATCACTTTTTATATACATTTAGGCTTTTATCTGCTTTAATGACAATGCTCAGTCTCAGTTCACCCAAAACAGCTGACAGGACACACAGAATTCCCCCAAGCTAGTTCTTTGGGGGGTAAGTGGCAAATGCTCTGGTTTTCTTACGCAGTTATCTCTATAAGGAGGGCAGATAACCAACAATGATATGTTAGGGTTATCTGGCTGCCGGTTAACTCTTAAATGAAAAAGACATCTCCAACTCCCCAGTGCTGGTGCAGAATATAGCATCGGAGAAAAGCAGGCAACGTCTGCTAAGCTGTGCTACGAGAAAGCGCAGTCATTCAATGGGAGATGAGGCTCTCTACATTTCAGACTGATTGTGAAAGGTCTTGTTTCCAAATGAAGATAGAGTGGGCACACAGGGGCAAGGAAACGTCCTACTCTGCAGGGACAGCCAACCCTCCTGTAGTAACGTGTATCCCAGATATGAACAAAGCAGCCAGCTTATCATATGCTCTGCACCAGATTGCCTTCTAAAATTTGCCAATGCTTAGGCTCATTTAGCCAACAAACATGTTATACTTACCTGCTCTGTGCAGTGGTTTTGCACAAAGCAACCCCAATCCTCCTTTTCTTGGGTACCTCGTAGGGGCTCCTAGCCCCTCCCTCCTGCCGAGTGCCCCCCATAGTGCTCCTAGCCCATCCCTCCTGTCGAGTGCCCCCATAGCGCTCCTAGCCCATCCCTCCTGCTGAGTGCCCCCATAGCGCTCCTAGTCCATCCCTCCTGCCAAGTGCCCCCATAGCGCTCCTAGCCCCTCCCTCCTGCCGAGTGCCCCCCATAGCGCTCCTAGCCCCTCCCTCCTGCCGAGTGCCCCCATAGTGCTCCTAGCCCCTCCCTCCTGCCGAGTGCCCCCATAGTGCTCCTAGCCCATCCCTCCTGGCCAGTGCCCCCATAGCAAACAGCTTGCTATGGGGGCACCTGAGCCAAGCCACTACTCTGTGTGTCCAGGCTCACCCTGTCCCCTCTTTCTCCTTATTGGCTCACTGGCTTTAATCGACAGTGTCTCTGTCAATCAGGAGGGAGAGTCCAGGAAAGCTGAGCCTCTCGTGCACATTGCTGGATCGAGATGGGGTTCAGGTAATTATAAGACCCCTTTCCCACTGAGGCAGTTTTCAGGCGTTTTAGCGCTAGAAATAGCGCCTGTAAAGCGTCTGAAAACTGCTTTCTTTGCCGCCCGAGTGTGAAAGCCAAAATGCTTTCACATTTGGACGGTGCGCTTGTGGGACACCTGAAAAGCGATTCGGAAGTGCCGCAACAGGGGCGCTTTAAACTCCTTCTATGGAAGCTTTATCGCTAACGCGGTCGCGGCCCCCAGTGTGAAAGGGGTCTTAGGGGACCTGAGGGGGGCTGCTGCACACAGAACGTTTTTTTATCTGAATGCATAGAATGCATTAATATTAAAAAACCTTCTGCCTTTACAATCACTTTAAAGACTACATAGAGATTGATTTTAAGCTCTCATGAGCAAGGCCTCTGATCCCTCTTGTATTGAATTTATTGTGAATGTACTATCTCCCAAACTGTTGGCTCTATATAAATCCTGTATTATATTAAAAATTACAATAATAATAATAATAAATATAATAACAATACATATATATATATATATATATATATATATATATATATATATATATATATTTATTATATAAATCATGGATTTCTATATGGGGGGAGATTTACTAAAACTGGTGCACACAGAATTTGGTGCAACTGTGGGTGGCACAGTGGTGTAGTGGATAGCACTTTCACCTTGCAGCAAAAAGGTCGTTGGCTCGAATCCCAACCATGATACTATCTGCCTGGAGTTTGCATGTTCTCCCTGTGCCTGCGTGGGTTTCCTCTTGGTACTCCGGTTTCCTCCCACACTCCAAAGACATGCTGGTAGGTTAATTGGCTCCTGTCTATATTGGCCCTAGTATGTGTATGAATGTGAGTTAGGGACCTTAGATTGTAAGCTCTTTGAGGGCAGGGACTGATGTGAATGTACAATGTATATGTAAAGCTCTGCGTAAATTGACGGTGCTATATAAGTACCTGAAATATATAAATAAATAAAATAAAAACTGTGCATAGTAACCAATCAGCTTCTAACTTCTTCAGCTTGTCCAATTAAGCTTTGCCAATAAAACCTAGAAGCCGATTGTTACTATGCACCAGATTCTGAGTGCATCAGTTTTATTCAATCTCCCCCATAATGTACATATGTATATATAGTGAATTTCATTTTTTTTTTTTTTTAAGAAGACACGAGGTACAAAGATAAGGATCTTTATTTTCAGTCATGTGACTGTAATTTTCCAAATTATTAAATAAAAGTCTTTTTTAAAGAATCTTTATTATGTTCTTTTACTTTTTTTTGTAAAGCCCAAGGCTGAAGGAACACTTGAAATTGCATTCCAGTGTTTGTTGGGCTAGCTCATTTTTCTACCTAGTGGTTAAAGTTAAATTAAAGTTAGTTTAATTAAATGGTTTTTATTATTACTATTAAAATTATTATCACTATAACTTCTAGAAATAGGAAGAAGAAAAGAATAAGGGGGTGAGCAAAGTACTGAACAAATTAGGAGCCACAAGGTTTATCTAGTTTAGTAACCAGCAGAGACCAAGGAGAAGGCCCCCTCTAATTTGGAGAGGGCCAAAAAGTTATCTGCACTGGTCAGTTGACCCCTGGGATATTCTGTTACCCTGAAAATAAGTACATTTCTAATTACAGGACGGCAAAGCTGGAGCACACAAGGAAATGTTCACGACTACTTCATTAGTAAGATATTTTTCATTACCAGGTTACACCGTTTATTCAATAATAGAAGGAACTCAGTATATTTGCATTAAGCATGCCTAATTAATTCAATCATTTTCACTGTGTTAAGAAAGGCATTTGATAAGGATCATGGCTGTCAAAACATGTCCTAAATTTACATGCTTGTGTGTTTCATTACCCCTGCAAATGACAAAATATTTGCAAGTGATATGAGCAGTGTCATCTGTGCATCAGAATGTTTCGTCAAGACAAAAACACGACGTGTCACCCCCCTTGACAAACTGCTGGTGATACTTAGTGAAAGCTCTGTGTACAGGGGGGCCGAGCTGCTCTGCTTCTCTCCCAGACCGTCCTGGGCTAAGGGAAGTGCGAGGTGTTAATGATGATAATTACTGCATAACAGCAATTAAAGGGCTTCCACCTGGAGGCACAAAACTGATCTTTTTGTGGTCTGTGCCAATGAGTGAATAAAATGGAATAATCAGAATTTAAAAAAAAAAAGTATTAGGCTCAATAGAATCACTGTAACGACCAATACTCATACACTTCGTATCACCAATTATTAGGGGACATAGTAGAATTATCCAAAATGAAAAGTTTAAATAATAATCAACCTGATTATATATATGTATACATGTATACTTTGTTACACATAACAAGCGAATATGTAGTATGTGTATTAGAAAGATTTCAAAATACAAATGACAAGTAGTCTTTTTTTCTTCTTTTTTGCTACAGTATAGTATATATGCTGTCTTTTCTTTCTTTTTTTGCTACAGTATAGTATACATGCTGTCTTTTTTTTCTTTTTTTGCTACAGTATAGTATACATGCTGCCTTTTCTTTCTTTTTTTTGCTACAGTATAGTATACATGCTGCCTTTTCTTTCTTTTTATGCTACAGTATAGTATGCATGCTGTCTTTTCTCTCTTTTTTGCTACAGTATAGTATACATGCTGTCTTTTTTTTCTTTTTTCCCACAGTATGGTATACATGGTGTCTTTTTTTTCTTTTTTCCCACAGTATAGTATACATGCTGTCTTTTGTTTTTGCATATATGCTATCTTTTTTTTCTTTTTTTGCCACAGTATAATATACATGCTGCCTTTTTCTTTTCTTTTTTCTTTTTGCTACAGTATAGCATGCACGCTGTGTTTTTTTTCTCCTTTTTTTTTACTACTATCATATATATATGATGTGTGTGTGTGTGTATATATATATATATATATATATATATATGGATATATAGATATATATTATCTATATATATATATATATATATAT